>OX030948.1:163089494-163689494 GCA_943735915.1 Pherbina coryleti
AATATGCTTAGAGTATTAAAATATAAAAAATTTAAAAAATATATAATATATACAAAAATAACAAATTTAAAAAATAAAAAAAAAATATAAAAAATAAATAAAAAAAAATGTAAAAAATATGAAAAATATTAAAAAACTATAAATATATAAAATATTAAAAAAATACATAAAATATAAAAAATATAAAACAAATATAAAAAAATATGAAAAATATAGAAACTTTAAAAAATAAAAAAAAGGAAAACTAAAGCTTCTTTTGTGTGTAGCCTGTAAAAAAAATCAAAACTTTAGGTTCACTGAGTTTCGAGAAATCTTGGTCACCGACTTTGAAAACATGGTTTCGAGAAAAACGCGTTTGAAAATAAGGGCCAGCACAGCGCGCCCTCGAAGGCGGTTCACTCACTAGGCTATGACTTTGTTATTTTTTTGAGATATCGACTTGAAATTTTAACCACATATTCTTGTGACTTGAAGCTTTAAGAAAATAGAAAAAAAAAATGGAAAAAAAAATTCTGGGTTTATAATCCCCTTTTAAGGAAAATTCTCTTTATAAGAAAAAACGTTATTTCTTAAATGTTTCTTATACTTAAATAATTTTGAGTTTTGCTGTTACTGAATTTTAAGAACATTCAAATGAACGGAAACAGATGACTTTCGATAAAAAGCAAAAACATTTTATCCAAAATATATTAAATATTCTGACTTTGCATGAAACTTTAGTACAGTTTCGTCAAGAACTATTTTGCAACCATAAAACGAAAATTTTTGTTAATAAAAATCAGGCATAGTTCAAACAGCTGATGTAAAATATGTTGAAATAGCAAAGTTTAGTAATAAGAACAAGAACAAAATCCAAAAACAACAGCTAACAGTTGTTTAAACAAATCCCACCCAGAAGCAAAACACGAGCAAATTAAGTACTTAAACTTGGAGGAACTATTTTAAAATATGTATGTTTCAAATGTAAACTTTTTTTCGAGGAAGTATTTCCTCTATTATTATACACGCAGCAGAACAAAAACAAAAAAAAAAGAAAAATAACAGTGTAGCAACAGCAACAAGTTCAATTTTGAAATAAAAAGAAAAACAACAACAATAACACAAAAACTTAACCTAAGCCCAGCGCTGAGCGCGTTCATTAACGCCACTTCACGACGGTGTGAATCTCCATGACCTCCACATGCGGACCAGTTTATTTGCTGTTTCTCGCCACAAGGTGTTGGTTGGTTGCTTGCTTAAGATCCAGTTTTGTTTTTTTAGTTTTCCTTCTGTACCGAATACTTCCAATACAAACTCATGGTTTGTTTTTGTGTTTTTTTTAGTGTTTCTCCGGTGTTGTTACAACAAAACTTGAGCGTTTATTAGCTGTTGTTATACCTGCTTAGTTGTTGTTGTTTTAAGCTTATTTGCTGTAGAAATATTTATTCAAATTTCCAATTTAAAATTCCAAAAGAACAACTTTTTTCGGTTTCCTCTACATATATTTTTTATTTCTTTTTGCCTTTTCCTCTTTTTATCTTTTTATTGTTGGTTGGGTAAATTTTTTTGGTATTTGTTGTCCAAGCCGGCGTTTTGCACTGGTTTTGATTTTGTGCAAAGCACGTTTAAACAAATGTTTAAAGGTTGTTTCGGGTAGCTACTAATTTTTGGTCCATTCCTTTTGTTAATCTTGTACGTTGTTTTGAAAAATATCTGTATTTGTTGTTATATCTCAAGCTTCAACATTCACAAGATTTTTAATTTTTTTATTTCTTTTGGTGTTGCTCTATTTTTTTGGGCTTCGCTTATTTGTATGTTTTTTTTTTTTTTTTTTTTTTGCCATCCAAAGCCTTTATTTTAATCGTTTCGCTTGTGTGCAGTTTTTTCGTAATAAAAACAATAAAACTCGAACAAATTTTGCATTATTCAAAATTTTGTTTTTTTTTAAATTTTTAATTTGCTGAACTTAACTTTGCGCCATTTACTATTTTGCTTGTTTTGTTTTGTTGTAATTTATTATTTTGCATTTTCGATTTTATGGCCCCATCGAAATATTTTATTTATCATATTAATTTTCTCAACAGTTGTTGGTGTACAACATCACAATTCGCCAACATGCTATCAAGGTCGTCGTCCATTGTTTTATTTTATTTTGACTGTTACTGACTTTTTATCAATTTTTTGTTTATTAGTGGCCATAAACTGGTTTCTATGAACCTTTATACAAATTTCTTATCTTATCGGCCAGCCCGTGTCCGTTTTTTTGTCCGAAACAAAGCTGATAATTTTAGTCACACGTTTCGTTAACTCAAAAACTTCTACTCGTATAGGAAGTTTCTCATCTATTAACATGGCTTAGATATGTTGTGTGTAGATTACAGAACAAAGAAAATCTGACCTACATAGTTTTTTAAACCTGTTGGAAGTCTTTCTTATGTAACTGCATTAAAACTGGTCTGTTCTAAACTTGCTTCTTATGATTTAATTTAAATTCTTGTCTAAATATTGATAAATTTCTAAAAACTTGGTTAATTCTTTTCATTTTTAACCCACATAATCTCAGGCTCTCCTACAATACTTCTTCAAACCACTCAATGATGCCTGGAATGCCTTCAATGTTGCTTTTGTCTCTAGAACGTAAGCGATTGTCCCATTTTTCGACTTCTGAACACTCATTCTTCATTCTTCTTCTGAACAATTTAACCAAGAAATTTATGAAAAAGCCATTTGTGAGCAGCTTTCGTTGAGTTTTATAACGATTTTAATTTCATTTTCAATTAAAACGTCACGACTATTTCATATTCGCATTATTATGGAACTTACTGTATATATCATTTAAATTTAAATTTAGTGAAAGTTTGGAATTTAACAAAAATTTTATATAAAACAAAAGTTTTGATGTTAACGAAAGTTTCTAACCTAGCACCATGTCTTTAAAGTTTTAAATATAACGAGGGTTTTAAACTTGACCCTTATTTAAGTACTGTTGTGGAAACAAAAAATACTTAAATACTGTTGTTGGTCTGTGGGACCACGAGCATTGTGTTGTTTAATAAATCTGAGTATAACTTAATATCAAATTGAGTATAACTTTTTCATCCATATATTTTTTTAAAAGTTTAAACTAGTCATTTAGCGTTACAATATAATGAAGAAACACAATTCTTCATGCCACGATGAACTAATTTTATTTAATTTTTCAATCGATAAAGTAGACCTAACAAAAAGAGACTTTAAATATTTGGATGTGGTCCCACAGACCAACAACAGTACTTGAGGATTAAAGGCCTAACCAAAATAGACGCTTTGCTCCGTAAGGAGTGAAGACGAAATGTTGCAACCCAAAATGAACAAACGTAAACTTATCGAAACTAACGAAACAGTTTGACGAGACATTCTGTTTCGTAACAACCGAACTTTTAGCGTCTCAACTCGTCAGCAACAGCTGTGCAAAGAAGTCTTCTTCTTGTTTTAGACGATTCGAGGCACTCGTTTCATTTGGGTTAAATTTAAAAACGTTCGGCAAGTTGCAATCGTTGCGTTTCGTCTATTTTGGTCAGACCTTAACGCTGATTTTAAATTTAACGAACGCTTTAAGCTTAACGACATTTTTTAACTTAACGAAAGTTAATTTTAACGAAAATTTTAAAAATCGACGAAAGTTTCAAACTTGATCAAAGCCTAAAACTTTTTTAATTAAAATTTTGTAACCAACTGATATTTGCAAACTTGTAAGTTTTTTTGCTCGACGAACATGGCAAACTTAAATAAATCTTTTAAACCTTACAAAAATTTTAAAATTAACGAATTTTTTAAACTTAACGAAAGTTTTAAACTTAACGAAATTTTTAACTGAAATGTGTTAACTTGGCGAACTTTGTCTACTTGACGAACATGTTAAACTTAAATAAATTTTTTAAACTTTAAAATTTGAAATGATCGAAAGTTTTCAACTTAACGAAATTTGTTAACTTGACGAACGTTTTTTATTTGACGAGCGATTTTATTTGACGAACGTTTTTTATATGACGAACTTTTTTTATTTGACGAACGTTTTTTATTTGACGAACGTTTTTTATTTGACGAACGTTTTTTATTTGACGAACGTTTTTTATTTGACGAACGTTTTTTATTTGACGAACGTTTTTTATTTGACGAACGTTTTTATTTGACGAACGTTTTTTATTTGACGATCGTTTTTTATTTGACGAACTTTTTTATTTGACGAACGTTTTTTATTTGACGAACGTTTTTTATTTGACGAACTTTTTTATTTGACGAACGTTTTTTATTTGACGAACTTTTTTATTTGACGAACGTTTTTTATTTGACGAACGTTTTTTTATACTTCACGAAATTTTTATACTTCACGAACTTTTTATACTTTTCGAAATTTTTATACTTTACGAAATTTTTATACTTTTTTTATACTTCACGAAATTTTTATATTCTTCATTTTCATATTCTTCATATTCATATTCTTCTTATTCATATTCTTCATATTCATATTCTTCATATTCATATTCTTCATATTCATATTCTTCATATTCATATTCTTCATATTCATATTTTTCATATTCATATTCTTCATATTCATATTCTTCATATTCATATTCTTCATATTCATATTCTTCATATTCATATTCTTCATATTCATATTCTTCATATTCATATTCTTCATTTTCATATTCTTCATATTCATATTCTTCATATTCATATTCTTCATATTCATATTCTTCATATTCATATTCTTCATATTCATATTCTTCATATTCATATTCTTCATATTCATATTCTTCATATTCATATTCTTCACATTCATATTCTTCAAATTCATATTCTTCATATTCATATTCTTCATATTCATATTCTTTATATTCATATTCTTCATATTCATATTCTTCATATTCATATTCTTCATATTCATATTCTTCATATTTATATTCTTCATATTCATATTCTTCATATTCATATTCTTCATATTCATATTCTTCATATTCATATTCTTCATATTTATATTCTTCATATTCATATTCTTCATATTCATATTCTTCATATTCATATTCTTCATATTCATATTCTTCATATTCATATTCTTCATATTTATATTCTTCATATTCATATTCTTCATATTCATATTCTTCATATTCATATTCTTCATATTCATATTCTTCATATTCATATTCTTCATATTCATATTCTTCATATTCATATTCTTCATATTCATATTCTTCATATTCATATTCTTCATATTCATATTCTTCATATTCATATTCTTCATATTCATATTCTTCATATTCATATTCTTCATATTCATATTCTTCATATTCATATTCTTCATATTCATATTCATATTCTTCATATTCATATTCTTCATATTCGTATTCTTCATATTCATATTCTTCATATTCATATTCTTCATATTCGTATTCTTCATATTAATATTCTTCATATTTATATTCTTCATATTCATATTCTTCATATTCATATTCTTCATATTTATATTCTTCGTATTCATATTCTTCATATTCATATTCTTCATATTCATATTCTTCATATTCATATTCTTCATATTCATATTCTTCATATTCATATTCTTCATATTCATATTCTTCATATTCATATTCTTCATATTCATATTCTTCATATTCATATTCTTCATATTCATATTCTTCATATTCATATTCTTCATATTCATATTCTTCATATTCATATTCTTCATATTCATATTCTTCATATTCATATTCTTCACATTCATATTCTTCATATTCATATTCTTCATATTCATATATTTTATATTATATATTATATATTATATATTATATATTATATATTATATATTATATATTATATATTATATATTATATATTATATATTATATATTATATATTATATATTATATATTATATATTATATATTATATATTATATATTATATATTATATATTATATATTATATATTATATATTATATATTATATATTATATATTATATATTATATATTATATATTATATATTATATATTATATATTATATATTATATATTATATATTATATATTATATATTATATATTATATATTATATATTATATATTATATATTATATATTATATATTATATATTATATATTATATATTATATATTATATATTATATATTATATATTATATATTATATATTATATAATATATATTATATATTATATATTATATATTATATATTATATATTATATATTATATATTATATATTATATATATTATATATTATATATTATATATTATATATTATATATTATATTTTATATATTATATATTATATATTATATATTATATATTATATATTATATATTATATATTATATATTATATATTATATATTATATATTATATATTATATATTATATATTATATATTATATATTATATATTATATATTATATATTATATATTATATATTATATATTATATATTATATATTATATATTATATATTATATATTATATATTATATATTATATATTATATATTATATATTATATATTATATATTATATATTATATATTATATATTATATATTATATATTATATATTATATATTATATATTATATATTATATATTATATATTATATATTATATATTATATATTATATATTATATATTATATATTATATATTATATATAATATATATTATATATTATATATTATATATTATATATTATATATTATATATTATATATTATATATTATATATTATATATTATATATTATATATTATATATTATATATTATATATTATATATTATATATTATATATTATATATGTATTATATATTATTATTTTATGTATTATATATAATATTATAATTAATATTATAATTAATATTATATTAATATTATAATATATACATATAATAATATTATATGTATTATATATTATTACTTTTTAAACATAACCAGTTTAACTTTTGCAAACCGAAATTCATTGAAACCCTGTTATCATAACATGGCGAAACAGGTTTTACTAATTAATGATTCGTTCATTAGCTGGTCCTTAGCGACGTACACCTGCGAGATGTTTTATTTATTTTTATAACGCCTAAAAGTATGCTGCATTTATTAATACCTACGTTCAAGAGCGTGCCTAACGCTACTTAACCCACTCAAGTTTTATTTTTGTTGTACCACTGATGTTGTTAGCACGATAACACATAAATACAACGAAAGCAAAAAAAAAATATATACATTCACTAAATGCCACGTTTAAAAACACTTTATTCCACCAACATCCGGTTTATTTCTTTGTAAGTCCCAAAGAAACTTCCGATCCGGTGGCAACGCACCCACGCCGAAAACTCTCTTTGGCTTGTATTGATTTTCCAAACATTAGACTTCAGGCAACACGCCCCGTTTAGTTGGCACTTTTTTATGAATGAACGAATGAGTGTGTGGAAGTGAATGTGGAACGCATGTCACAACAACAGAAAAAGACAGCTTAAAAGAAGAAAAAGGAAAAAGTGTGTATTTTGCATACTTCCGAGGGAGGGAGGCAGCGCAAGAAGAACACATGTTTTCTGTCAGTCAATTAATGGCTGAGTTAATTTCTTTGTTTATTTTAAAAACATCTGAAAAGATAACAAGAAAAAGAAAGAAGGAACACCGAAAAATTTCCAGCAGAGCTAAGTAAATTCTCAGAATTTTTTCTTTAAGGGTGGATGGCTGTTTGATGCGGCTGAAAGCTTTCCGGATCTTTGCTCTAGAAAATTATGCAAGCTTATGGCGCCCTAATTTGTTTTTATCTGTTTTTTTCTTCGTATTCAGTCCGGCTGCCACAAGATAGCCGATTTTAATTTCATACTCATTTTTATTATTTATGTGTTTCTTTCTCTTTATGCCTGATTAGTTGCTGATAAACTAAGACACGTGCCCACCACTACATTTGCTATGAATTGGATTTTATTGCCATACCCTTGCCTATCAACCCACCCTGACGACGGGAAGTCTAGCAAAAGATATTTACATTTTGTAAATAAATATTCTTTTAAAAGAATCAGAACTGTTAGTATTTACTTAACGGTATATTATTACGTCAAACAAGGAAGTATGCAATTCAGTGAATATTCGACGAATTTCAATCAATATCCTTTTTTTCTCTTTGTTAACAGAATTGTCAAAATTTTTACAAATTGAATAGAACACGAATTTTTCAGAATTCACAAAAAGAAAAATTTGATATTTTCGGCATGACGAATAAAAAAAAAAGATTGAATTGAAATGAATCCGCAAAATTACACCCGACAACTTAAGCTATTTGATATAAAAGATGTGAATTGTATGGGCGATGCAAATAATAAGAATATTAAAAACTTTTATTAGACCCTTAGTTTGACACCACGCTCATTGTCCAATGACCGTTACAGTTTCTCAGTAGCAGGACATCACCGAATATGTAGTAACTCCATTCTGAATGTCAATGTTCTTCAAATTTTACTTTAAAGATACTCTGTATCAAAAATTTGGATTGTATGGGGGGAGCCACACTCCCTTACTCAATGACCGTACCAGTTTTCTAGAAGAAGGGCATCACCAAATGGTAATTTCTTTCAGACTGTCAATAAGATAAAATCATTAAAAAATAAATTTAAAACTGTATAAAATATGACTTAAAAAAATTAATAAATAATGATTTAAATAAAATAATATATAAAACAAAGTTTTTACAATACAAGAAATTATAAAACATAAAAAAATAATTAACAACACAAAAAAATTATTTAAAAAATAATCAACGACAAAAAAAAAATGAAAAAGTCTTTTACTCAAAAATTAACAAAAAAAAAAAACAAAAAAAAAAACAAAATATAATTAAATTAATAAAAATAAAAATATTAAAAATAAAAATATTTAAAATAAAAATATTAAGAATTAAAATATTAAAAAAAAAGTAAATAAAAAAAATAACAGCCGTAGGTATTGATGCGACTTGGTTTCTTTATCTTCGACTTATTCTTATCAGTATCATTTCCCCTGTCCTCAAAACTTGTCCCCATTCTTATCTTTATTCGTATGCTTCACCGTATACTTATCTAACTCCTTGTCCTGATCCATGCAAAAATTCTTATTTTAATCTATGTTCTAATCCTTGTCCTAGTTCTTGTCCAAACCAATTTAACAGTCCTTTTCTAACTTTTTGTCGCAATCCTTGTCCAAATTTTTTTCCTAATTCTTGTGTTTAATGTTGTCTAAACTCTTTTCCCATTTTTTTTTTTAAAGCCTTGTCTGAATACTGGCCTGAATGCAATGAAATCACCTCTCACGGTTTATCAACAGCTCGTGTGAAGATAAAATCAATAGGTTAAAACTATTAGATTTCAACTTTGAGTGCAAATTTCTGATAATTTCGCCTAATAAATTCATTTTTTTTTTTTTTTAATAATCTTTTCAGAGTTCTAATATCTGCCATGTTTTAGCTACCTTAATGCCTTGCGATAAATTCATGCAATAATAGAGTATTTACGTTACATCGAGAGGCTCCCTGTGGGGCCTCATGATGCTACCGATTTTTTTTTTTTTTTTGTATATTTGTCATGTAACCTATAACCTCACCTTTATTGTTGTTCCATAAAATTAACCATACGGCCAATAGTCACACAGTTATAATTCCGTGCAACGTTTTTATCATTGTCGTTGCATTTGTACTGCATTAAGCGGTTACGTCCATATGTGTATAGGTGTAAATATTTTTGTTTTTATTTTCGTTATAACGTCAGAGACCCACACTTTGCTAAAAATATACCGTAGCTCCTCTAATACGCGAGTAATAATTTCATGCAACAATATTGGATTTATGTTGCATAAGCCGTTTTATGCTCGAACTGACTACGTCATCATTTTATTTTTATATTTGTCGTATAGCCAATTACAAATCCTTCATTTTCCTTTTATAATATTTACCGTAGGGCATATACTCACCGAGTATTAATTCGATGCAACGGTGTTGCATTATAGCTACACTTTCAGTCTTGAATTGGCTCTCTTCGCGGTCTTATGACATCATGACTTTTTTGTCGTTTAGGCTAAGGACCAGCCTTTACTGGCGTATAATAATTTTTTCTTAGCACTGTTTCATAATTTCACGTAAAAAATTTTCACTTCCGTGCTTAAGCGCGTCCCGAAAAGTCTTTAAGTATTTTTTTTTTTATTGTTTGCTCAACAAGTCAAAGAATAAACCTTGACTGTCGTATCCTTATTTCTGTCATGGCAAATAAACTTAGCGAGTAACAATTCCATCAACGCTAATATATTTAAAAAATCCTTTTTTCAACTTCTTTGAAAAGGTAATGTGCCACGTCAAAATAACAAAATAAAATATAAAACATACAAAGATAAAAATATAAAAAAATAAAAAAAATAGAAAATAACAAATAAAAAAAAATAGAAAATAAAAAAAAAATAGAAAATAAAAAAATAAAAAAATAAAAAAAAAATAGAAAAAAAAATAAACAAAATAAAAAATAAAAAAAATAAAAAAAAAATAGAAAAAAAGAAAATAAAAAATAAACACAAAATAAAAAATAAACACAAAATAAAAAATAAATAATAAAAATATAAAATAAATAATAAAAATAAAAAATAAATAATAAAAATAAAAAATAAATAATAAAAATAAAACATAAATAATAAAAATAAAAAATAAATAATAAAAATAAAAAATAAATAATAAAAATAAAAAATAAATAATAAAAATAAAAAATAAATAATAAAAATAAAAAATAAATAATACAAATAAAAAATAAATAATAAAAATAAAAAATACAAAAATAAGAAAATAAAAAATAAAAAATATAAAAATATAAAAACATAAAAATGTAAAAATGTAAAATGTAAAAATATAAAAATGTAAAAATGTTAAAATGTAAAATGCAAAAATATAAAAATATAAAAATATAAAAAAAAAAATATATAAAAATATAAAAATATAAAAATATAAAAATACAAAAATATAAAAATGTAAAAATATAAAAATATAAAAATATAAAAATATAAAAATATAAACATATAAAAATATAAAAATATAAAAATATAAAAATACAAAAATAGAAAAATAGAAAAATAGAAAAATAGAAAAATATAAAAATATAAAAACAAAAATATAAAAAATATAAATATAAAAATATAAAAATAAAATATAAAAATATAAAATATAAAAATATAAAAATATAAAAACATAAAAATATAAAAATATAAAAACATAAAAATATAAAAATATAAAAATATAAATACATAACAATATAAAAATACAAAAATAGAAAAATAGAAAAATAGAAAAGTAGAAAAATAGAAAAATATAAAAACAAAAATATAAAAATAGAAAACTATAAAAACATAAAAATATAAAAATATAAAAATATAAACATACAAAAATATAAAAATATAAAAATATAAAAATATAAAAATATAAAAATATAAAAATATAAAAATATAAAAATATAAAAATATAAAAATATAAAAACATAAAAATTTAAAAATATAAAAACATAAAAATATAAAAATATAAAAATACAAAAATATAAATACATAACAATTTAAAAATACAAAAATAGAAAAATAGAAAAATAGAAAAATAGAAAAATAGAAAAATATAAAAACAAATATATAAAAATATTTAAATATAAAAATATAAAAATATAAAAATAAAATATAAAAATATAAAATATAAAAATATAAAAACATAAAAATATAAAAATATAAAAATATAAAAATATAAAAATATTTACATTTAAAAATATAAAAATATAAAAATATATAAATATATAAATATATAAATATGAAAATATAAAAATTTAAAAATTTAAAAATTTGAAAATTTACAAATGTAAAAATGTAAAAATGTAAAAATGTAAAAATGTAAAAATATAAAAATATAAAAATATAAAAATATAAAAATATAAAAATATAAAAATATAAAAATATAAAAATATAAAAATATAAAAATATAAAAACATATAAATATAAAAATGTAAAAATATAAAAATATAAAAATATAAAAATATAAAATATAAAAACATAAAAATAAACAAAAAATAAAAAAATTTCAATTCTTTGCTTTATTTTAGAACACAAGTCGATATCTTTGCAACGACATCGTTATCGACAGCAAGCTAACCACTTTACGATCACTCTTTATAATAACTCAAATATTATAAGGTAGTTATTACATAACTACAATGTCTCAATAGCCACATAATTTCATCCGCATCCGCATGTCCAGTACATAATAATGTTAAGTGACTTCTTGTAAAATGTCAAATATTTTAAAGTGGCAGTCATCTCAAAATAATACCAAAGCAACCACTTTTCGTCTCACAATAAGAGGACACTAATTTGGTCGGAAACTTGTCGAATCATCTCTAAAAATATTGTAAAATTCCTTGCCATCACACCATAGCCCGACACCACAATTACTCCGCCTGCATAAAGTTGAGACCATCTCTATACGTCGCCAGACACATACGGCAAGAGCAACCAACAGGTAGACGCACCACCAACTAGTTAGCTAATTCTCCAGCGTTGCATTCATTATTGCATAGGAAGCTGCTAAATGCAAACTTGATAAAATTTTAAAGCGTGAAGCCAACAGGTATTGCTTTCAAATCAAGCCAGCAGCTAAGCAGCTCAAAGGCGCAGACTAGCAAGTCGGTCGACTCAACCTGGTCTGTGCTTGTAGCCACCAAATTAGCTACAAATTTTATAAAAACCAGCAACGTCCTTGAGTATTTTTCAAACATGTTGCAATTTTAGTCATTTGTAACTTTTTCTTCTAACTGCAACATGTATTAAATATCAGCTTTGAGCGTTACATGCCATGTATGTTATTTATACAAGTATATGTCTGTATCATGTACCTTCTCGTATGTCCTTTAAAACCCCCCTCTATACATATTTGTGGTTTTTGGGCTCATTTAATTTTCTTCATATTCGCATTTGTTGTAGTGTTTTATAACAGGTTGTTGCTGTTGTTTTGGTCAACGTTGACGCTTGGATTGTCAGTCTGCTTTATCTGCTACTTCTGCCTTTTTTTTTTAACTGGTTCAGTGAGTTGCTGCTTCTTCTGCCTGATCATTGTTGCTTGAACAAATTCTGTCCATCTTGTGTGCGTTTGTCTTGCTTATATTTTGCAACATGGACAAACTTGGTTATTGTTGGCAATCAGTTTCAGTCCAGTGCGGATAACAAGACTTTCATATTTTTCATGGATTTTCTATAAGATCTCTTGACTTATATTAAATTACTAACCTTCCCCCACGATGGCTGACTGATGGGCTCTTATGGTGACAGTTTTTTTTTGTTTTTTTTTTTTAATTAACTCTATAACATTCCTCTATGTGCAAGATAAACTTTGGACTCTATATGCAAGATATACTTTGGACTCAATTTAATTTATGGTCTTTGGTTGACTTATTTTGGCACTTTCCCACAATGGAGTTATTTAACATTATTGTGTATAAATAATGATTTCTTTTTTGGAAGAGTCTTAACATGCTTCATATCAATTTTTATTTATGACATACATAATTCGAAAACTAGAAATTTAATAATAACTGTCAGAGTTCTCTTCACTGTTCTTGACTTAACTTGACTTAGGCAATGACTTTGAATGTGGCTTGACTCTGGCTCTGAAACTTAATTAAACTCTGACCTTTGGCTCTTAGCTTTTAACTTTGACTTTAACTCTGTACCTGGCTCTAAATCTAAAAATGATTCGTATTCTAACTTGACTGATTTTTAACTGAATTAAACCCTGAATCAAACTATAACTTGGATTCTGTGTGGACTCTGGCTCTAAAATTGGCCCAACCTGAATTTAACCCAGACCCCATGTTGTTGGATCCTGACTTAAACTTTGTCTTTCAACCTGAATCTGCTTAAATAATCATAAAGTTTGATTGAAAAAAGACTTTGATTCTGAATCTGATTTCGATTCTAAATCTGATTCGGACTCAAAGGATCTATTTCTGTTTCTGGTGTTAAATATGACTCTGGAATCTAAATTGACTTTTTATTTAAGTTGGTTCTAACTTTAACTCCAATTCGAACTCTGACTGATTTGAATCTGACTCTGACGCTGCCTTAGACTCTAAATCTGTTCTGAGTCTACCTCTCACTCTGATTTCATTCTGACTCTAATTCGGACTCTGACTATGCCTCTAACTCTGTTCTAAATCAAACTCTGACTTTGGCTCTAACTCTGATCTTGATTTTAACACTACTTTGACCCGGACTCAGATATCGACCCTGACTCTGACTCCAGCTGTAACTTTGGTTCTGACCTTGACTCTGACTTTGACTCTAAATTTTATTCTGACTTTGATTTTGACCTAACTCTGTTCTGACTCGAACACTGGCTCGGACTCTAATTCTGCCTTTGACTTTGACTCAGATTCCGCATCCTTCTCTGACTCTGACTCTCAATCTAACTCGTGACAATGATTCAGACTCTTACTCTGACTCTAACTTCGACTCTGACTGCGACTGTGAATCTGAACCTGACTCTGACTTTGACTCTGACTCTAAATCTAACTGACACTGATTCAGACTCGAACTCTGACCACCTCGAACTCATTCTGACTCTGACTCAATCTGACTCTGACTCAATCTGACTCTGACTCAATCTGACTCTGACTCAATCTCACTCTGACTCTGATACTGACTCTGACTCAATCTGACTCTGACTCTGATACTGACTCTGACTCTGATACTGACTCTGACTCTAATTCTGATTCTGATTCTGACTCTGACTCTACTTCTGACTCTGATTCTGACTCTGAATCTGACTCTGACTAAGACTCTAACTCTGACACTGATTTCTTTTTTTGGTAATTGATGAGAGATTTTTTCTCACCGATAAATATTTTCCATTTTATAAACAATATAAGGCCTATATTTATGTTAAAAATAGCCCTTTTTTTAGAAAATCAAAAATTTTAAATTTTGCTTATTGCCTCGATTAAATACTAGATAATACCTAATGTAATGAAATTGTTTTGGTTTTTTATTTCAGATGATCCAGTTAAGAGATATCATGCTCACCGCAAGACCTAGTTTTTTAGAGGAGACAGAGATCGGCAACAGCAGCTTTAAAAATAATTATTTTTACAAATAAACTCTCGCTCTTAAATTAACTCTTACTTAAAAATATGAAAGTAAAGTTAAAAACTACCACAATATCAATATCTATATGTATTTGTACGTAAATATATATGATTATTCTTATTTTAGCTGCTACTCTTTATGAACTTTAACATTAAGATAAACTGTTATTTCAAAGCTTTTTTCACCTCAGTTTTTTTTACTCTGGATCCATTAACAAATTTGACTTAAAGACTTGGAACTTTAACTCTAACTAAAACTAATTTTGAACATTTACTTTGACTTCAACTTTTCCCTTAATTTTGACTTAATGAAAAAAGGTTGGACTCACAAAGACCATTCCACAATTTTTAAAATTTGAATTGTGTTTAAAGAAATTTCAAGCCATAAATGCACATAATGAAAAGCTTTCCCATTAAAAATTAAGCAAAATAAACTCTAACAAGTATGTATCTAACTTGTAAAAGGTAAAAAAAAAACTCCCAATTAACTCGCGTTTTGCATAATAATAAAATTGAATCTACCCCCAAAGGGCATGATACTGTGCCTAGCAGTAATTTCCCCCACTTTAAAAATAAAAATAATGGCTTAAGTAAATTCTGAGAAAAGCTCTTGCTGTGGTTAACTTGTTGCTATAAGCTAGTTGCAAGTAAACATTATAAAATAGTCACTACCTTGAGACAAAGTCGTGCCAATGTCGCTATACATATGTATATTCCAGGCTTTAGCAACATGTCAATGTCACAAACCTGTCGTGGCAATTGCTGCGGCGCTGTGACCAACCCAGCACGCAAATTTTGGTTCAACTAAAATTCAAATTCAGATTCTTACGAAGCAGGTCAAATTTGTATGCATGTCACATTTGCCAAAAACTAACCCAAAAAACATTGCGTGTGCTCCAAATAAAAGTCATCCACCAAGCAAGGTTACATCATACGTATCTATGTATGTGTTTCCCCAAAAGGCAACCAACGTAAATTTTGCTGATTTAAAAATGCACAACTCGCTTTATACATTTGGAATACTTTTTGGAGTTTATCCAAATTATTTTGACACTTTATTTCTTGTGTTCATTTTATTGATTAAATTTTTGTACATTTAACTTTTTACTGTAAGCTTTTACATTGTGTGTTCAGCACAGTCAGACGTCTCTCCTCCATTTTTTGTCGCCTGTCAATTTCATGAACAACGTCAGCATCAATAATAGAAATTGCAACAGTTTCAATAAAAACAAAAAAAAAAGACATCACAAAATTTTATAAAAATGTCAAAAACAGCCGTTTTATGTGCGTCGATTGTGAATGACGTGTGTGTGCTATGCTTGCTTGTCTGTCTGATTCACAATCACGATTTTTAGAGACTCGCTTTGTTTGTATTTGTTTTTGATGGCTACAAAATTTATATTAAAAACACTGCCTTTTTTGTTAAAAAAAATTTTACAAACAATTCTCAGTTATTTCACTGATAATCAGTATTTCGCACGTTTCTTTTGTAAAGCTTACCAGACTTTGGCTTTTTTCACTTGTATGGTCTTACACTTTTTACGTGTTTTCTTGATGGCACGTACTGCACGGAAGTAATCGAAGTAACCGTCTGTCTATAAGAAGAGTACTTTTATCAGAAAGTTATTCCTAATAAATTTTTTTAAGAACTCTTGATAGAGACTAGTAAATCCAAAGACTTCTACTTAACAACTAACTTTATATAAAATATACTGAATGCAAACGAACGTCGTCATGGAAGTTCGAATACTACAAAACTAAAAGACTTTAATGTATATATAATTAATAGATATTAGTGTCCGACCGAAGCCGAATGTTCGGCCAAGTGGAAGCATTTGGCCGAATACCGAAGCCGAAGCCGAATATTAATGAAATTTTTTCAAGTACAAAAAATGATAAAATTTAGTACTGGCAAATATTAAGTTCGAGTTAAACGCATTATTTGTTCTGCAGGATTTCTGTATTTCTGCATTTATGTAGCTTTTACGAAAAAGTAAAAAAAATAATTTAAATTTAATACAACCCATACATAATTAAATTAATAAAAGGAACAATAAATAACATAAATTAATAAAAAATAATTATAGTTAAAAAAAGCAAGCAAACAAAAAAAAAAAAAAAATCAATAGAAAAAATAAAAAAACCAATACAAAATAAATAAAGTTTTTTATGTAGCTAAAGAAAAAAAAATGAAAAATGAATATAATAGAAGAAATTTAAAAAATTTTTAAAAATAACAAAACATAAAAAATAATGAAAACATTACGAACCAATGTTTGCTGTGAAATGATAAACCATGAAAAATATATAAATACATAAAAAATTTAAAAAGTGAAAAAGTGTTGGTTGTGTCATGGATACACCCGTAGTTTTAAACGTGATCGTTACTTAATCCTTATTTTTATACCTATCCTTTCTTATGTTCCCAAACTTGTCCCAAAACCTCATTCTTATCCTGATCCTTATAATTATCGTAGTACTTGTCAGACTCTTTGTCAGAATTCTTGTTTTAATGCATGTCTAAATTCCTGAACTTACGATTTGAATCCCTTTTTTAATCCTTGCCCGAGTACTTCTGCCAGTCTTTGTCTCAATGTTTCAGATTTTTTCGTGAATTTTGTCCTAAGTGTATCCTAATCCTTGTTCCATTCCTAATTCCAATCCTTGTCCTTTTCCTTATCTTTGTCCAAATCCATGTACTAATCTCTGTCGAAATCTTTGTCCTACTCCTTATCTTGTATTGGTCTTAATCTCCTTTTCCTAATGCATTTCCTAGTCCTTGTCCTATTTTATTTTTAATCAGTATTTTTAAATATAGTTTTTTTTTTTAATTATATTTTTATGTTTATCTCTACTGTTTTTATTTTATTTATATTTTAGTTTGTATTTTTGTAATTCTTTATTGTAATTATTATTTTTATTTTTATTTATAATTTTTATTTTTAGTATTTTATTTTCATTTTTGCTTTTGGTTTTGCTTTTGATTTTGTTTTTGTGTGGTACATTAATATATTCCTTAGCGCCATGCAATGTATTCATGCAACGATAATGCATGGGTTACATGGAGGTTACATGGAGAGCTTTTCTGACGCCATTAAGTTTATTTTTATTTATTAATTTTTTTTAATTTTTTTTTTTTTTTTATCCTGTGGCCAAAAACCTCACCTTTAACGAAGTGCCAAAAGGCGCGGAGTTATAATATCATGAAACGTTTTTTCAATGCTACATTTTCACTGCTTTGATCGATGGTCGCCATCGTGTCATGGCTAAAAAACCATTATTGCGGGCTTTAAAGAAATTTTACTTCTTCTGAGCGCAAACAATATTACAATATTGAGTATTCCATACAACAATATTGCATATTTGTTTCAGGTCGTTATCTCTGCTACCTGATGACGTCATAATTTTTTTTATTTTTACGTAGGATTAAGAACAAATCAGACTCGTAGCCAATATTTTTTTGTGTTAACAACCACTCCCTCCCCTCCCCCCAAGGCACAAAAAAAACAATACTAAGCAAATCTTATCGTTAATCGAAAGTGCGCGATTTGGCTATTTATTTTCCATATCAAAACCCGTTGAATCCGTCTATATTCCCGGTTAGTAACTTTATCTGTACACATTTCTGAATTTCTATATAAACATTTCTCTGTTGACCTCAGATGCAAATGTCTTTTTAGCCTGCAACGCCTACATTTTCCTGTTTCGCTTGCATGTGATAACTTTCTGATGATAACTGTTGGAAAACTTGCTTCTCGTCCGTTCGTTGCATTTTATTGTAGTTTCAAGCGCAAAATAGAATGTATGATGAACCGCACCTAATGGCTAATGGCTAATGGCAAAAGTTTTCCTATTCCGCAAAACTTTTTGTTCATAGTTAAATAGAAATAATATCGCTATAATGTTTATTGCAAAGAACGCCCCCTCGGCACTTGCTCGTTGCACTTTTAATGATAATAAATTCATTATCAAGCGCGGCAAACTTCAACTTTGTGACGCTTTCTAATTGTAAAAAAAAAAAAAAAACAAACAAAATAAATAATTGACAACTCTATAAAAAAAATCGCTGAAAATTGCCTTCACCTGCATGCAGCTGGTGAGTGTTGTGCATTCAGTTTCATTTTATTATCATCATTATTAACAGCGCAGAGTTGCCGCAGGACTCGGCGTCAGCAGTTGTGAAATTGTTGCTAGTTAGTGGTGAACTTTTTTTTACGGGCCTAATCAAAGTTCGCAGAAAGCGCACTTCACACATTTTGATGTTAAATGAAATTTGATGTTGATGTCAGACGCACGAATTCATATTCATTAAAGTTAAGTGTTAATTTACCTGACTTGGTAAATTTGATTGACTTTTCGGCGTAATACGTCTCGTGATGTATTGAAATTAATTTTTGTGATTAATTAATTACTACTAAAAAGTAGATTTATTGAAAACGTTTCGTGGAAATTTTACCAGAGTATTTTAGAAGATGGATAAAAATTCTTAAATTGGTCTGAATTCTTTACAAAATAAAAAGTGTTTCACGAGAATGATGTGAAAGATATTTTAGAAATTTAAATTCTAAAAGCCACAATAAACGTATATTTCGATAATTTTTTTTTTCAAATGAACTATATAAAGAGATTTAAAAAGTTCTATTGTGAATATTGTTTTCGAAATGTCTTTAATCTCTATTTATTAGTAGTTTTTGAGAACTAGTCCGCTTATATATCCGAAGAAAATTCCTGCCAATGGAATGTCAGTTTGGTATTTAAAACAAACAAAAAAAAAAAAAAAATACAATAAAATATTAACAGCATAAAAATATTACAAATATCCATATTACTAAAAATACAAAAAATATTAAAGATTCTAAAAATATAGAAAAATGAAAGTTAATAAAAATTTTAAAATTACTAAAAATACAAAAATTATGTAAAATATAAAAATAACGAAAAACTGTAAAAATATAAAATTATGTTAAATTAAAAAAATATTAAAAATGTAAAAAAATTTACAAAATATTCAAATTATAAAATAAATACAAAACATAAAAAATATAAAATATTAATAAAACACATAAAATTATGAAAAATATTTTTTATAAAATCAAAAATTTTAAAATTATAAAATATATTTAAATTATAAAAAATATTTAAAATATAAAATATATAAAAATATAAATACAATACAATATTATATAAATATAAATACAAAAATATAAATATTTGAAACATAAATATATAAAATACGAAACAGTATGAATAAATGTAAATTAATAAATAATATAAAAAATTTTTTTAATGTAATGTAATTTTTGTGATTTCCTTGTGTGTAAAATTTGTGATTAATGTTATGCATATTTTTTTCTACACAGTCCGATGAAGGCCCACAAAGTGAGCCGAAATATTACATTAAAAACTAAAAGATAAAAAAAAAAAAAAAAAAATTTTTTTTCGTCTTTTATTCACGGCCAAAGCCCATTTAAAATCAACATAATACAACAAAAAAAGGCCGATAAAACAACAACATAATATAAAAAATATAAATAGTTAAAAAGTATAAAAAGAATTAATTTATTAAAAATTATTTTTTATTAATTTTTTAAATTAATTTTTAATTAATTAAAAATTAATTTATTAATTAAATAAAAAAAAAAACTAAGAATAAAAAATATGCATAAATATAGCAAATAAAAATATAAAAAATATTTAGTATAAATAAATAAAAATAAACCAAAAATATTAAAAAAAATTTTACAAATATATGTAAATATAAAAAAAAAATAAAAATTGAATAATATGAAAAATTTTAAAAAACAGAAATTCTAAAAATACCAAAAAATCAAACTACAAGCATAAAAAACATTAAAATTTTCTTTATTTATAAAAATAAAATAAAAAAAAACTTTAATATATAAACAAATAAAACAACAGAACATTGAGAAATTAAGCAATAAAACCTTTAAAAACGAAACAAGTGTCTTGAAAAGATAAAATATTAAATGATAAAACATTAAAAAATTAAACATAATAATAAATAATTAAATATTAACCCATTTTCTACCGCTGTTCGATTTATCGGTATATATGTAGCTTGGATAACAAAAAAAGTTATTCAGTAGTAGAAAATGGGTTAAAAATAAACACTAAAGAAAAAATATTACAAAATAAAATATAAAAATAAAATAAAAAATAAAATAAAAAAATAAAATAATAAAATAAAATAATAAAATTTAATAAAAAAATAAAATAAAAAATAAAATAAAGAAATAAAAAAATAAAATAAAAAATAAAATAAAGAAATAAAAAAATAAAATAAAAAATAAAATAAACAAATAAAATAAAAAAACAAAAAAATAAAATAAAAAAATAAAATAAAAAAATAAAATAAAAAAAAAATAAAAAAATAAAATAAAAAATAAAAATAAAAAATTAAATAAAAAATGTAATAAAAAATAAAATAAAAAATTAAATTAAGAAATAAAATAACAAATAAAATTCAAAATAAAATAAAATTAAGAAATAAAATAAAAATAAATAAAATAAAAAATAAATTAAAAAATATCAAAAAATATCCAAAAATAAAAAAATTAATAATAAAATTAAAAAAATTTAATAAAAAAATGTAAAATTAATGACAAATAAATAAAAAATAAAATAAAAAATACTATAGATAATAATAACAAATAATTCAAAATTACATAAAATAGTTCAAAATTATAAAAACTTATGCAAAATAACCAAAATAATTTATAAATAATGAGAAATAAAAACCAACAAAAATTAATAAAAAGCTTAGAAAAATAAAATAATGCGATTGCGACAAACTAATATAAATAAATTAAAGTAATATCTAATGCTAAATAATTTAGTGATAAAATTATTTTCGTATATGCATATTTGTATAAAACTTAAAAAGTAAAAAAATAATTAAATTAAATTTAAATTATAAAAATTAAAAAATATACATTAAAAACCAAAAATAAAAAAAAATAAAAAAAAAATAAAAAAAAATAAAAAAAAAATAAAAAAAAATAAAAAAAAAAATAAAAAAAATAAAAAAAAATAAAAAAAAATAAAAAAAAAAAATAAAAAAATAAAAAAAATAAAAAAAAATAAAAAAATAAAAAAACATAAAAAAAATTAAAAAAATAACACAAAAAATTAAAAAAAAAATCAAGAAAAAATAAATAAATATAAAAAAATACAAAAAATTAAAAAAAATAAATATAAAATTAAAAAAATTTATAACAAAATTAAAAAATTAGAAAACAGTAAATGAAAAAATAAAAAATAAAAGAGTAAAATAAATAAAAAAATAATCAAAAAATTATAGTAAATTAAAAGGAAATGAAAAATGAAATTACAAAAATATTAAAAAAAGATATTAAATTCAAAACGGAGATTAAGAAATAAAGAATAAAATATAAAAATATAAAAATATAAAAAAAAACAAACCTTGAATAAACACAAACAAACATAAAATTTTGTCTCTCTAAAATTTTAAAAACTGCGTTTTCAAAACGACAAATCCGACGTCACAGTGTGACAATTAAATAACCAAACTTTTTATATATAGTGTAAAATACACATCGTATTATATTTGAAAGTAATTATTTATGCAAAGTAGGTTCAATTAGATTCAATACAACGTTTGGCACGATTAACTGATGCATGCATCGGTTTTTTCGAATTCCGGGATGTCCTTCAGTACCTGCTTGAATAAAAAAAAAAAAAAATATATAACTGGCCATGTCAACCCTTGAAAGGACTTTGACCAAGCTTCTTATGATCAATTGTGTTGTGCGTGTTATTAAGTTTATACACATTTGACCGAGAACCGGACCTACAGGCTTAACGCCGACTCCGAACGGCCATGATCGGAATGTTCTTGTTCTCAAGAAGCTTTACATGATTACTCTCTGAGGTTTGTCATTGGGTCTAATGCATAAAAATAAGATGTTTCTCAGAGATCATTCGTGTGAGATCAATCTCAAGAAGTGAGCCATAAGAACATTCTCAGTCTCAAAACTGTATGCATAAAAAGTAGTCAAGCTCATGACAAACAACTCAACATAAGTGAGATCGATCTTAAAGCTTCAATTGAGCTTTAGTTTATTTAAAGCAAGCTAAAGCAATTAATCGTTAACATTGCTTCTTAAAATTTCAAAAAAATGTCCGAAAGCGAATCTGGAAGTGAACAAAACTGTAGTTTATAAAATAATAAAAATGATAAGCTAGCATACTTTCTAATTGATGAGTTAAAAGAAACTCAAATTCTACTATAAAAAACTAATCTGCCGGTGCACAAATTAAAAAAAAAAAAGAAGAGCTTAAAAATTTAGCTAAGCAATGGAAAAGTCAATTGTTCATAAGAAGCTAGGTCAAAGTCCTTTCAAGGGCTGAAATGGCCAGTTATTTATTTTTTTTTTAATGGAAAAGTCGTTATGGTGAATCACTTAACGAAAAACAAATAACAAAAAAAATTGGAAACATGAAATGCCGCGTAAAGTAGAAGCTGACATTATAAAAACCGGCAGCAAAAAATTCATTCTAAAAGACTGAGAAAAACAGTTTCTGGAAATTATAAGCGTTGGTGATAACCCATGAATGGAAACTTATACTTATTTCTCCAATTAGCTTTAGCAGTTTCAAATCTTCAGCAGTTTCTGGAAACTTTATCCAATAACCTGCTTGGCTGCAAATAACACTTGAAAGGTCTCGAATTGTCCTAGAGACGGTTGTCTGATAAATTCCTATGTCCTTACCAATTTAATTTTGAAATCCAGGATCAGCCAAAAATCTTAAATATACTCTAATTTTTTCAGAATTAGTAAGAGCTCCACCAAGCGATTCCAATGTTGGCCCTAGGAAATGCTCTGCTAACCAATCGATGTTTCCTTTATTAAAACGAAACATTAAATTACTGCTAGATTCATCTTGAAGATGTCTACGCGGCTTAAAATTTTTTTAGGACTTTAAACGCGAAAGTATTCTGCCACCTCAGTTGCTTGAAATAAATTGTGAGATCACTTGATAGGAGACTCAACATTTACCGAGAAAGTTCTCAGACATGTTCGCTTCATCTCATGATTATGCATACCATTTTGAGAACTTTCTCATAAAGAGCTTTCGTTTTAAGAAGTTTCTCAGGATTTGAGATCCATCTCAATGAGCGAGATCTTTCTAACGAGCAAATAACTTTTTACGCTTACGACAACGAGTAAATGCTCAAAATATCGAGTAAAAAGTTATTTCTCACTTTTATGCATGAGACCCATTGTCTGCAGAGAGGTGGCCGTACAGAAAAATTATTTTAATTGAAATAATTTTCTGTCGCTGCTGGGGTTCGAACCCGGGTCTCCAGGTTCGTTGACATAGAGGCCACGCACTTTAACCAACTACGGCACGGACGCCACATGGCCGGAATATCATGTAAAACGCTCCTTTCATGGCAGTTTTCAGTTTCGGGAACATAAAATCGTTGCACGGTGATAGATTCCTTCACTTTCTTTGGTCTTTTGAGGAGGTACACTATCGAGCAATAAAAGCAGCTGTTTTTCCTCTGGGTATTCGACCACAAACTATGTGAAACTTCTTAATAATAATCACCATTTACAGTTTGACCTTCTGGAACAAATTCCTTGTGGACAATACCCTTCGAATCGTAGAAAGTGCTCAATATTACCTTTATTCTGGACCTCTGAAAAAACAATTTGTTAGGTTTTAGTTTGCCTTTCGACTTCCATTGTGCAGATTGACGCTTTGTTTCAGGGTCATATTTAAAGCACCATGTTTCATCACCAGTTATGATCGAATCAAGAAAATCTCGATCGTTTTGAGCTGTTGAAATCATGTCTTTACAATGCTCTACTTGAGCGTTTTTTGGTCCTCATTCAGAATACGTTATGAATGAGGCATCATGATTTAAACTAAAATTTCGGCTATTTAATTGTCACATTGTGTAATTAAATGTAACCCATACAGTTTTATGTAATTTACATAAAACTCTCTTTGAAAAATTTGAATTCGTTGAATTAATTTTTGAATCATTTTTTTTTTTTGTTTTTTCTTTTTTTCAATTTTTTCTATTTTTCTATAAATCTTAAGATCACTACAAATAGTATCATTAAATACTCCTCTTTATCACTTTTACGACTCGAATTTTGAAGAATCGTCTGTTTTTAAAGAAATGACTAATAATATAAAAACATTTTTAAATGTATTTTGTCTACTTTTTATGCCGTTAATGTTAATAAAATGCATTATTTATACGACGGATAAAAATGTTTAAGATCGTTTTTTATTTTCTTCTGCTTTAATTTGTAATCATTGCGAATTAACAATGAAGTTTATTGATTCTTAAATTAAAGCACAGATAATCTACGATTAACGGGTTTAAAGAGAAAAATGAAAAAAAAAAAGTAGAACAATTGAAAAATTTAATTTATTCATTAGAAATGAATACACAATGCAGAGAATCTGCATGTTTGATACGTTTTTGATGATGAAGAATCTTGTCTTTTTAAATTTTTAATGCTATTTTTAGAATACTTAAGATAAAAGCAGAATATATATAAATATATTTTTTTCCGTTAATCGTTCATTAAACTCTTGTTTGCTCAACTTTCTTTATTAAGTCGCATCAGCAAACAATGTAAAATTAACATCATCCATATATCATATACTATACTGTGGTTGATATTTCTTTGTTACATACCGTCTCCCATAACATCAACGTCTTCTCTACAACTCAAGCGTGCATAATTTTGTCTTGCATTCGTTAATTGCTTTTACAAATTTTTAATGGGTATATTTACGAATTATTTTTTTTTTTTTTTTAGGTGAACTTTAGGGTTTATGTATCACTCTGAATCAGCTAGAAGTATAAAATTAATCAGCCATGAATAAAAAAGTGGACTGAACTGAATTTTTACCAAAACATTAAAACTTGCAAAAGAAAAACTTTGTAAGTGTTGTATTTATTCGGTCATTGACTTATTAGCTAAAACACTAAATTCGATTTTCTAATTTCACGGCTTTCAGTTTGAGTAACATTTTAAATTTCATTAAAAATTTTTTTTTGTTACAAATATTTATGGCTAAATTTGTTCAAGTCATGTAATTTTTGTTTTCTTATTTCATTTGCAAATTGCAATTTGAGAAGTTAACGACTTTTTGAAATTTCCGCATAGTAACTTAAAATGCTACACTACTCCTGTCAACTAACATATGTTAATAGGCTATTGTCACATTGTGAGCGAGCTGCGTCATTTAGTTTGTGTTTGACAGCCATTGAAAGCAGGAGGACCTTGATAAAACCTGTTATAGAAGAAAATGGAAAAGCGCTGGACTTTATTTATAGATTTAAACGGAGACTATGTTGAAAAACAAAACGTTGCATTTCTCAAAATATACGTTTTATTCAAAAAGCCACTGACTTATCAAACTATCCTCGTATCTAAGAGTCAAGTCAGTCTACTTGCCCAAACACATCACCCATTGTCTCTGATTCATTATCCTGATTCAGGAAAAGGTATATGATATGATATGATTAAGAGTCTTGATCCAAAAAAGCCTCCTGATTCGGACCTTGTTCTTTCAAGCTTACTAGTCCAATGCGTAGACCAACTAATAATGCCATTATATACGAGTATAATTTTTAATAAGCCTTTGAGCCTTGGTATTTTTCCATCATGCTGGAAATCTTCCCGTCCTATACCTATATATATAAAAAAAGAGATAAGAAGTCGATTAAAAAGGATAGGGGTATTGCCATATTGTCTTCTATTCCAAAACTATTCGAAAAAGTTTTTTGTGAAAAACTTACATGTTTACACTACCTTACAACTCGCTTTATACCGTATTTAAATTTTATCTTTACCACACAGTGAAGCTTCTGACTTATTCCAAACAGCTGAAATAGCCGACAAGCAGCAACAACATCGCACTCTGTTCCTGCAGTTTATCAATGAAGTTTTTAGAATTAAGATTCTTGCTGAATACTCCCGGTTTGTTATAGTTCTCGTTTGGTTTTTGTAATGAAAATTATATAGCCTGGATGTTAAGCCAAGATGCTTCGTGAGTGCGATGGGTGAGCTCCGCACAGATCCCCACAAAATCTCACCCATCGCGCTCACAAGTCATCTTGGCTAAACATCTAAGCTATATAATTTTTACATTAACCATTACATTAACCCATTTTGGTCTAGAGGGGAAGTTTTCTACCCGTGAACTTAAATAGGATTTTCTATTAAACTATAATTTATAAAAATCATATGTTGATTTATAAGAAACATTTAGTATGCTTGTTATCATGTAAGTATAACGATGATCTTGGATCAACCACGCCCACCACTATCCATTCCTAATAACTGAGAGTCTCCAAAAAGACAATTTTTTTATTAAAAAATCAATTTATTTTAATACTTAAAATTATAAAATTTACATTCCTTATATGTTGCGAATGGATGGTATGCTGATATGAGCAAAAAAATCTTATCTTTTTATTCAGAAACTTTTCATTTTGTCTGAAAAGTGTATCTAATGGCCCAATCGGTAGAAAACTACCCCAATTGTTAATCGAAAACGATTACAGATAGGGAAAAAATGTTAATGGATTTTTTTGATAAGGACCAAAATAGCCTGGGTTCCAAAATTCAGAAAAAAATTTCAATGGGATCTGGTACCGGTCTAAAATGGGCTAAATGCAAACAGTCTAAAATGATTTCCGTAAAGCCTTTGATCATGTGGATCATGAAATCTTAATCCTAACTAAAAAATGGGTTAAGTGCATACAGTCTAAAACGACTTCCGTAAAACCTTTGATCGTGGGGATCATGAAATCCTAACTCTAAAATTATATAGGTTAGGTATATCGGGCTCTTATCTAAATTGGCTGAAATCATATTTTTGTAAAAAATGTCAGTCCCTCAAGTTTCAAGGTATCTTGTTGAAGAAACAGCCGGTGGTCCACAAGACAGTCATCTTAGTCCAATTCGTACTTTTTGCACTGAAACATTACTTTGCTCCTTGTAACTTTAGATACTTACCGTAAGAACATAGACTCGTCCTTTTGAATTTGATGCCTCTGTCGTTAAGGAGAACATTACCCCTGCTCATGTTTTACCTTTGATGTTATAACTCGAGTTGTAAACGTCGAATAAATTTCCAGTTATGTACAATTTAATGATCATGTAAAGATAACTACAACTGTGAGGGTTGCCTTTTAAGTATTGCACCTAATACGTAAATTAAAAAGCGATGGTTAATCAGTGGAAATGCTTTTATGGTTTTTTAAAAGTATTCTCCAATATGATCAATACACTTTTGCATTCCTTCCAACCAATCTTCGAAACAGCTTTACCTCCGAAACCAGGTTTTTGAAGGACTCGCCATGCATTTTACTCCTAATTTGAGGGAATAAAAACAAGTCATTGGGTGCCATTTCGGAACTGTAAGGCGGATGACCCATCAATTCCACGTTTTGAGTGCTCAAAAAGTCTTGTGTTTGAGCCGATGTGTGGGAACTCGCATTGTCATGATGGAAGATGATCTTCCTTCGGTGGTTGATTTTTCTCAATTCTGCGAAGACTTCCGGCAAACAAATGGTTGTGTACCATTCAGCAATTCTCTGTTGCTCAAATGGTACAGTTGCGACATGACCGGTTTTTCTGAAAAAACTGGCAACCATTTGGTTCGATGTGCTCCGTCCGCGGACAATTTTTGTCGGGTTTTGCTCACCTTGAAAGATCCAAACAGTAGATTGCTTGTTTGTTTCGGGCTCATAAGCATAGATCCATGATTCGTCAACCGTGGTGCTGTCGTAGATGTGTTTCGAACCACCCACATTGCATTTTTTTTCAGCATTTTCTTGCACCAATCGACACGAGCCTTTTTTTAATCAACCGTCAAATTATGGGTTATCCAAGGGGAACAAATCTTTCTGACGCCTGAATGCTCATGTAACATCGAATGTATGTTAGTCCCACTAAAGCCCAAGGATGACTCCGTCTCACGGTATGTCACATGGCGGTCTGCTTCCAATAGTTCACGCTTAGCATCGGTTTTTTCTGCCACAACAGCCGTTCTTGGACAACCTTCACAAAATTCTTCTTGGAGAGAACGACGACCACGCTCGAACTCATTGAACTAGCGTTTTACAGTCGCTGGATGTAGTGTTTCATCACCAAAAGTCGAACTTAGTTGATCGATGCAGTCTTTTCTTGTCAATCCACGTTGAAAATTGTAAAAAATCATCACCCGAAAATGTTCACGTGTTAATTCCATTTTTTGCTGAAATACAATTTTAAAGCCACTATAAACGACACAACAAGCTCACTTACACTAAAATGTTGTGTGTCATTTGTGTTTGAAAATGTCAAATTTCCAGCTGGAACTGTCAAAATTTACCTAAATGCTTAGTATTGCCGAGGCGCAAGACTTAAAAGGCAACCCTCGTTTATCTATAAAAATAAATCTTACGTCAAAGCATGCAAAACCAAAAAAAAAAAAAAACAAAATGCTTGTGAAACCCCCAACGTATTTATAGCAGCTGACTTCACGACTTATCATAAATTTAAGATGCATTAATTCTTTATATCACGCTGTTAATCTTATCAATTAAACCTGTTTCATTTTTCTGTTGCTTCGTTATTCTTTGACTAATTTTTGCATTTTTCCAGCGTCGTTTTTTAATTTTCACGTAATCGTGTTTGCTCAACTGCACAAACGTGGCTAAGCATGTTAGTTAGCCACACCGTTAATTCGCTTTGCCTTTTGTCGTCTCCCACCCAGCTTTTGATATCGTCGCCTCGCCCCTCATGTTAGCCATCGTAACGTTCTTGCCTAATTCTTGTGCTTTTTTGTTTACACTTGACTTTCATAGGAAAAAAGAAAAAACCAAAACAACCAGAGTTTAGTTATTACGTGTGCATTTTTCAGAATTATGCACTGTGGCTGTGCATTTCCGTAGTTGTTGTTTTTGGTTTTTTATTTTAATTTTGAATTCTAAAATAATAGTAAAAATATGTTAAAAATTTCGTGTTGGGGCTTTATAAATTTTTGTGTGTTTGTATTTTCTCTGAATATTTAACGTAATGCTTGTCGTCGCGTGACAGATGCCATGTATTTAAGATGCTATCTTCGTGTGCTAATCTGCATTTTCAGTGTTAATTTTTCTTTGGTTTTCCTATAAAATTTGGTTTTATTAAATTCATGAGTTATGGCTATTGTAAATAATTTACTCTCTCACTATCAACAATGTTTTTTATAAAAAATATATATTTTTTTCTAATCCAGGTGCTTTTGGATGGTGTTTAAAAACAAAGGTCTTGTGAATTTATTTTGTCTGGTCAAATTTTGTCTACGTTTCGATTGTAGAGCTTAAAAGATTTCAAAATCTTTTATATACTCTTCTCCAATATATCTTCTGCCATAATTACTTCAAGATCTGGTTCATTCATAGGTTTTTTTTTTTAATTTTAAATCTGTTTCCAAATAATTCCTCTTACTTTGGATGTCTCAACCATCGCTTTAAGAGCTTATTAAGTACATTTACTCATCGGCTGTAAAGTCCCGAGATTTTTCAATAGGTGGCGCCACTAGGAAGTGAACACGACTGATTTTGAGAGGCCCATCTATCACTAGCTTATGTATGAAGTATCATGACATTTTGTCCATTCATTTACAAGCTACAGTCGTTTGAGTGACGCTACTTTTGCCTTCGTAAAAAAAATAGAAGAACAGGAATATTTCATCTTGATCAAATATAGTTCTTTTGTAGGAAAAACTTCTGAACAATCATTGCAATGATTGCAGAAATGTTATATCACATATGCTCCTTTGAGAAAGTCAGTTTATCGGCGGTTTACTGCATTTAAAATAGGTTAGTACAAGCACCGATGACGCACGTCACTCTGGTGGGCGGGATTATTATAACTATTATTATTGTTGGGACTTACAATTCGACTTAAGGGCTGCATCTAAAGGGCATCTATTTTGCCTCTTCATATAGCTAAAGTACCTTTTTTAGTACGATCTCTGAGATAAATGTTACTAGTTGTCCTGTATCTTTTGATTTCAATGAGTTATCTGATATAATGTGGTAACCTAGATATTTCTGTCGCGTTTGAAGATGTGCGGGACACAGTCTTAGGATGTGTACAGCAGATTCTTCGTCTTCCATGTAAAACCTACATGTGTCATCACTAAGAACACCCAGTTCTGTAAGGTGATAGTTCAACCTACCACTGTCCTGTGATTATTCTTAGATCATTCTTTGTTAGCTTCATGCATTCTTTGAATCGCTTAAAATCGTATACCCCTAAGAGTAGTTTAGAATGCTTTAACCCCGATAGATTTCCTGAGTTCCTCATTGTTTTTCCTTCTCTTCTTTTATTGAAAGAGAGAGAGCATTCCTTTGGCCATACCACAGAATGGTTCTGGACTAACAAGAAGAGTTGATGCTCCTTTCTTTGCGAGTTTGTCAGCAATTTCGTTTCCCTTATATTCCTTTGTCCCCCAGAACCCGTAGGATTCAGTTTCAGCTTAAACTTGAAATTTATTTCTCTAAATATACGTCATACATATTTTAAAAATTTGCGCTCTCTCTCTCTCCCTCTCTCTCTATCTTCCTCTTTCCTCCCTCATTCCTTTCTGTTCTTCAGATTTAAGACTACGCCTTCTCTTCCTCTTCTTAAATTCTTCTCTTTTCTAATCTCTCCTTCTCTTTTCCACTCTCTTATTTGCCTTTCTTTCGCGTTTTTTTTTCTTCCACTATCTCTGAAAACTTAACTAAATTAATATGCATCACTTCAATCTACCCTCGAGTTGTTTGTGTTAAACTCAAAATTTTCATGACGTCTTCTTTCTGCCAGTTCTTATTAACTGACCGTTCTCGCTGATTCATTTTTTGCGGTTGATATAGATATCCATAAATGTACTAATTTATTCAGTTTGTTTGCAAACGACCACAATATCAACATTCTTTGTTGCTTCTGATTAAACAAAAGTACTATAAATAAATAAATGCCCACAAAAAACATCATCATTAAGTCAAGTTTTTCATTCCAGACAACAGACCGTTTTAAGTTCAAGATAAATGTTTTTTAAAATGTTACTTTTTTCATTCGTTTCATCTCTGCTGATAAATAAATAAAAATTTTAAGCTTTTATTTATTTAGTTGAATTTTAAAAATACTTGCAGTATTTTTGTTTTGGGCAAGATTTTTTATGGCGTGCAATTTTATAACGATGCTATGGTAAAGATTAAAAAAATAATAAATAAATAACTGGTCATTTCAGCCCTTGAAAAGACTGACCTAGCTTCTTATGATCTTATATGGTAAAGATTGGTTTAAGTTAAAAAAAATTGAAGTTAAAAAAGTTGAAGTTAAAAACGTTACAGTTAAAGTTAAAGTTTAATTTTGAGTTAAAGTAAGAGTTAGAGTTAGAGTTAGAGTTAGAGTTAGAGTTAGAGTTAGAGTTAGAGTTAGAGTTAGAGTTAGAGTTAGAGTTAGAGTTAGAGTTAGAGTTAGAGTTAGAGTTAGAGTTAGAGTTAGAGTTAGAGTTAGAGTTAGAGTTAGAGTTAGAGTTAGAGTTAGAGTTAGAGTTAGAGTTTGATTAAGAGTTAGAGTAAGAGTTAGAGTTAGAGGTAGAGTAAAAGTTAAAGGTTAATTAAACTTAAAGTTAAAGTTAAGTTGAAAAATTACCCTGTGCGAAAAGGAAAGCTAACTTCACTTGCTTGCCATCTTTTCACTGGTTTCTTCAAAAGTTAACCTGTAAAATTTCTAAAGAATTTGCTTTTAGTGTCGACTTCAAAATACTCTGTGAGTAAAAATGCAACATCTGGTAATAAATAACTCAACAATATCAACAACTTAATTTAATGTTTCTTTTATCTTGTATAATATGTATAAACAAATTAGCCTAGATAACGCGCGAGCAGATAATTTTACAAACAGGTTTTATTATTTAATGGCAAACATAGAAAGTCACATATGCAAATTTAATTACAAACTTCTTGCAAAGCTTGAAGAAAATTCTTTGAACAAGTAACTATTAATTTTTTTTTATGCTTAACGAAAGTGAAATTTTACATATAAATTAAAAATTTAGCAAAATTATTACAGCTGACAAGCTTAGCTGCAAAATATCATTTCATTTCTAGATAAAGAAAATAAGAAAATATAAAAATATATAAAAGTATATAAAAATATATAAAAATATATAAAAATATATTAAAATATATAAAAATATATAAAAATATATTAGATATATAAAAATATATAAAAATATATAAAAAGATATAAAAAGATATAAAAATATATAAAAATATATAAAAATATATAAAAATATATAAAAGCATATTAAAAATATTAAAAATATTAAAATATAAAAATATAAAAATTTGAAAAATATAAAAATATACAAATATACAAATATAAACATATCAAAATATCAAAATATAAATATATCCAAATATAAAAATATAAAAATATAAAAATATAAAAATATGAAAATATGAAAATATAAAAATATAAAAAAATATAAAAACATAAAAATATAAAAGCACAAAAATATAAAAATTGAAAAATATAAAAATATAAAAATATAAAAATATAAAAATATAAAATATAAAAATATAAAAATATAAAAATATAAAAATATAAAAATATAAAAATATAAAAATATAAAAATATAAAAATATAAAAATATAAAAATATACAAATATAAAAATATAAAAATATAAAAATATAAAAATATAAAAATATTAAACTATAAAAATATAAAAAACTATACATTGTTCTTCACGTTGTCCTGTTGTCAACATGCTTGGCCTAAAACTCGAAAAATTTGTTTTCGATATAAATAACGAAAAGGCCGTATACAAATACTAAGATTAAATATAAAAAACTATTTAGAAATGATCTTCGACTGGGCCGACGTTAAAATACCCCCCACGGCCGAACCAAAGTATATTCAAATCCTTACGCAGTCAATAAACAATGGGAGGTAGGCGTGGTTTTTACCAGATTTGGCTGAAGCTCTTGCTCAGAGTGAATATAAAATATAAAAACTAATTTGCAGAATTTCAAGCCCATATATTGCTTTTTTGGAATTAGAAGAGATATAACCTCTTTGATAAAGCAACATTGTATGGGAGGTAGGCGTGGTTTTAATTCGATTTGCTTGAATTTTTATACTTAGAGTGCATATTAAATATCAAAGCTCATATTCAATTTCCAGTCCATATTTTAATTTTTATGGAATTCTAAGAGATTTTATCGTTTTGATAAAATCACTTTGTATGAGAGGTAGGCGTGGTTTTCATCCGATTTGGCTCATTTCTCGAACTTGATCTTTATTTTTTAGATAAAAGCTTAAATATAGAATTTCGTGGTGATAGCTTGAAAGTTACGACTGTAATCGTGATCACAGACAGACAGAAGTCCATGACAGATTGTCATGGCTAAATTGACTCAGGTGGTGATGATGATCAAGAATATGAGCACTTTTCTATATCAACCACGCCTCCTTTTGGGTGTTTTAAACGGAGACAAAATTCATATACTCCTTTAATGTGTTTTAAACGAGTGGTATAATAAAAAATAAATAAAAATAAAAAATAAAAAATAAGAAGTAAAGAAAATAAAAATAAAAAGTAAATAAAATATAAAAAATAAATAAAATAAAAAGAAAAAAAAATAAAAAATAAATAAAATAAAAAGAAAAAAAAAAGAAAATAAAAAGAAAAAAAATATAAAAAAATTAATAAAATATAAAAAATAAAATATACAATAAAATATTTAAAAAAAAAAAAAATAAAAAACATAAAAATAAAAAAAAAAATAAATACATAAAAATAAAAAAAATAACAAAAAGTGAAATATATATTAAGTAAATATTAAGTAAAAATACAAATTAATAAAAAATAAAACAAATAAAAAAAGTAACAAAGTAAGAAAATAAAAATACAATTAAATATAGAACAAAAAAATAATAATATTATATAAAAAAATAGATAAAAATACAAAAAAATAATTAAGATAATATAAATTAAATTTAAAAATAATAATATTAAAAATTTAAAAATAATAATATTAAAAATTTAAAAGTAAAAAAGTAAAATACATATAATAAAATATAAAAATAAAAATATAAAAAATAAAAATATAAAAAATAAAAATATAAAAAATAAATAATAAAAACAAAGAATAAAAAAAAAATAAAAACAAAAATGAAAAAAGAAATAAAAACAAAAATAAAAAAAGAAATAAAAAAAATTAAAAACTAGAAAAAATAATACAATACAAATTCAACATAAAATTAAAAATTTATTCCCAACCGAATTAATAAGTTAATCTCTATGATTTTCATTAAAATAGCTCATATCACTCACTGATTGACATCAGTGTGAAGACATAATTCAATTTTATTGTTGTTGGTATAACAAACCTGTCACACTTGGACTCTCTTTATATGGTTCGAATGTTTTGTTATAAATTAAATAAAAAAAAAACTTGAGTGAGTTCACAATAGAGTTTGTTTACATTTTACTTTCAATAAAAAAAAATGTTATTTGCTTGCCTTTTATGTTGGCCATAATTTTGCGTACCGCCCTTTAGCTCGCCATCTCTCTCTCTCTATTTCTTTCTCTATATCCCTCATTCTCTCTTATTAAAGTAAGTTTGTGATTTAGCGTTGTCCTTCCACTTTTCTAAGCTCACATTTTTACACCACTGACACAATTAGTCTACAGATAGTCTGTGGAAAGATGAAAAAAAAAATATTTTTATAATTTTTAATGTCATTTTGTTGTTATACTATTTTGCCACATTTCTGCTTTAATTTTATCAACAAAAGCACTTTGTCGTCTGTTATCCCCATTGTTGCCAACTCAGAGTTTTTATTTTTATTTGTTATTTTTATTGAATTGATAAATTTATGTGTGTCATTACTTTATGTTACTTATTTATATGTTTGTGTTGTAAATATTTTGCAAGAAAAGCATTTATGAGTTGTTTTTTTTTTTTTTTGTGAGCTTGGCTAAAGTTTTTGATAACTGAAGATAGTTGGTTTTTTTTAAACCCATCCCACACATGTTGGTACATGTTTGGTTTTACTCTCACTTTATCTCTTGTTTGATTGTTGTCTAACTTTGTCATGTCTTTCAGATGGTGACATTTTTTTATTGTTTTTAAAAACCCTGACCTAGTTAATAATTTGTTATTAATCCTTGTTTATTTACATAAAAATCATCATTATGCTCGGGTTTTTTTTTCAGTTAGGTGTGATGTTTTTTCTGTTTTCATACTGTCGAGAGACTTTTTTGATATTTTTTTGAAATTAATGTGATAAATAAATAATTTTTTCTGTAACAAACACGTATTCGTCAAAATTTTGTTTTGAAATAAGTGTCATTTTGGCTTGATTTTTATTTTTCAGCTTTTAAATCTGCGATCCTGAAACATTTTGTACTGACCCATGGGGGAATTCCGATTTATTTAAGCTTTACAAAGAGTTAAGAACAGGGAACGGAAATATTCGCTCTTGAACGCCTCTTTTTGCAGTTCCGGGTTCATAGCTAGCCGCTCATCTGAGTACTCACGAACCTGCGTAATTTATTTTTTTTGTCTTGGCAGTTGCCGAAAAGTATTATCTGTGACTCACGAGCCATAAAGAGCTCAGGCTCGGCTTTCTGCTCGCGAGCGTGAGTGGTCGAAATATATTTCAGTTCGCGAGCGAGAGCATTTTTAAGATATTGTGTTGCTCGCAAGCAGGAGCTACAGATACTAAATGAAATGGCTCAAGCTCGCAAGTGAGAGCTGCAGGAATTCAAAGGACAGCTTTTGCTCGCGAGTGGAAGCTGAGAACGAGCGAGCATTTCAGTTCTCTAGTAAAAATATTATTTATTTAAGAAATGAGTTAAACAAAAATATCTTTAAGAATTTTTAAACATTTTGTTTACCATTGGCACCAGTTCCTATAAAATTGCTTTCTCATCTCAATGAATTTGAATTAACTTCTTTGGGTGTTTGGTCATCTTGCCAACAAAAGTTTTCTGCCAAAAAACAATTCCAATACAACACAGCAGCTGCAACTTAGTTGAGTAAAATTTTGTTCGAATACCTTAATTTAACAGCCTCTATAAAAAGTTTATTGAACTGTTGTTATTAACTGAAATGAAAACGAATGAGTTGGTGCGAAAATGAAAATCTGCAGCATTGCGTGCTGAGTTGCCAAGAAAATTTTGTATGCAAAAAAGAAAAAAAAAAGTACATAAAAATAAAAGCCAAAAAGGCAAAAAAGAAATATAAACATATATATATAACAAAAAACCAAAGAAAGCAAAAAACCATTCACAATAACAATAACAACGCCTGATTGAGCTCTAGCAAACTGTAACGTGTAAACAGCTAAATGGATGGATACTGTCAGAAAAATCTGCTATTTAACATAAAACAGCAAAAGGCACCGAAAAATAAAACAAAAGAAAATCATCACAAAACAAAAACAAAAAAAAAAACCAAAACACCAACACGACTTTCAGTCAAGACATGTATGAACAACATTTAATTGATTGATGATTTGATGTGTTCCACGTGACGTCCACATCCACCCATGCATGCTGCCAACTATAACTATGTGTTGAATAATATGTATGTATGTGAACAGCTTAGATGAAACATCAACACTTGATAGCATGTTTGACATAAAAGAGAGCGACACTAAGTATATAAAAAATAGACAAAAACTACCATAAGATCTGGAGTAGTCAAAATGATGGACTGACTCTAATAGAAGCTACTTTAATATTAATGATCACGAAACGTTATTTTTTTATAAAAAAAAGGTGTCAAATTTCAGACAAAATGGAAAAATGGAACAAATTAATATGGGTCGTAAGTTTTGATTTGACTTAAACGCTTCTTAAGGGGTTAGGCCAATCTAGAATTTTCGAAAAATCAATTTAGTTTTTTTTAATGGTCCCTTAAGATCTCAAAAATGATGTCTCCAAATTTTAGGGCCGGGAAAATTTTTCTAAGTACTTGGTTTTTGAATTGTAGTATAAGCCGCCTGGTACTACTAGGGTAGACTGGGTACGGTTGAAACGGTGGACGGTTGAAACAAAGCGAATATCTTGCTAACTTGCGTGATGAGGTTGAGGGGTACAGTGGAATAACGAAGCGGGTGACAAATCGAAATACGAATGTTTATGTTGCTTCGCTCTTCCCGCACTGTGGTTGTGTATAGGAGGCTCAATGGTGGTTTTTAACGGAAAAGTAAGTTTTTTGTGCGTTCAGTTTTGGAGTTATTATGGTTTTATTTAAGATAGAGTATTGAGAGTTTTGTATCGTGTTAATTGAAGTTTGTAGAATATGGCTGTATGATGAGTTTTTATTCAAATTGATTATCTCCTAACTGTGAACCTTCTTATACCTGGTTGATGGTTGGTGACAGTTGAAACAGTTGGAAAAAATCGAGTTTATAATCAATGCTGTTGAATTTTGAGAAATATTAAAGCAAGTAGAAACCAACTAAGTACTACAAAAAAATAATCGTCACCAACATTTGATTATAATATAATTACTTAATATTAAATACTTAATTACTAAATTACTAAATTACTAAACTATACTTAATATAAACCTTTGAAGGCTGATTTAAAATAATGTAAGACTATAAGTATCGTGAAAATCTTTAATAACTATTAATAAAAAAATATTTTTGATGTTCAACAGTGCACTTACGAGTCATAAAATATTGTAAGACGATGAACAAAACATTTTATATTTTGTATAATTTGCATGTGTTTCAATTGACCCCAGGCACTGTTTCAACCGACACTGGCATGGGGACGGTTGAAACAAATTAATTTTTTTTAATATTTAATTTTAAGCTAGGTCTACACGATACAACGGTTGTACCAATATCGGTTGCTATTTGACGGTTGTGTGCGATTATTGTCTCGTTTGGATGCAAGCGTGCGACGAGTTAGTTGCAATATTGCACGGTCGAATGGTAGAATTAGCCAACTGCTGTACGATGAGCGATTGTACAGCCGTTGTATCGTGTAGACCTAGCTTTACACACAAAATACAATACAATAATTTCAAATGACATCGCCTATTAGTAGACCAGTATATGGTCACTTAACTAATTCCAATGCAATGAACGATAACCGCTAAAATAAATAGGTTTAGAAGACTTAAATATAGTTAAACAATTCAAAAATATGTTCCCAAAGATTCAAATAAAAATATAAATTTGTTCTAATTTTATAAACGATAGATAGTGAGCGTCCTTCGTTGAGTGTTGAAGCGCATGGCCTTTATACCTTATAGCTGATTCACAATGCTGCGTTTAGTCGCTCGAACTTTGACAGCTAAAGTAGAAACGAGTTCAACCTAAAGCGAACCTGCGTTGACTTATATAGATTAACCAAAACAAATTTATGAAAAAGTTGTTTAAGTTTCTTATTTTTTTTTTTAATCTTTAAATTTAAAATGTATTATTTAATTTAAGAAACGAATTATTTTTCAGCAGAAGGTGAAATAAACTGAAAATTTATAATATTTTTCAAAAGTGTGCTATTTCTTTGTCCATAGCTGTATAGGAACAAACACAACAAATACTTTTTACTGATACGTTACACGAATATTTGAGCAGCTCTACACAGCGAACTATTTCTTCAATTGAGTTAAAAAATTTCTCGTTGTCCTTAAACACTTGTTGAACAAATTAAAGAGTTAAGAGTTTAGACGTAAGAGTTAAGAGTTAAGAGCTAAGAGTTGAGAGATTAAAGGTAAAATGTTAAGAGTTAAGAGTGAAGAGTTAAGAGTTAAGAGTTAAGAGTTTAAAAGTGAAAAGTTAAGAGTTAAAAGTTAAGAGTTAAGAGTTAAGAGTTAAGAGTTAAGAGTTGAGAGTTATGAGTTAAGAGTATGGAGATTAAAATTTGAGAGTTCAAAGTTTAAAATTAATAGTTAATAGTTAATAGTTAATAGTTAACAGTTAATAGTTAATAGTTAATAGTTAATAGTTAATAGTTAATAGTTAATAGTTAATAGTTAAAAGTCAATAGTTAATAGTTAATAGTTAATAGTTAATAGTTAATAGTTAACAGTTAATAGTTAATAGTTAATAGTTAATAGTTAATAGTTAATAGTTAATATTTATTAGTTAATAGTTAATAGTTAATAGTTAATAGTTAACAGTTAATAGTTAATAGTTAATAGTTAATAGTTAACAGTTAATAGTTAATAGTTAATAGTTAATAGTTAATAGTTAATAGTTAAAAGTCAATAGTTAATAGTTAATAGTTAATAGTTAAAGTTAATAGTTAATAGTTAATAGTTAATAGTTAATAGTTAATAGTTAATAGTTAATAGTTAATAGTTAATAGTTAATAGTTAATAGTTAATAGTTAATAGTTAATAGTTAATAGTTAATAGTTAATAGTTAATAGTTAATAGTTAATAGTTAATAGTTAATAGTTAATAGTTAATAGTTAATAGTTAATAGTTAATAGTTAATATTTAATAGTTAATAGTTAATAGTTAATAGTTAATAGTTAATAGTTAATAGTTAATAGTTAATAGTTAATAGTTAATAGTTAATAGTTAATAGTTAATAGTTAATAGTTAATAGTTAATAGTTAATAGTTAATAGTTAATAGTTAATAGTTAACAGTTAAAAGTCAATAGTTAATAGTTAATAGTTAATAGTTAAAGTTAATAGTTAATAGTTAATAGTTAATAGTTAATAGTTAATAGTTAATAGTTTATAGTTAATAGTTAATAGTTAATAGTTAATAGTTAATAGTTAATAGTTAATAGTTAATAGTTAATAGTTAATATTTATTAGTTAATAGTTAATAGTTAATAGTTAATAGTTAATAGTTAATAGTTAATAGTTAATAGTTAATAGTTAATAGTTAATAGTTAATAGTTAATAGTTAATAGTTAATAGTTAATAGTTAATAGTTAATAGTTAATAGTTAATAGTTAATAGTTAATAGTTAATAGTTAATAGTTAATAGTTAATAGTTAATAGTTAATAGTTAATAGTTAATAGTTAATAGTTAATAGTTAATAGTTAATAGATAATAGCTATTAATAGTAAATACTAAATAGTTAAGAGCAAAGAGTAAAGAGTTAAGGCTTAAGATTTAAGAGTTAAGACTTAAGACTTAAGACTTAAGATTTAAGAGTTAAGTGTTGAGAGTAAAGGGTTTAGAGTTCAGAGTTAAGTCATGTTTAGCTAACTCAAGTCAAGTTATAGCGAACCATTTGTTCAATTGAGTTAAGAAAAATTTTGTCGTGAACTTTGAACATTTGCTTAACAAACCCAAAACTACTTTTAAAAAATCGAGCCATTGTGCAAGTCAGACTTGACTGAATAGGTGTAATACCTAAAATCCTTGACTCAAAGCGAATAAAACCATATCACACCCATCATCACCCAATATAATCATTGTGTATTATTTTATATATTATATTATATTTGAATTTAGAGCGTCTCAAAATATTATATTAAAATTTAATTTGATTAAATTGAAACCAAAAGTGTTAAATATAATTTTTAACTTTAAATTTCTTTTTTAATTTCAGGTAATTATCAAAATCAATGAATTTACACCAAATCATAAAAAAAAAGTGAAATAAAAAACGCGCAGTTTTCACTGACACGCGCGTGCGGTAAGTTTAAAATGAGTTAAAATAAATTCGCCAACTTTGCATTTAAACAAAACTACTCAGCCTCAGCACCCTAACTACGGCTGTCATAATTTTAACAATTAAGTAGTTTAAATAGCAGTTAATTACAGCTACCTACCTACCCAGCTACTCGACAGTTTTCGACAGACACTGTGTTTTTGTTCAGTCAGCAGTAGCAGCTGACTTTATGAAAATCGCCGTTATTGTTGATTAAATAATTGTCTTGAATAATATTTATAAGCTCTGTACCAAACCAAACGATGAGCAGGATGCTTACAATGAATTTGGAATTAAGCGAGAATTGAAGGTAGTCACTAGTTTGTGTTTATTTATGAGCATAACTTTATACGAGTAGCTACCCTAAGGGTTAAGTATCACACACACAGATACATAGCGTTTCTATAGTTTTTAGAAATATTTTTGGATTAACATATAAATTGTATGCGGGATTATATTTTGCTGCGAATAAATTAACAGTTGGGAAGTTGTAGAAATTAGTTAATTCAAAGAAACCCGCTTTTCTAGAATTTCAAAATTATATTGATTAAAATGTAAATAAAATTCATCACAATTAATTTATGTGCTTGAAAAAGAAGAATAATTTATATTTTTGTAATAATTAATTTTTCTATATACATTACTTTGCTTCTTATCAAGTAAGTTGTTGAATTTAAGCAGCAATTGTTAATTAACCGGCTATCTAGCTTACTTAGTAATGTGTTAAGTAAGGGCTGGGTGTTAAAATATTTATTTATTTATTATTTATTTATTATTTATTATTATTACACAATACATTGTACAAATAAGATTTCTCTTTTTAGTAAGTACAAACATTAATCAAGTTTATATCATTAATCAAGATGAAGTTAAATAAGATTTAAAATTAATATAAAAATATTGAGTTTAATTTAAATATATAAAAATTTAAAATTTTTGTAAAATTTAATTAAAAACTTAAAAAAAAAAATTTTTAAATTAATATAAAAATATTGAGTTTAAATTATTAAGTATAAATTAACCTGATTTGGCGAGAAGAAAAACAAAGTTAAAAAATGAGAAGAGGAAAGTGAGAAAGTAAAAACGGAAGAAGAAGTTATTAAGAAATACAAAAATGAGGAAAGAGTTTTTTTTTGAAAGAGTTTGCGTTGCTTGATCTTTTTATATTAGTGGGAAGCGCATTCCACAGATTTATCGCATGGACAAAGAAATGTCTGGAAGTGGTTAAGTATTTATGTACTGGTAATATAAGTTGCGCGGTTCTTTGAGTCCTGGCAAATCTTACTAATTCGAAAAGATAGTCTGGCTCCTTATTTTTAATTATATTGAATAGCAATAATAGCGTGCGGTAGTTTAAAAAGCTGTTTAAAGAGCAACCAATAATTTTATTTGTGAAGGCAGAAATATGAGTTTGTCTATTGATGTTAAAAATAAATCTAGTACAACTATTATAGGCAACGGTTAGCTTCCGGTTTGACTCCTGGTCCATGTTGGAAAAGAGTTCACAACTATACATCATTATGGGCAAGATGAAGGACTTTACAAGTCTAAGCTTAACATCGGAAGATAAATATTGAGAGGTTGGGCTTAGACCACGCAAAGCACCATAAATCTTTGCGACTACTCGGTTTATGTGAGTACTCCATGTAAAATTATTATTGAGATATACTCCAAGATTTTTAAAACAATCAACATACTCGATTAGGGAACCATTTAGATACAGAGAAGGACATTGTTCTTGTACTTTACGCCTATCGATAAGCATCGCTTTGGTTTTCGTAGGGTTGAGACTCAACCCATTTTCTAATGACCATTGAAAGACTTTGTTCAATACCGAATTAATTTCACTTGCTGCTGTGTTTTTAGATGACCTTGGGAATATATTATACAATTGAATGTCATCGGCGTATATATGATGCTCGCACGTAGTGAAACAATCAACAATGTCATTAATAAATGTCGAAAATAGCAAAGGACCCAAGACTGAACCCTGAGGCACACCAGATAAGACCTCTAGGTTTGACGAGGATTTATCATTTAGATAGACGTATTGTGTACGGTTACTCAGGTATGATGTCATTAGAGTACATAGGGAACTATGAATGGAGAATTGAGCGCCAAGTTTTTGTACGAGAAGCCTATGGTCAATACAGTCGAAGGCTTTTGAAAAATCTAAAAACACAATCAAACATGACATATCTTTATCTAAACCAGACCTAATGTCTTCACATACCTTTAGAAGTGCTGTAGTGCAACTATGTTTCGCGCGAAAGCCAGATTGGTGTTTTGTGATTAGCTTATGATGATAAAAATAGGTTTTTAATTGATTGCTCAAAATAGTTTCAAAGGCTTTGCTAAGAAATGGAAGAATTGCTATTGGTCGATATTCTGTATTATTAGAAGATGTTGATTTTGGCAATGGAAGAATTTTTGATATTTTCCATAGAGAAGGAAATTGTGAAATATGCTGGTGTTATTTGCATAAAATTCTACTCTATGTTATTTGAAAACTCTTATTCATTTGCGAAATTATTCTCACAATTTCTATTGGCTGTTTTTTAATTAATTTAATTTTTATTGTATTTTTGCTTGCTTGACTTCATCATGCTTATATCGCAATGATTTTCCGACACAGTGAGGTCATTTTTATCGCACTCTGTTGCTTTTCGACAGCTTAAGGTCTCTTGATTTTTTATGTTTCTGCCATTTTTCGATTTTGTTTTTTGTGCCAACAACAACTACGTAATTAATTGGCATTTTTTTTCGTTTGTGATTTTAATATAACGCTTACGAAATGTTTTTTTAGAGATGAAACTGACCAAATTGCTTTCAATTTGCTAGTAATTACCAGGTAATTGCTTTAGAAATTAGTTTATAATTGTTAGTTACTAGCCTAAGTTCGAGATTTAATTGATATTTATACGATATAAATCAGAAATTTATACTATTTTATCCAATTAATATAATTATCTTCTTAATGGAGCCGATATACATTTTTGGTGAAAACCGCAGATACATATGTCATTTTATTTACATAACTGATTAGGGCATTTTTTGTTGAAAAAAAATTCAGCTCAAATAAGCGGGCAAGCTCAATGAGGTAAAATAAGTTGAGTTAAATTAAGTTCAGAGTTGAGAGTTAAGAGTTGAGAGTTAAGAGTTAAGAGTTAAGAGTTAAGAGTTAAGAGTTAAGAGTTAAGAGTTAAGAGTTAAGAGTTAAGAGTTAAGAGTTAAGAGTTAAGAGTTAAGTGTTAAGAGTTAAGAGTTAAGAGTTAAGAGTTAAGAGTTAAGAGTTACTAGTTACGAGTTAAGAGTAAGGAGTTGAGAATTAAGAGTTAAGAGTTTAAAGTTAAAAGTCATAAGTTAAAAGTTAAAAGTTAAAAGTTAAAAGTTAAAAGTTAAAAGCTAAAAGTTAAAAGTTAAAAGTTAAAAGTTAAAAGTTAAAAGTTAAAAGTTAAAAGTTAAAAGTTAAAAGTTAAAGGTTAAAAGTTAAAAGTTAAAAGTTAAAAGTTAAAAGTTAAAAGTTAAAAGTTAAAAGTTAAATGTTTAAAGTTAAAAGTTAAAAGTTAAAAGTTAAAAGTTAAAAGTTAAAAGTTAAAAGTTAAAAGTTAAAAGTTAAAAGTTAAAAGTTAATAGTAAAAAGTTAAAAGTTAAAAGTTAAAAGTTAAAAGTTAAAAGCTAAAAGTTAAAAGTTAAAAGTTAAAAGTTAAAAGTTAAAAGTTAAAGGTTAAAAGTTAAAAGTTAAAAGTTAAAAGTTAAAAGTTAGAAGTTAATAGTAAAAAGTTAAAAGTTAAAAGTTAATAGTAAAAAGTTAAAAGTCATAAGTTAAAAGTTACAAGTTAAAAGTTAAAAGTTAAAAGTTAAAAGTTAAAAGTTAAAAGTTAAAAGTTAAAAGTTAAAAGTTAAAAGTTAAAAGTTAAAAGTTAAAAGTTAAAAGTTAAAAGTTAAAAGTTAAAAGTTTAAAGTTAAAAGTTAAAAGTTAAAAGTTAAAAGTTAAAAGTTAAAAGTTAAAAGTTAAAAGTTAAAAGTTAAAAGCTAAAAGTTAAAAGTTAAAAGTTAAAAGTCAAAAGTTAAAAGTTAAAAGTTAAATGTTTAAAGTTAAAAGTTAAAAGTTAAAAGTTTATAGTTAAAAGCTAAAAGTAAAAAGTTTAAAGTTTGAAGTTTAAAGTTTAAAGTTAAGAGTTAAGTTTAGTCAAGTCAAGTCAAGTCAAGTCAAGTCAAGTCAAACCAAATGAAATCAAATCAAATAAAATCAAGTCAAGTCAAGTCAAGTCAAGTCAAGTCAAGTCAAACCAAATCAAATCAAATCAAATCAAATAAAATCAAATAAAATCAAGTCAAGTCAAGTCAAGTCAAGTCAAGTCAAGTCAAATCAAATCAAATCAAATCAAATCAAATCAAATCAAATCAAATCAAGTCAAGTCAATTCCATTCAAGTCAAGTCAAATCAAGTCAAGTAAAGTCCAGTCAAGTCAAGTCAAGTCAAGTCAAGTCAAGTCAAGTGAAATCAAATCAAGTCAAGTCAAGTCAATTCAAGTCAAGTCAAATCAAGTCAAGTCAATTCAAGTCAAGTCAAATCAAGTCAAGTCAAGTCCAGTCAAGTCAAGTCAAGTCAAATCAAGTCAAATCAAGTCAAGTCAAGTCAAGTCAAGTCAAGTCAAGTCAAGTCAAGTCAAGTCAAGTCAAATCAAATCAAATCAAATCAAATCAAATCAAATCAAATCAAGTCAAGTCAAGTCAATTCAAGTCAAGTCAAATCAAGTCAAGTAAAGTAAAGTCAAGTCAAGTCAAGTCAAGTGAAATCAAATCAAGTCAATTCAAGTCAAGTCTAGTCCCATACTACTCGTAGTCCCACAGGTGCCCAAGGATAACTCCATCTCACGGTATGTCACATGCCGTTGTGAGTACGTGTATACTAGAAAATGTCAAATTTTCGAATGGAACTATTTGAATTCGTCTGACAATGCCTAGTGTTGCAAAGGCGCAAGGTTTTTTAAGGAAGCGCCCTTAAAATTACTTCAGCCTCATATTGTGGAAAGCAAGTGTGAATTATATGCACCAATATTAATGTCATCAACATTAACGACATTCCGCAAATAAATTGTCAGAAAATAAAAATAAATATATCCTTAATGGAAGTATTAAAGTTCCAGCTGTTCAGCACATTATTTAATAACTCTTAGTGTGCTCTCTGGCTACTTTGATACTTTGAAACAGTTGCAGCGCCTATTCAACATAACCTACTTATCTCAACGTTAGTATTTCTTAATTTCCAAATTAATGAGCTGTAATATGCTTTTATCCTAGCAAAATTAATGAGTTTTTGTGCCTACAACTGACACCAACTTCTGCTGTTCCATTTTACTCTCAAAGCCTACTCTTATCATTCGCTTTTGATGCCCTAAACCGGCGCAGCACTTTATTAAATATTTACTTCACATGCCATAGAATTTCATTTAATAGCTTTTCGTCATAAAGATTAAGTAATTTAATCTATACAGAGTTCCCAGAGCCGCGGCGTAACTCGACACTGAGCATATGACTGCGTGCTGTCTCCCCCTGCAGTGAAAAAAAAAAAAAAAAAATGCCACAAGCTTGTATTCAATTTGTTGTGCCTCAACCGGGTAGCCAGCCAGACTAAATAGTCGACATATTTAAGTCCAGCAGATAGATAGATAGCAAAACTGCAGTCAGCAACAACTCGCCAACAATAGCAACAAACAATAAAATATAATTAAAGGCGAAAGAGATATAAAATAAAAATGCAAAAAAACAAAAAAAAAAAAAATTAACCCAAACAGCTTCACAATAAGCGGAATTGCAAAATAAAAAAACCCGTGTGATTCTGGAAAATACAGAATTTTTCATGAGATACTCGTCAATTCAAGCGGCGATACATATGCTCAAATCAGCTCAAATATCTCAATAACAACGAATAATTGAAAGCACATTCGGTTTCAATTGCTGCGGCGACTGCGAGAGGAAACGTACATTTAAGTGGTGAACACATGCTTTTTCGTAGTTTTTTCATTTAGTTTTTGCTCTTAATTTTTCTTCATTGAAAAAGCAACAGCGCCTAACTATATGTAAATATATATACAATATATTAGATGCCATGCTAAATTTTTCGTTGAAATATATTTATAATGAACAAAAAGACCATCTCAAATTCTGGGTCTAATAGACCCGATAACATTAAAAACCGTCTCCTAAGATAGCGCTTCATTTGTAACCTCTGAACAACAATTGAACATCAATCAATGCCACTCCCACCACTTCCTTAGATTTCCAATTTTCTATTTATGTTAAGCTTCACTAAACACCGTTGAAATCAACGCTCTGAGAAGCAAAAATAAGTCGCACACGCCTCGCGACTATCTGCCATGATTACGTTAACTTGTTTTGAAAATAAACTGGCACGAGCCTTGATTCACGTTTTCTGATTTATCAGTATTTACAACGATTTACTACTAAATATAATTTGCATTTATAGCACTTTAATCTAGCGTTTGTAGAATGAAATCTTTTTAAAGCAATAAAAAACAAAATAAGAAAATCATTTATGTCAGTTGTACGTTTTTGTCTAGCAACAAAGTAAACTTAATCTCTGTTTACTTACTGTTTAAGTTCAATGTTCTTCAGGGACTTTGCTTACTTGAAATAGTTTGTCGTATTAATAGGCTTTTAAAGTTTAACAATCTTATGTATGCACTTTAACAAACAGTGATGTCCAGTTGTGTGCTCGCGAGCAAAAAGAGCATTTTGAGACATATGACATTAAATTTTTAGGCATTTCCGAGAGAAAGTTTCTCGCAGTTCAATACATGAAAAATTTACTCCTCCCTATGATTTACTACTTAGCAGCCTCGGTTTTGCAAGTGGTAGCGCACCAACCAGGCGTCCGAATTTCAAACCCCAACGAAGTCCCAATCCCATGCTCTTATTTTTCTTCATTTGCTTCCTTATATCTTATCAATTGAAATTAAAATTAAACAAAGTTAAGGACTTAATAGTTGTAGTTAAGGGTTGATTGGTTTGGATGGTAATACTGCTAGAGGAAGTATAAAAATAGCTCTATTGCCCCGTTGTTGTGCCACTTTCTCTGGACGGTAGAGGTACATTCCTCTAGAGCCATCCAATGCACGTGAGAAAAATAAATAAGCCGTTGCTTTTTAAGGTTGAAAGTTCATTTAGATTCTCAAAAAATGCTATATGTACCTAGAGTTCTTTGTGTACATCTTACCAAAAACGGGTAAGTATAGGGCGCTTTTCTTTAGAGCTTCCATTTTTCTATAAGGATTAAACTGTCATACGGTCGCCAGATCTGGCAACTCAAAATTTTTTTTGTGAAATGCACAAATTGGTTTGCGTTTTTCTGGAATTACCATCCTTTGCCCAATTGAGTAAATTTTTCATCGTGCGCAGCAATTTGAGCTATGTCCATCCACTTTATGGAAACTTTTATGTAAAGATCTTAGCCTAAGAACTTATAAGATCCAACTGGTGCAAAAAGTAAAGCAGAATGACCATCGTTTTGGTCGATGGACTGAAAATGAACTGGAAGTCAATCCAGTATTTTCACGCAATATTTAGTTCAGTTCAATCAGGCTCATTTTTGGCTCAATGGACATGTCAATAAGCAAAAATTGCCACATTTCGAGTCTCGAAGTCAGAAAATCTATCAGAAATTCTCGAGGCACCGTTATATCCACAAAATAGCACTTTTTGGTGCTCTTTATGGGCTACTTCTTTAAAAATGAGGCCGGAGAGAGCATTCCCAACAACGCCGAGCGTTTTAGAACCATGATTGCCGTTTATATCGTGCCCCATTCGGAAGACAAGTTTTTCCAACAACACGACGCCACATGCCATACATCGTAACAAACAATCGACTTGCTCAAAAACTTGTATTATTTTCTCTGGGGTTATTTGAAGGCAGGAAGACAAAATTATGTCAACCACTATTGAGATACAGCCCCAAATGCTTGATTAAATGGTCGGAAATTGGACTTCTAGAAAGCGCCACATCCGAGCCAGTCGCGGATGATGCCCGAAATCATATTTAAATACTAACGGCATAAAATTTGCTCTCTAATAAAGCCAATTTTCACTGTGAAGTTATGTTATCTGAGTATTTTGTGTCAAAACAAAATTCTACACCTCTAAGGGCCAGTTTGTCAGTGCGGGTTTAAACTCTAGTCAAATTAAACCGAGATTAACTCACCAAAAAGGGACGTTAAAACTCGGTTTAACTAGATATTGTTGCAATCGTTTAAGTTGAATTGACTTAATTTATCACATGATGTTTTTTTTTTTTGCTTAAACCGAGTTTAAACGTCCAATTTTGGTGAGTTAACCTCGGTTTAACTTGACTAGAGTTTAAACTCGCACTGAAAAACTGGCCCTAAGTTCCACACCCTATACTTCATAGAAAATGTGCTTATGGTTTCTTTTTTTATGTGGATCGTCAAAACCTCAACTGTGTGAGTTGAAGGGAATACTAATTCCTTGGGCGCGTACACAAATAGCCTGTACTAATTGCCTCTATCTATTATATCAGTCCGAAATCTTGATAACAGTTCGTAAGCTCTTCCCATGTTATGTAAAGACCGTCTTTTTTGCTTTTGTACATGTTGTTACACTTCTTTATCTACGACTTGTTATGCGAGAGTAGTGTGTGTACAATCTTCCCTTCACCATATTCCATGAAACGTGGACATTCCGTTCTTGAAACAGAAGAAGGACGTTTCTGTTTTTTCATCACAATAAATGTTGGATGGAATGGGAACCAACCACCTGTGGATAGGAACGAAAATAATAGTCATTTCAAATAGGTACATTCTCCATTTCAAATAGGCCTGGCTAATATCTCTTTACACTACTTTATCAGCTTGGTATTGAATTTTACCGCAAGTCAGACCCCTATAGCGGTTTGGCTATGCGACAGAATGGCTGCATTTAGGTTGCTATCCCGATAAGCTTCTCTTGCCGCTAGAAGTTATGCCTGAAATAGACTGGCAAAGTCCGATTGGCGGCAGGAGTTGGTCACGTCCAGGATTCCTAAGTATATTCCTGCTTCAACTCCGCAACACATCTTGGAGGCATTGGTAAAGAAGGTGAACTCCTAAGCGGCTTGGGACCCCCATTGTGCTCTGATTGGAAACTAACTAGGGAATGTCATTGTGAAATAAAGACTTGGAATTCTGTGTTGTAAATCACGTTCTATTGCTAATAAACTAAGGATTTTGCCGTTTCTTTAATGTTTGTTTTTCCACTTGCCAGTCTCTTTTAATTTGATCGAATTGATCGATGAAGTTAGTTTAAAGTATAGATTAATAACCGACAGGTGTGCCGGGACTTTCAGTGTATCAGTCGGCCCTGATTTTGTTCCCTCCGCGATTCCTATACATGAAGAGCGCTGAATCCTGGACAGGCTACCACAGTAGTGCACCCTACGTTAAGATTTGACCTACCGCTGCGGTGTATTGCCTTAGGGCCGCATATTTCATAAAGTTTTACAGGCGTAGAAGGCTATACAGGCATTTTTGACACTTTGTTCATTGCTGATTTTCCAGCTCAGTTTCGAATCAAGTGTGACTCCCAGATAATTGGCACTGTTAAATAATGAGAGAATTTTGGCGGTAGGTCGGTAGGCGGTAGGTTGGTGTCCATTGGTTTTTGTGGTGGACAGTATCTGCCTTACTAGAGTTCATCCCCAAGCCACATCCGATAGTCCATTAACTAAGTTTAACCAAAGTTCGCTGAATACGAAGTATAGCAGTACAGATACCTCAACAACCACAACATCCGCATATGCCGAACACCTTTAAACCGGTATTGTTAAGTAGTTTAAGCACTCCGTTCATGGTGTAAAAAAGAACAGGAGATAACATCCCTCTCCTCCCTAAGGCGTTCCTATATTTACGAAACTCGGAAGTTGGCTATTACCAAGATCCGCTTGGATAATTGTGCTGTGCATTAAGTCAATCCAATTTCTCACAGATTGTTTCATCAACACCTTATTAAGAGAATCATGGATGACTATTGTATGATATTGCTGAACGCTCCTTCAATGGTGATAAAGGCAGCGAAGAAATTGTTCCAAGTCGAGAGATCTCTTAATGATTGCTATAAATAACCTCATGTAAAACTGTTGCCGAGGATTTCCTACAGGTAAGCACGTTAGGCTTCGGATATGAAGGATCTATTAAGCTTGTTACATTGATGTTTATCTGTAACTCCCACCAGAATTTTAACTAAAAGGGTGTCACAAAAGTCACTGACATTTTATTGCTCCATGCCTCGATTAATTTTATTGAATTCTGGATCAATAGCTGCAATGACCAGGTGGATTTTCTGTTTCTGTTTGGATTTGTTTCTGAAATTTGATTTTGATTTGTTTCAGCTCTGGAATCGTTCGGGATTTACTGGCATAGACGTTCCCTTTGAAGAAACCTCAAAGGAAGAGGTCCAATGGCGTCAAATCGCATGTTGTCGGTGGACAATTGACATCACCTCGACGCGAGATAATCTTCCCTTAAAATTTTGTTTGCAATAGGCTCATTGTGTCGTTGGCTGTGTGGCAGGCAAGCACCGTCCTGTGGAAACCACATGTCATAATCCATAATCCAGGTCAAAAGGAGTTCGTCAACATTTCGCGATAGCGGGCCCCATTGACAGTAACTGCAGTTCTTACTGCATTTCCGAAGAAATAGGGCCTGATGACACCGCCAGCCCAAAATACACACCAAACAGTCCACCGTTGTGGGTGCATGTTAAGCTCTTGGATACTCCGTGCCACAAATGCGATTGTCCTATGACCAATGAGATAAAAATGGGCTTCGTCGCTAAAGATGATTTTCTTCCCGAAATCGTGATCAACTTGATGATGTTCAAACACTCAATCAGAAAACGTTTGATCCTGCTCATGGTCTGCCGGCCATGTTAAGTTCTTGGGTCAACTGAACCTTGTAAGCGTGCAGATGCAGGTCTTTTCCAAAATCTGTTGAAGCGAGCTCCTGCTAACGCCCAATTCCTTGCCAAGATGACAAATCGGCGTTTTAGGGTTAACCATGGCTATGTTTTCGTTCGAACGGGCAGAACCGGGGCGAACACTCCTTTTCGCGTCCACAACAGAGTCGGTGGCTTCAAATTTATTGATTAATTTGTCCACAGTGTTGCGAGACGGTGGAATGAAACACCTTTTTTGAAGAAGTGGTAATTCTATGCAACGATATTGCGCTTTTGTTGCATACGCTTCTACCCCACGACCTGATAATATAATGCATTTATTTTTTTTATTTGCGTCTTATATCATTAATCATTAACCATAGCTCCTATACTCACCTAGGAAAAATTTCATGCAACGCCGTTGCATGATTGTTATATTTACACTAATGAAATGGCTCGAATATATTGAATTCTGAATAAAGGTTTGTTGAAAACACTTGGTTTTTAATAAATTTTAAACTTCTGTTTTCTTTTTTTTTTTGTTTTTTTTTTTTTTTTTTTTTTTGTTTCTTTTGTTACTCCTCACGCTTTTTCTTCTCCCTGCCTCATTCATCCATCTATTAATTCATCTATCTATCTCTACAATAGTCTCATCTCATTGTTATTGAGTAGAACGTGTAGGTTAAAGAACACTTAAAACAATACAACGATATGTAGGCAATATCAGCAATTTACACACGAATTGCCTCCGCCATTTCCTAGCAATCAACATAAAATATTCACACAAATGACTTAAGAATTAGTAAGAAACGGACTACAAATGGCGGCTACTTCTGGCCTTTTATACAATATAAACAAAAAACAAAAAAAAACATGGGAAGCTAGCTGCTGGTTTCCCTCACATTAATTGTGGCTTTCTAGCAAATGGAAGAGAAGAAGATTCTGAGTTACTGAGAATTGCGAATAATAGCTTGGCTCTATATATTTACATAGCCTGTGGTCATTGGCTTAGCTTGTGGCTAATAGAGAAGTACAAAGTTAAAGCCAAGTAATTTTAATTGAATTAAAAATGTGATGGGAGTTGAGGCTTGAAGATGTATGGCTTGTACTTATAACAAAGAATTAATAAGAGATTTCTGAGATAATTTTCTATGATTGATGATAGATTTCTATAAAACAAAGCTGCTCTTCTCTAGTATACAGGTTTAGTTTTTAGTAAAATTATGGTAAGAATCTCATATACATATAATAGTTTATTTGAAATGCCAGAACAAATTAACCTACATATTGCATATTACAAAATGGTCCTACTCTTCTCGCATCGCTTCATGACAACGTCATGTACACGCTAAAGACGCAAAAAATATTTTTTTTATGTACTTAAACAATTGTTGAATGAAATCAATAAAAAAACTTTATATCAATATCTCTGACCAGTTTTTTGTAATATTCTTTCAAAAATCGTCTTCAGAATCGCTTATATTCGGGTATGGGCACCATTACATTTAAAGCTTCTGTGTTTGTCCTTTGTCTTTGATTTGTTATTGCGTTTTGTGTTGCTACATAAGCCTTTGATCTCAATTTTTGCTCTCAACGCTCCCAGGTACCCATAAGAGAAAATACCCGAACAGGCCGTTGTAGCCTTTAAGAACCTGTTTTCAGAGGTACCAGCTTCAGAGTGGCAAAACTGTTTCGAATGTTAGTTTAAACGAATGCAAGTGTATTTATCATCTTTGAAAAACAACAGAGAAAAGCAGTTTCACTGATTAATCACTGTTTTTTCATTGTTAGGCGCAAGACTTAAAAGGCAACCCTTGTACGTACTGTGAGCGTCAAAAGAAAGTGTACACGATTGGGTTTTATGTTTTCCATTTTATTTCAGTCTTTTGCAATACGGTTTTATTAAACTTTGTATGTGTCTTTAAAATAGGCTTAATCGTTTTTCAATTTATAAAAAAACAATAACAAAAATCTTACAATAACAAAAAATATTAAACAAAAACCAAAAATACTTCACATTCGTCGCGTCAAAAGAAAGTGTACAATAAATAAATAAATACAAAAACTATGCATTTCAGTATTTTGTTTGCTTTCCTTTTGCTTTAATTACAGCTTGCAACCTTCTCGGCATAGATTCCACTAGATTTGCAGTTATTTCTGGCGAAATTTTTTGCCATTCCTCTATTAAAGCTCTTTTAAGGCCGTCCTTGGTACTGATATTGTTTTTTCTGATTTTTTGGTCCAGATGCTCCCACAAATGCTCGATGGGGTTAAGGTCCGGTGATTGGGGGGGATGATCCAATTGTTTTGGCGTGTGGTAAAGCAACCATTCCTTCACTATTTTTGCCGTGTGCTTGGGATCATTGTCTTGTTGAAAGATCCAAGTTTGATCCAAGCATAACTTCTCAACGCTGGGTGCCAAATTTTCTTTTAAAATGTTAAGGTAATCTGTTTTATTCATAGTAGTCTCTATGAATACCAAATTACCTACTCCGTTTGCAGCCATACATCCCCACACCATCACCGAACCGCCACCGTGCTTTACTGTGGATATAACATTTTGTTCGGAAAATTCTTTATTTTTGCTTCTCCAAATTTTTACTGGTTTTTTTCTATCAAAAACTTCAAATTTGCTCTCGTCGCTAAAAATCATATTTTTCCAAAATGAAATATGCTTATTTTGATATTTTCGAGCAAACTCAAGGCGTAGCTTCTGATTTTTTTTCGATATGAACGGCTCTTTTCTCGGAGCCCGTCCATGTAAGCCATTAGCATGTAGTGCTCGACGAATTGTGCTGGCGCTAACGTTGGCACCAGATGCTTCTGAGATTTCCTCTGCTATTTTCACAGCACTTTCAGTTGGATTTTTTTTAACATTTCGGACAATGGATCGTATTTGGAGTTCGTTAAGTCTCTTAGGCCTACCAGATTTGCCATGATTTTCTAAAACTCCATACTTTTCGTATTTATCAATTATTTTTTTCACTGTATTGTGGCTTCTTTCCACAATGGAACCAATTTCACGTAATGTTTTCCCCTCTTTATAAAATTTTAGCACAAGCTCACGAGTATCAGGAGAGGTTTGTTTTACCATTTTCGGAAAAAAAAATTATTCACAAAATAGCACTTGTACCGAGCACGGTTTAGTCAAGAATAAAATCAATTATCAAAGCGAAGCTTAAGACGCAATAATAAAGCATATTTTAAAAGATAACGGCAAATGTTTTACTCCCAGCAAACCTCAACACACTTGACGGACAACTGTACACTTTCTTTTGACGCGACGAATATGAAGTATTTTTGGTTTTTGTTCAATATTTTTTGTTATTGTAAGATTTTTGCTGTTGTTTTTTTATTAATTGAGAAACAATAAAACCTATTTTAAAAAAATATAAATAGTTGATTCAAATGGTATTGCAAAGGACTGAGATTAAATTGAAAACATACAACCCAATCGTGTACACTTTCTTTTGACGCTCACAGTATAAGCACCACCTTATAAAGAAAAAAGCGAATTGGGCATTTCAGTCCTCGAAAGGACTTTGACCGAGCTTCTGCTTATGTTGTCTTATTCCGAAAAAGATATATTTTTTGGGAGACTCGTAGTGTCCTTTTGTTGTCCAAAAAAGTCCGAAATGCTTTCGGATTACTCTTAATATTCGATTCTGACGCTAGGAAATGATTCTTATTCAGGAATTTCTTCACGTAGGAATTTCACGTAGTGCCACGCGTGGTGAGACTCGAAAGCTTTATTCGAGAATCGAAACACGTACACGATAGAATGCACGAAGTTCTCTCAAGCAGTTGGCGCTGAAACTTCAAGCTGGGTGGTTCGCGCCACTTGGTCGTGTGTTTTGCACTGCACGAAATGTTTGAGGCACATGAAAATGTGTTATTTGCAGAATTATAATAATAATAATGATAATGATAGTGACAAGGATAATGATAGTGATAATGATGATGTCAATGATAATTATAACACAATTCTTGCTTAATACCTTCACAATAATTTTTGTCAGTGCAGAGAGCTTCAAACATAAGCACAAAAGTCGAAAATTTTAGTAGTATGCGTGTGAACACCACTGCTTAAAGCTTTAAAGCAAAGTTAGTCTTTAGTTAGTCTTTTGGACTTTTGTATTTATGATGTTCTTTAGGTTTGACAGGCGATTATTACCAGGTGTGCAAGTATGAAACCGCTGTTTACATATAAATGGTTATAGCTTCAATTGTGTTTTTTAGGTTATTGTTTGTCAGCTCTTTTTGACTGTCTTGACATACATCTGGCAACACGGAGAACCGCGCAACAATAAAAGTGTTATTTGATAAAATACATTTTCAAATCGTTAAAAATGTCGAGTTTTATGCCTGAAAACGATGATTTGCGGACATAATTGGGTTTTTGTTTCCTTTTGAAAAAAAAAAAAACTGCGGATGAGTCTCAGTGACTGCTTATGGACGCATACGGAAATCATGCTCTCTCTGAAACAACTTGCGAAGAATGGTTTCGGCAGGTCAAAAACGGCGATTTTGATGTCGAAGAACGTGGAAGAAAACCAAGAACGTGGAAGGCCTGAAATTAAAGCTTAAAGATGCCGATTGGAAAGAATTGAAAGCTGAGGACGATGCCCAAACGCAACAACAACTCGCAGAGAAGCTAGGCGTTACACGACAAGCCATTTCTCTTCGTTTAAGAGAGATGGGAAAGATTCAAAAGGTCAGAAGATGGATACTGCATGAATTGAATGACAAGCAGATGCAGAGACGAAAAACCACAGGAGAAGTCTTGCCCGAACGGTACAAGAAGAAGTCAGTCATGCATCGCATCGTCACAGGGGATAAAAAGTGGATCTATTTTGAGAACCCTAAGCGAAAAAAAATCGTGGGTAAATCCAGGCGTACCGTCCATATCCACTGCAAGACCCAATCGCTTTGGTAGGAAGACGTTGCTCTGTGTTTGGTGAAACCAAAAAGGTGAGGTCCATTATGAGCTCCTAAAACCGGGTGAAACGGTTTGTACTACATATTCGTTGTGTGATGTTGCCGTGCCAGTGAGACAACGGGTTGGTCGAAGTGTCGAAAATATCACTGCCGTTCAGGCGTCCGTAGCAAACGATACAAAATAGTTAATTCCACGGCGTTCGCAAGAATTGGGCATCGCCCAGACCACTTTGTGGCTAATTTTGCGTAAGGATCTTGGTTTACACCCACACAAGATCAAGCTGACTCAAGAATTGAAGCCGATGGACCATTCGAAGTGACGTACGTTCTCCGATTGGGCTCTGGAAAAGATGCGCCAAGGTGGTGAATTTCATCGCAAAATCATCTTCAGTGACAAAGCTCATTTTTGGCTCAATGTGTTCGTCAGTAAGCAAAATAAGCGTTATTGGTCGGGTGAAAATCGACATGTGCTTCATAAATCACCGCTTCCACAAAAAATAACTGTTTGGTGAGGTTTGCATGCCGGCGGCATCATTGGACCATATTTTTTGTCGACGATAACGATCGTAACGTTATTGTGAGAGGCCATCGTTATCGCGCCATGATTACCAATTATTTTTGGCCCGAATTGCAAGATATGGACTTGGACGACATGGGGTTTCAACAGGACGGTGCCACAAGCCACACAGCACACGTTACAATCGATTTATTAAAGAGTAAGTTTGATGAGCGTGTTATCTCAAAAAATGGGCCAGTCGATTGGCCGTCTCGTTCATGCGATTTAACGCCTTTAGACTATTTTCTTTGGGGCTACGTCAAGTCATTGGTCTACGCCAACAAGCCGACGACGTTGGAAGAGCTCAGAACCAACATTGAACGCGAAATAGCGGTCATTTCGACCGAAATGTGTGGTCGAGTCATCGAAAATTGGGTCCAACGAATCGACCGCTGCATACGTGCCCGCGGTGGCCATATGAACGAAGTCGAGTTCCATTCATAAATGTTTTGGTTGTACTTCAAGCCGATAATAAAGTTTTTGAAATATCTGAAATGGTTTGCGTTTTATTTAAAAAAAAGTTGTCAAGTCCTTAATGGGAAACCCTTAATTTCAACGAAAAAACAGCGGTTTCATACTTGTTTACCTGGTATACCTATTGGCTAAGGTACGAACCTTTGTGATCAAAAACAAATCTTTAAATTCATTCCCGCGCGTTTTCCGCTCTTATATTTGCCTCTTATCTTAAGGTATTGCCCCTTATCTTATGGTCATCTGGTAACCACGAAAAATGTTCTACAAAAACTTACGTCTTTTTCACGTTCATTTTTCTCTACTGCACCAATACGTCTCTTTTGAACTCAGCTTTCCCCTCTCTAATTCAGATCGCCACCTCTCTTCTAGGACCTATTGCTCACCAATTTATTACGTTTAACTATATTCCATCAAATCAGGGCTCTACTCCTTGTTACCCATCTATGCCAGTCTAACTGTTTCTTAATAGTTCTTGATCTTTATGGAGTTTATTTAATTTTTTTTTTTTAATAAGTGATCTTCTCGGTTCTTAACCTCAGCCAAATATTTTCTCTAAAATAACGAGCACATTAAATGCTTAATGTTGCCAGATCGTGCGTTCTAGTTTTGTTTTTAATGACAATGCAAAACCATGTAAAACTTCATTAATTGCAAAATCGTGCTGGTTGAAATTAGTGTGAGTGAAATTGTTTAAACAAAACAATAAAAAAAAAAAAAAAATATCCAAAAAACTAAAAGTATATCTACAAGAAAACGTATGAATTCAGCCAGTTTCGTTTTCATTTTCGTTATCATTTGAAGCTGAAATTTCTTTTCTGCACTGTTGCAAAATAATTAAAAGCTGTTTGCATTTAATTAATTACTACTTTTCTTGCATTATGCCGTCCGCCACCATATTGCATTAATTCTCTATGCCTCTTCTTCTTTTTCGAAGTGGTCTTTTTCGTCGTCATCGTCCAGATAAGATAATTATTTTATTTCATTCGTGCGGCGGCATGCATTTTTGTTTTTTTGTTTTCTTTCTTAATGTTTATTGTTTATTTTTGTAAACATAAAATTGTTGTTTTTGCAGCTAAATGTAAATAAATGCACAAGACAGATATATTTTTAAAAGCTCAAAACAAACATTGAATAAAAATATAACATTTTTAGTAATTTATGCAGCGACATCCGGACATTGGCCCTGCTTTTTTAATTGTTTTTTTTTTTTGCTCTCTACATTCCTCAGTTCACACAGCTTTGCTGTAATGCGTGCGCGATATTCACGCATGCGCAGTCGTCATAAACACTTAATAACTAGCCTATTATTTATTCGCTTTCAAGTTCGCGTTAACCGGCAATTTTGAAGATTTATTTTTTTTTAAATATGAAGCAAGTCATGTTTGCGAATAAAAATCAAGGCTTACTCGGTGAAATTTTATAAGATTACATTAATAATAAGCGTTGTTTTCTTCAAAGATGCGTGATTTTTATGGATATTTTTTATTTAAGAAGTTTTTGTATCAACACTGTTTGTTAAGGATTTTAAGTATTATTGTGTTATTTAAATAAATATTTAAACAGACATTTTTAACAGACAGTTTTTAGAGGGTATCTCAAAGTCTTGAGTATAACTCAGTGGGTTCAGGGCCAACGAAGATCGTATAAACCATCGTCAAGTTCGTGTTTTCAATATTTCAATGAGGAATGCAAGTAAACAGGGTGGCCATAATGCATAAGATAATGCACTTTAGCGGGTGGTACTGGCGCTGATGAAGAACGTGAGTATTTGCAGTACCTCAAAATCGTACTTTCATTTATTCACATAGCCATTAAGATAAAAATGTGCTTCATCACTTATTATAGGCTCAGTGCAACAACTTACTTACTTACTCATCTAGCGCTTACAACCGTGGGTCGTAGCCATTTCTGTTTTGCGCTTGCTGGCGCCAGTTGGAAATACCAAGCGTGGTCAGGCTATCCGACACTTGATCCTTCCAACGAAGATGTGGGCGTCCTCTTCTGCGTTGACCACCACCGGGCACCGAATTAAATATTTTTTTCGCTGGAGTGTCGTTTTCCATTCGCTCAACATGACCTAGCCAGCGGAGCCGCTCGATTTTTATGCGCTTACCTACATATGTCGATGTCAGCGTACAGCTCATACAGCTCGTGGTTCGACCGAATTCGGTACGTTTTGTTCGTCGAGAGAGGGCTCTGCTTCTCAATTGCCTACTTAGCCCAAAGTAACACCTGTTGGCAAGAGTTATGCTTCGCTTTATCTCAATACTGACATCGTTAAAAGAGTGAATGCCGGATCCCAGGTAGACGAAGTCCTTAACAACCTCGAAGGAGATGTTGTCAACAGTGACGTGGTTTCCAAGACGCTGGGACTGTTTATTTGTCTGATCATAATACTTTTGTAGAATATCGTGCCACTGTGTCTCAAAACAGCAGCTCCGATGATGTTCTCCATCATTAGGTTGAAAAAGTCGTACGATAAGGAATCACCTTGTCTGAAACCTCGTTTGGTATCGAATGGAGGAGTAAGGTCCTTCCCGATTTTAAGTGTGCTGCTAGTGTTGCTCAGTGTCATTCTGCAAAGACGGATGAGCTTTGCAGGAATACCAAATTCAGAAATGGTGGAGTAAAGATGATTCCTTATTGGACTGTCGAAGGCGTCTTTGTTATTGACAAAAGGTGGTGTGTCGATTTGTTTTTCTTTTCCAAGATTTGTCAGAGCATAAATCTGGTAAAGCTGGTCTATGGTGGATTTTCCAGGTCTGAAGCCCCACTGATAAGGTCCAATCAGCTGGTTTACGATGGGCTTCAGTCTTTCACACAATACGCTCGACAGGACCTTATATGCGATATTAAGAAGGCTTATCCCACGGTAGTTGGCGCAAATTGTGGGATCGCCTTTCTTGTTGATTGGGCAGAGCACACTGAGGTTCCAGTCGTTTGGAATGCATTCTTCCGACCATATTCTGCATAGGAGCTCATGAATGCATTTAAGTAGAGCTTCGCCTCCATTCTTGAAGAGCTCAGCAGGTAAGCCATCGGCTCCTGCGGCTTTGTTGTTTTTAAGCCGAGCTATAGCTTTCAAGACCGCACTATGGTCGGGCAGCGGAACTTCAACGCTGTCGTCCACAATTGGGGTTTCCGGTATGTCATCTCTATTGGCGGGATTATTGTCGTCGTCACCATTCAGAAGCCTAGAGAAGTGTTCCCTCCACATCATTAGTGTACTCTGGATATCTGTCACTAGATTCCCATTTTCATCCTTGCAGGAAGAGGCCCCGGTCTTGAAACCATCGGCCAGGCGTCTTATTTTTTCGAAAAATTTTCGGACCTCATTCCTGTCACCATGCATCTCAATTTTCTCGCACTCACGCATTTCCGCTTCCCTTTTCTTTCGCCTGAAAATGCGTCTCTCTTCCCTCCTCTTCTCTTTGTATCGCACTTTAGCAGCACGCGTTACAACCGACTGCAGGGTGGCTTTGTACGCGGCGTCTTTTTCTACAGTGGCGTCGCGATACTCCTGGTCGTGCCACTGGTTTCTTTGGCAACCGTACGCATAGAGTGGGAGATATGATTCCATGCGCGCATATATCGTCGATCGGAGGAGTGCTTTCTTGAAGCATTCGTGAGAGTAGAGTAGCGAAGTCTGCGACTGTTCGTTTTGATTGCAGCTTTTCTCTGTTCTGGATTGCGCGCATTTTTGGTTGCGCACAGACGTGTACGGATCTTGGCTGCGACAAGATAATGATCCGAGTCTTTGTTGGCAAAACACTGGAAGAGTGCCTTCCGTCAATCAAAACGTGATCAATTTGGTTGCGCGTCTTTTGATCAGAGACAGCCAAGTGGCTTTATGAATATTAAGATGCTTGAATCTAGTGCTACTAACGACCATGTTTTGCGCTGCGGCAAAGTCAATCAGCCTCATTCCGTTATCGGAGGTATTGTTGTGGAGTCTGAAATTTCCGACTGTTGGACCAAAAATATTTTCTTTGCCCAGCTTGGCGTTGAAGTCACCAAGCACGATTTTTAAGTCGTGGCAGGGTCTGCGCTCATAGGCCTCTTCAAGGCGCTCGTAGAAGCTGTCTTTGGTCTCATCGTCTTTGTCTTCTGTCGAAGCATGCGCACATATCAGGCTTATATTAAAAATTTTTGCCTTGAAACGGATTATGGCAAGTCGTTCGTTCACAGGTGTGAATCGCAGGACATGATGCCGTAGTCTCTTGCCAACCACGAATCCGCATCCAAGTTCTTGCTTCTCCGCATGGTCGCTATAGTAGATATCACAGGATGCTTGCCGTAAAAAACCCTCTCCCTTCCAACGCATTTCTTGGATTGCAGTGATATCAGCTCTGCATCTTTCTAAGATATCTATCAGTTGGATAGAGTTGGATATATCCCAATTAACGTTCCCAATAACGTTCAGATTAGCCGTCAAACTAACTAAAAAATTATTTATCATGCCTTAATAGCTCATTCCATTCACAGAAACCGCTCTTGCGTCGTCATTTTTAAAAAATACGGCTCTAAAACGCCTCCGACCCGCAATCCACATTGAAGAGTCTCTCGTTGTGAGTGCATTGGTATGTCCTTAAACACTCGCGGGTGTACGGGTTCCCAAATATATAAATTTTGCTTATTAACGTGCCGCCAATGTGGAAATAAGCTTCGCCAGAAAACACGATTTTTCGGCAAAAATCATCAATGTTTTCCAAGACCAAGACAAAGAACGTACATACATTCCTGCGTCAATTGGGCTTTGTACACATGCGGAGTCCAATCTTTTGTCAATATTGCAGTATGGACGCGTAGAGTTCGAGTTCTTGAGCACGGTGTTTGGCTCGTTTTCAACACTTTCCTTCACTGCGCCGATATTTTCAGTCGAAGATCCGAAGCGCAGTCATTTCAGTGTCTTCACATCTTGCACTGAGCGAGTTTCTAGAAATTATCTGATTATGCTGCGCACAAACCTATCAGAAGGCACTTCATTACGAAGAAAATTTGCTCGAATTTTGCGCATGTTAACTGCGACTTAACGCGAATTTTCGTAATAAAATTCAACAAATTCCCTTCTTTCTTTCACTGTGTAGCGTTGCAAGGTATATATTTCCTACGTTTATAAAAGACAAATATCAACATTTTACAACTGCCAAACGACCAGCTGCTAAATAATACACCTTTGCAAACCTACACCTCTTGTTGATACACCCTTTATTTTGCCTCAATTATGTCCAAGCTACTGCAGCGACTTTTTTTATGAAATATGATAGAATAGGCCTATATTTACTTAATGCTTTGAAATACTTTCTAAACAAATTGCTCAAATATTTCATTCAAACCATAACGATTAATGATTACGTGCAAATATTTCACATCTCATCTTAATCCACAAAGATATTAAAATAAAAGCAAATAAATTGCTTAGCCTCTAAGCTGCATAACTTTTAATACTACTAACGAGCACGTCTTTGTCTACTTTGTTCAATTGAATCATTCGTTTCGGCCCACATACTGCGAAATGTCAATTTTTATTTTCCCACCTCTCTAGCTCACTCTCTTTCTCTTTTGTTTGCACAATAGTTTTTATTCCACATTCAGTTGCCACACATGTCTTTAGTTCAGACAGATAGACAGAATAAATTAAATTCAATTTATTTCAACCATCCTTTGCACTGCGTTGCCCATTGTGAATAGTACCGATAAGTTTAATTTTTTTGTGTTCCTCTGTACGTTTTGAAATGAGTTGAATTTTTATGTTTTTGTTTAACTCGCCCGCACACAATGAAAATTGATTAAATTGAAAAAAAAAAGAAATAAACATTTCGAAAATAAAGATTAATTCGATTTAACGAATTTATTGGGTCTATTAACTCACTGAAACATCGAAAATCAACAAATAAATTTAGTATAAACCTTGATCAGAATATATTTACAGTTTGCTATGTGAAATAAAAAAGGCAAAAAGGAAAAAGTTTTTAGTAAATATTATTTTTAGTAACTACACGACGCCTTCTTTGGTTAAAACGAAACGTTTCTCCGCAACATTATCAAAAAATTCTAAGAGACTGGCTCAGTGCAAGATGCGAAGACACCGAAACGACTTCGCCTCGAACCTTCGATCGAAAATATCGACACAATAAAGGAAAGAAAGAGGGTAAAATGTCCCAAACACCTCAAATCCTGACCGTGTTCGATAGCTCGATCTCTCCCCGCCCATACTGCAGCAAATATTGACGAAAGATTTAGCTCTGTAAGCGTACTAGGCCCAATTGACTCAAGAACTGTTGCCGGCGGACCAACAGCAGCACCGTACGTTCTCTCATTGGGTCTTGAAAAACATGAATAGTGTTTGTCATAGCAGGCCCGTAGCCAGGATTTTCCTTGGGGGGCTATTGAAATCGAAAATATATAGCCGAATAACGTATTTTCGATTATCTGATTTGCTCGGATTTTTTGTGTCTTTTTCGACCCTATAGGGGGGGGGGGGAGGGGGTTAACACCAAAAGTCCCCTTGGCTATGGGCCTGCGTCATAGCACCGTACTTTTTCGAAAATGACGACGCAAGAGCCATTAAAGTCAATGGAAGGCGCTACAGAGACATAAACAACATGTTTTGTGATCTGAGATGGATTGTAAGGACACAGATAACCTCTACTATCAACAGGATGGTGATACTTAATTTGGCACTTTGGAATTAGCAATTGACCACCAACTACTAGATCTTGTGATTTAACACCGAAAGACTTCTTCCTTTAGAGTAATGTTAATAAAAAGGTCAACGCTAATCATTCGCAAACAATTCCAACTCTCAAGCGAACATCGAAGTTTCCATCCTCGAAATAGTGCCTCAATTATATGAAAGAAAGATCAAAAGTTTCCAAAAAAATATTGAGGTCTGCAAAGCTAAGCGGAAACGGCCAATTTAATGATATTGTCTTCCATATATAATCCTCAGGTATCTTCTCTTTTAATTCAATCAAAATTTAAGAAACCTTACAACAATTATTCGTTTTATTCAAAAAACGAATCATACGCCTCTTGTTGATAGACCCGCTATTTAAAAAAAAACCTTCCCCAGGCCTTCTACAAATTCCTTGAATCCTAGCTGGAAATCCTGAAATAAATTAAATAAAAATGAATAGAAGAAAGTTATTTTATATAATAATATAAACGTATCATTGTATATTTTTTAAGATTAAAAAAAATAAATAGAAATAACACAAGATTTATCTTAAAATGACTTACATATGTTATAATTCCGCTTTGGTTTATCTAAATATGGTGTCTCAGTACAGGGTGCACTATCTCTTATGTCGGTATATGAATACTGGATAACTTAAAAACAAAACAACCAATTTCCGTATATCGTCGGCTTACAAGGCAAAACTGACCAACTTCGAAAATTCTGTTTTTTAACCGACTTCAAAAGGGAGGAGGTTCTCAGGTTCGTTGGTTTGTCCGCTTTTTTTTTTTTTTTTTTTTTTAAATGTATGTACATCGATAACTCCTAAAGCACTTGCCCGATTTCCGTAATTTTTTGTCAACAGATAGATACCATGAACGCAGAGGTCCTTTTTTAAAAAAGTGGGCGATATTCGACAAAGGGGCGTGTCAATATAAGAAAAACACTATTTCAGTTAATATTGACACCAGGGTACAGAAATTTACCGTAAAAATACTGGGGTAGGCAAAATTATTACAAATTACGATCAATAAAGTGGGCGTTATTTGAAAAAAGGGTGTGGCAATATTGGAAAAACACTGTATCTCAAATAGTATTGACACTAGGGTACTGAAATTTAGCACAGGGGTAAACACAATTTTTAAAAATTACTGTAAAGAAAGTGGGCGTTATTCGACTAAGGGGTGTGGCAATATTAGAAACACACTATATATCGAATAATATTAACACTAGGGTGCTGAAATTTAGTGCATGGGTAGGCATAGTTATTACAAATAACAGTCAAGAAAGTGGGCGTTGTTTGACAAAGGGGAGTGGCAATATTAGAAACACACTATATATCAAATAATATTTACACTATGATGCTGAAATTTAGTACATGGGTAAGTACAGTTACTACGAATTACGGCCAAAAAAGTGGGCGTTATTCAACAAACGGGCGTGTCAATATTATAAAAATACTATCTCTTAATTAATATTGACACTACCGTACTAATATTTGGTATGCAGGTAGGTGGGTAGGTAGAATCATTAAAAAAGCGAGCGGGATTGTACATATGGTGTGGCAATTTAAGGAAAGTACTATATTACGGTTATTATTGATACTTGGAAACTGAAATTTGGCACAGGGCTAGGTAGAACCATTATAAGGTACGATAAATAAAAAGGGCGGGATAAGAGAAAGGGCATGGCACTAAAAATTGTAAAGAAACAGAAATGGAAAATACCCAACAAACTTTCAGGAATTAATAAAGCAAATATTTTAAGAACAAAGTTTCATGTTTGAAATTTTCTTCAAGAATACTATTACATAAAATATTTCATATTCTCTAAAAAGGAAGAAATAAAAACTTTTTAACAAAAAAAAAACCGACTTCAAAATCACTACAAAGTAAAAAATAATTTTAAATAACTTTTCCCATTCATTTCTTGGTCATATTTTAAAAGCTATTTATGTGTATTATAATATTGGAAATCTAATCATTTTCATTTTTCCTATTTTGTTTTATTATCATCAATATATTAATTGCTTTATGAACATAAAAGCTTTGAAGTCGGCGCTCATCTTTGACACACAATCATGATCTTTTAACATCCGTGCACTATTTGGTGCCTTGGTGACACTGTAGTAATTTTAAAAGCTTTGTACACATTAAAATTCTCACTAAACTGGTTTGGGTGAGCTTGTAAAGCTCATATTGAATATGAAATAGTGTGTAACAGCTGCAAAATAATGCATGGAACACATTAACTACATTCAGCGTACTCAAAAATTACCAACTGAAAAAAAAAAAATCGCTAAGAAGCTTTTATATTCATAAAGTTAATAATATTTTTATGATAAAACAAATTAGAAAAAATTAAAATAAAAAGATTTCGACATAGTAAGATAAGCGTCGAGTTCAAAGCTTTTATGTACAAAAAGCAATTAATATATTGATGATAATAAAACAAAATAGAAAAAATGAAAATGATAAGATTTCCAATATTATAATACATATAAATAGCTTTTAAAATATGACCATTTAGGCATTTAGGTCCTTTACAATTTATGTGGACTAGTTTTTTATTTTAAAATAAAAAAAAATATACTTAAACAAAGTTTATAGTTCATAGAAACGAATTTAACCTTAAGCTCAATGTTATGAAGTTCATTCAACTGATTTTTCTACATGAAAAATTTTTCAAAATAAAAACAAAATTTAAGAATAATAACAAAATTAAAAAAAAAATAAAAAATTTTTTAAAAAACAAATAAAAAATTATTTAAAAAGATAAAAAAAGGTTTTAAAAAAAATAAAAAAGAAATGAAATAAAAAATAAATAAATTTAAAATATAATTACAATAATAAAAACAAATATTTTAAAAAAAATATAACAATAAAAAAGTGAAAAATTAAAAAAAAAATAAAAAAAAAATAAAAAAAAAATAAAAAAAAAATAAAAAAAATAAAAAAATAATAAAAATAAATAAGAATAATAAAATGATAATATTAATAAAAAATAATTTAAAATCTAAAATAAATGGTAAGAAAAATAAAAAATTTAAATAAAAAATATTTTAAAAATAATTTTAAATAAAAATGTTAAAAGAATTAAAACAACAAATTAAAAACATTAAACACATAATTAAAAACATTAAAAAAATAACTGATCAAAAAAATTGATTAAAAAAAGAAAAAAAAATATAATGAAAAGAGTGAATCAGAAAAAAAAATTAAACTATAAATAATTATTAAATAGCTATAATTTGTTTTCAGCTATTTATATTATATCATAATGATGTTAAGGTCAACTTTAAAAAATTTAATAATTATAATTTATAATAAATGATAAAACTAAAAATGTAAATCACTTTAAAATTAAATCCAAAAGTTTTAGGTATTTACATTTTGGCACAATGATGTTAAGGTCAACTTTTAAAAAAAATAAAAAAAGAATAATTTTACATAAAATACTTTTAAAAATTAAAGAAAAAAATAAAAAAAATAATTAAAAACAAATTAAGAAAATTAAAACCATTTAAAAAAATTAACAAAAAAACATATAAAAAATTAAAAAAGGGAAAAATTAAAACACCAAAGATGATTAAATAACTCTTTATTTAAAATTTTTTTAAAGTAGAGCCTGAGTTTTACCTTTAGACAGTTAAAAAGAAATAAATCATAAATTTAGAACTTTAAATATTTTTAAAACAGTTGAATAATTTAAAAAAAAAAATGGAAAAAATAAAAAATAAAAAAAAAATAAAAACTTAAAATAATAAATAAAAAAATAAAAAAAATAAAAGAAGTAAAAAATAAAAAAATAAGAAAAAATATAAAAAAGTAAAAAAATAAAAAAAAAACAAAAAATAAAAGAAATTAAAAATAAAAAAATAAGAAAAAATAAAAAAAAATAAAAAAAAATGAAAAAAATGAAAAAAAAAATAAATAAATAAATAAATTATTTCTCAAATTATGATAAACTTTTATGAAAACTAAATTAACATTTTTTTAATTTTTTTTATATTTTGTCATAATGATCTTCAGGACAACTTTAAAAAAATAAAAATGTTTAAAAAAATAAAAATTATATAAATGTACATATTTTTTGTATATTTGTATATTTATGTTTATTTTTATATATTTTATATTTTCTGCTTTTTAAATTTTAGAGTTTTTTTAAATTTATAACTTTTTTATGTAATTTTTGAATATTTAAAAAATGTTTCATAATTTTTTTTTTTTTTTGTTAAATTTTCTTAGCTGAAACATTTTAATATAAACATTTTCAATAATAACCCACTCGTTTCGAAACTGATTTTTTTTCCTTTACTATTTTTCATGACTCATCGCAGCTAATAGCTTATTCACAACCTTACATAATTGGTTTTTCCGCAACTTTGATTGGTTTTTGTCTTACGAAATCCATACTTCATATACTTAGTTAATTACTGTTTCAGTGTCTTGTTCAGACTCTTTCTGGTTTCATTTTTTTTTTTTTTCATTTTTTTTCATAAATGTTTAAGCCATGCTTATGCTTTTCGGCCAACCTCTTGCTAATTACCCACATTGTCTATTGCGAAAGTTAATACGCTCCATTTTTCATGTTTTATGTACGAGTCTTGGCAATATTTACATCATTTATTGTTTTTTTTTCTTTGCTCCCCATTTAAGTCTTAGTTTAATTGCTGCTTTATGTTTTTTTTTTTGTTTTTATTCAAATCTATATATTACAAAGGTCATAATTTACACATCGAAGTGATTTATATGCTAGTTGCTTCTATTCGATGATGGTAGCATCTTTGTTTTTTTTAGTGATTGTGATTTATTCCAACCAATTCAAATAACTATTAGGACTCCAATTTAAGCTTAAATATGCGCCACCGACAGGCTATTGTGAATAGTTTTTTTGTGTGTACAATAACAACTCAATATTAAAGTGAGTTACAACTGTTCACGCACAGCAGCGATGTTTTCTGCCACAACAGCCGTTCTAAACTTTTGTAAAAGCATAATATTGGAATAATTTTTTTTTAATTTTGGCATTTTTTTTTAATAAAAATCACGGCCAAATAGGTTGGAGTGTGTAGATGATGGTTGTGTCAACTGCATTTTTTTTAAAATTTGTTTAGTACAAAGATTAATTTCAAAACAAATATTATTGTTTCATTTGCTTCTCATATTGTTTATATGGTTTTTCCTTAAATCAAAGGCATTTCCTCTGACATTTTGCTTTTATGTGTAAGTAACATGCGACTTATTTTCCTGTTGAACTAAACAGCAAAAGCTTGAAAGCTCTTTGTATAAGTGTCTCTCTGCTCCAGTGCATTGAGTTGAATTAAACAAATTAACTTTTTTAGCTCAGATACCCTGACCGAGTGTGTGTGTGTGTGTGTGTGTGCATGTGTGTTTGTGTGCAAATTTGAGATCGTATAATGCATTTAACCTTTTTTATTATTTTACTCCGTTGCTTGCTTGCTCATCTCAGACAAGGTCATTCAAGGCCTTTTGACGTTTACTTGCCTGTGTGTTGACGTATGTTTGTATGGAGCTTAGTTATTTTAACCTCCCCTTCAAGTACGGCCGTAAAAATGAAAGAAAATAATTTATCTAAATTGTATAGCAACAACGTATGCTGATAACATGAAACTCTCTTGTCATAAATTCTGCTGTTTGTTTTTTACCCGTCAATCTACTTCCTTTGGTGCTTCTTTTTATTTTAGTTTTTTTTTCATTGTTTTTTTGCTCTAATTTCATAAGTTCATTTTTTAAAAGCTTTATTGTCTCAGTTGTAAACTTTCCCCAAATTAGCAACTTTTTAATGATAAAAAAACAAGTGCAAAATAACAAGCAAGTGCAAATTCACAATGATTCATCGGGTGAAGAGTGAGTAATTTTTTGCTTTTAAATAGAGTTGACGACTTGCAGTTGTTCTTTTAACAGATGGTTAAAAGATGTTTGAATATTTTTTTTTTTTATCTACGAATTAAATTTTTAAGTAGCTGTCTATAAAAAAGCGCCACGAATTAAAATAAAACCTTCATGCATTGTTGGGAATAATTTTTAAGCTTATCTACGTATTTTTCTTCTGATGGGGATTTTTTTCTTGAAATTATTGAGTTATGATGTTCATAAAATTATATTTTTTATGTCGTATTTTGTTTTTATAGGTTCAAATTGTTAAGATGATTGAATATAAATGTTTTAACAACTATTGTTGTTTTATGACAATGCATTATCGTAAAATTTATTGTGAATGCCAGCCATAAAACTTGTTTCTCTATGAATGGGCACACGAACTTGATCTCTCAATTTTTTTAACAAAAAAAAAACCAAAAATTGACAATCGACATACAGTTCAAAAACTCAAATTTTATTGTGAATATATAAAAAGATTTATAATTAACTCTGCACTCAGTGCTTTGAGAAAAAAAATTTTGAATTGGATCTGAGTCAAGTGTTATGCCTTTATCTCTGTCAATTCAAGTTATAAGTCCATCTGATCCACAAACTGCTCTACCACCAACTACGACTTCAAGTCGTAAATATTGATGAGTTTCCAATTTCAGTTGATTAGAAGTGAGAAAAGAAACTTGCAAATGCGAAAGGTTAAAGCGTAGAGTAATCATAGCCTGTTCAGGATTTGAAACCGGGGCCTCTGGGGTGACAGTTGAGCACGCTATAGCTACTTGACTACCGAGCCCGCCATTGTAAATGTCTTGAGCCAATAATTTCAGAAACTGACCTTCTGACCTGGGAGTTATATGGAAATAACTGTGAATACACTACCGGAAAAACGAAATTTATGAAATTTAAATTTTTTATCAAAATACATTATCTTTACCCTTCTTCAAATATATAAATAAAAAAGATACAGTAGTTTCGACTATGTCGTAACACAAGACGTAGAATAAGTCAATTCGCTTTTGATGACATCTTTTTTAAAAACTATTTAGCAAAATATTTATTCCATACACCTGAGCATATGACCTTTAAAAGAGTGCCGGAAAGGGTTAATGTGTATCACCGACCCCCATTACTTTTGCAAAAGGAAAATTTTTGCGTTTGACACCTTATCCCTCCGACCACTCCTTAGGGGGGCTCCTATACAAATTTTATGGTTTTTGTATATTTATGCCATACACCTGAGCATATGACCTTTAAGAGAGTGCCGGAGAGGTATATATGACCGACTCCCATTACTTTTTTAAAAGCAACATTTTTGCTTTCGACACCTTTTCCCTCCGACCACTCCTTAGGGGGGCTCCCATACAAATTTTATGGTTTTTGTGCCGGAAAGGGTTAATATGTATCACTGACCCCCATTACTTTTGCAAAAGGAGCAATTTTTCCTTTGATACCTATTTCCTCCGACCACTCCTTAGGGGGGCTCCCATACAAATTTTATGGCTTTGTCGATAAAACCGAAAACTGTCGATAAATAGGTAGCAGTTTAAGCAAACAAAAACATCAAATATTGGCTTAATATTTCATGTAATTGTGTAAAATTTATATAAGTTGGAGAGTTCTTACTTGAATTTTTGTCGCATTGAGGATCAAGCAGACCAACAAGTGCTAACATCAACATTGTACGATCAGTACTTTAGGCCCACCAAAGGCTCAAAAAGTTATATAAATACCGACACCTGATCACTATCAACCACCCTACTTACCTCCGAGAATGACGTATTCTACGTCAAAAATCACTGACCTATCTCATCAATAGGGGGGTTACAAGCTCACTTTTAGTGAAAAAATGTGCACATTGGCGTCTTCGGCATAAAGAAAATTAATGGTTCTGGAAATTTTGTCATGTGACTCTTTAAAAAGTTTGATTATGAAGATAATTGCAAAATTCCTTTTGCAGTTTGTTTTTCAAAGCATTGTTAATGCCTTGAACAAATAATTTATAGGTCAATGATTTTTTTTTTATTTTTAAGGTTTCAAATGGAGTCACCCCTTAATTTGTTTATGTTTTGACCATGGTAAGTTTGTCTAAACTCGGTGAAATTGAACATTGTGGTGAGAACCCAAACCAGCTGAATAACTCAAACAAGGACCCAAATCGGGACCCAATAGGAGTCCGCACGAATTTTTCGAGGGGCAAAGGTGTGCATTGGTGTGCACTTATATGAAAATGTAACATATACACATTGTAATTGAAAATACATACAATTTTTCCAGTCCAGGGGGAGGGGGGCAAGTGCCTCTCTTATCCCCTCTGTGGACGCCCTTGACCACAACTAATATGGTGTTAGCATTGACTTTAATTTGACATAAATCATGCATAGTTCCACATCCCTTTTACGGAGAACTTTCCAATATCTTTATCTCTTGGCAAGGGCGTCCACAGGGGAGACTTGCCCCCCCTAGACTGGAAAAATGTATGTATTTTCATTTCCTATTTGTATATGTATGTAACATTTTCATATCATCATTTTCATATACATAAGTGCACACCAATGCATACCTTTGCTCCCCCCTCGAAAAATTCCTGAGGATGCCTATGTCTCTGGGTCTCATGCTAATCTCTGAGGCAGATCAGCAATTTTAATCATTTTTTCATAAAAAATTTTCTGAAAAATAAAGTAGTTATCTGCTCCTTAACGTATTTGCGTTCTGAAAAGGTTCGAGTGTATCTGATTGCGTTTCTTTTTTATGATGATTTCTTAAAGCTTATGGCGTTCTTTTTTGTCTACCAATTTTTTTCCTGCTTTCATTGTGAATTTCAAATTTTGTGACATTTAAAATTTGCATTAACAGCTTTTGCTTGAAAATCTAAATTAAAAGCTAAAAATAAAAAACGTGCAAACTTCAATTAAAATGAATCACCGTGCGGCAGCCATTCAATTAAATCTTTAAAAAAAAATAGTAATTAATTATTTTTATCTGTCTAACTATCTAAGTTTATGTCGTTTTTATCCGACTATCACTCTGTCTATCTGTCAGCCTGTTTGTCGTCGCAACACCAAAAAAATGCGCGCGTAAATTATTTCTTCGTTGCTTCGCCTGTTGCTCATTTATTACTTTTTCACTCACTCATTGAATGAATAAATTCCGTTTTATGTTTGCCTCCCACTTTTTTTTTGAGTGACGCTCGTTTTGGTTTTTTTTTTTCTTTTCTTTGTGTTTCTTTTTGTTTCATGTGTGTGGCGCGCATCCAATTTATTTTCGTGTCACGTTAATCTCTATTTCCTAAACGGAAAAAAAATCAGTCAATGCAAAAAAGAAAAAAAAAGAAAAAAAAATAAAAAAAAACAAATGCATATAAAGCTGAAATAATCGGTTATATGAACTTGCCCGAATATACGTGCAAAACGGAACTTTTGTGGATTTTTAGTTGATTCTTGCAGAGCCTTCTGTCACTCAACTCATTTATTTAAGGTTCAGTTTAATACTTAAGTTTAAATGTTATCTTAAGTTTAATACTTAAGTTTAACTTACTTGAGTAAGTATTCAGTTTAGGTATTAAATATTTATTCCTTTTAATCAGTCATATTTGTAGGCACTGAACCCTTTGGTCTTCGTAAGTAAAGTTGCACTTAAGTAATTCAATTCAATAAAGGAATTATTTCAAGATGACCAAATCATAATCCTCCATTAAGAAAAAGAAAAAAATTGTAATGTTATATTGTATACATATATAGTATGTTATATTGTTAAAAGTATATAAAAATCACTTTTTAAAAAATGAAAAATCAATTGCATGAAAAAAAAATAAAAATCTATAAAAAAATGTAAAATCAATTATAAAAGATAAGTAATTTACGTGAAAAAATCATTCAAAACAAAAGTGAATAAAACTAAAAATTAATAAATTAAAACATTAAAAAAAAAAAATATTAACAAAATAATAACTTATAAAAAATATTATCATAGACAAAAATATTAGAAAAAAAAATTAAAAAATATTACAAAAAAATAAACACAAAAAAATAAGAAAAATATAAAATTAAAAAGTTAAGAAAAGAATATAAAAAACTATAAATAAAAAAAATTAAAACTATAAAAACCAAAATCTTAGTAAAAAATTAAAATTAATCAATAAATAAAAACTAAATATAAAAAAATAACTAAAAAAAAAAAAATATTAATAATGAATAAAATAATAAATAAAGAATAAAAAATATAAAAGATAAAATGCTCAATGTGAAAAAAAACATGTATACGTATTGACAATACTAAAAATAAAATAAAAACAATTCACGAATAAAAAAAACTAACAAAATTGAAATTAGATGATAATAAAAATTGAAAAATAATCATAATAATAAAATAATAATAAAGATATTACAAAAATTATTTAATTTAAAAAATAATAACTCAACAAAAATATAAACGAGATCGTAAAAAAAAACTACATAAATATATCAAAAAAACACTGACATATATATTAAGACACAGAGTGCATTATAAGTAGATAAGAACTCTTACCTAACTTCCAGGTAACTTAACTTTAACTTCCAGGTAACTTTGTTGACATATTGGCAGTATAAGTAGTAGCTAAGTAGCTTGAGTAGATTACAGTGAAAAGTCATGCAAGACTACTGATGAGTTGGTGTAGCGGCCAACGAAACAGTCTGTCTAGTCTGCTGTGTCACTTTGCCTTCATTGCTTTCATGTTGTCTTGTTGTCAACATACATGGCCTAAAGCTCAAATTTGTTTTCAATATATCAACAAACAATTAATTAAGGAGGGAACTATACACAGAAGTTTTTTTTTCCAAAAATTGTATTTTCTTAAAGCTTTAAATCTCAACAATATGTGGTGAAAATTTCAAGTCGATATCTCAAAAAATAAAAAAGTTATAGCCTAGTGAGTGAACCGCCTTCTAGAGCGCGCAGTGCTGGCCCTTATTTTCAAACGCGTTTTTCTCGAAACCATGTTTTCAAAGTCGGTGACCAAGATTTCTCGAAGCTTAGTGAACCGATCGTTTTGATTTTTTTGCAGGCTTATTTTATTCATAATAATCCCGTACTTGTCATAGGATTTTTTTTTTTTTTGTAGCTTCGTTCATTTTTGGTCGGAAATCGTTAATTTACGTTCGGAAGTCCGCCATTTTGTGAAAAATCCATATTTCAAAATCGGCTATGACAAGTACGAGTTTTAAGTATCTAGTTTAATAATATATTTAACTTTTTTGTTTCAGTTGAATTTAGGAGGAGCAATTTTGATCACCGCATTTTCAGAGCGTTCTACAAAAAATGCTGTATCTACCCTAATATTAATTTTTTTTTAAATAAAAAAACACTAAACATACTCTTGAATGTGTATATTTTATGGTATAAAAACCCTCATTTAAAAATATCCCTTATTTTTCCTTAAAAAATGCACATCATGACCTTTTTTCTTCGGCCGCTGGATATATTTCTATTTTAGGCAATTTTCGGCCAAAATTAAGGCATATTTTAGAATGTTTTTTAAAATAATCTATATCTATACTATTATATAAAATGAAAGTGAACATTTTTTGTGTCCGCAAAACTCCAAAAGTACTGGTCAGATTTTTTTTAAATAAGTTCTAAAATATCACATTTGTGCTACAAAAGGTTCATTGGTTTTTTTCTTTACAAAATTTCAATAATAAGTATCTTTAATTAAAGTGTTAAGTTTTTTAAAAAATCATTCAGAATGCCTTGCGTTGCTTAATCGTTAGCTTTTCATGCGTTTGTGCTGCGAGAGCTTCAATAAACTGCATGTTGCTCTCTACTATACTCTTTTTGTTCTCAGCAAGCACAAAACAACAAAACAAACAAACAAATACATGTTATACATACATACTTTGCTGCGCTTAAAGCTAATTGGATCGAAGTACATTCTAATATGTTCAAAGTAGTTTTGATGTGGAGAATTAATCTAACACAGTTTTGTTAAAAGGGGATTCACTGACCACCTTTAGCATGTTGAGGATTTTTTGATGAGAATGAGATTCAATCCGACTTGATGTATGTATGTATGCATGTATGTATGTACGTATGTTTATTTGTTTCGCTGCTTGCAACTTTTCTACACATGTTTTGACGGTGGTTTTTCTGTAATTTATAAATGAACAAAAGGAACAAACGGCTGACTTTTTACTTTATAGAATTGACATTGTGTGATTCAATAAGTTTTTTTATAAATAAACAAGAGAACTGGGACAGGCATAGGAAAAGGGGTTATGGCTTGGACCACACAAGTAAAATTTTCTAAATTGAATAGTTAAAACTGGTATGTGCATTGGAAAAGGGTGTGTGGCCTGATTCTCTATACAGAATAGCTATGGAAGCTAAGCTCACAGGACATTGAAACTCATAATGTAATTGTCACCTGGGAGTGATGTTCTGCTATTGGGAAACTGTAACAGGCAGTGGAACATGAGCGCAGTGTCAGACTAAGGGACTAATAAAAGTTTTGTATTTACTTATTACTTCCAATATACTTGCCGGGTGCAGCAACGCGCGCCGGGTATCGCTAGTTTATTATAAAAGGTTAACTATTTGTGTTTCGAAAAAAATCCAAAGTGGCAGTCCAAACAAAAACAAAAAAAAAAAACAAAAATAATAATAAGGTCTTATTTTTGTACACGAAAACACAAGTTCAATTACAAAAAAAAAAAAAACAAAAAAAAAACAAAATAAAAAAAAAATTTACATTTAGTTTTTTTTTAATTATAAAATTAATTATGAAAAATAAAAAATTGCGTTTACAAAAATAAAAAAAAAATTATACAAAAATTAAAAATGTATTGCAAAAAAAAAAAAAATTAAAAATCAATTATAAAAAATAAAAATGTATTGCAAAAAAAAAAAATTAAAAATCAATTATAAAAAATAAAAAAAAAATAATGAAACAATAATAATTAAAAAAATAAGTAATTTTATTTAAAATAAATAATTTTCTTAAAAAATCCATCAAAACTTAACTGTTTAAAACTAAAAATTTTTTAAATATAAACTTAAAAAAAAATTTGGTAAAATGAAATAAAAATATTTGATAAAATGAAATAAAAAAAAATTAAAAAAAAATTAAAAAAAAATTCGAAAATAAAAAAAAAATTCGAAAATAAAAAAAAATTCGAAAATAAAAAAAATAAAAAAGAAAGAACTAAGAAAAGAATATAAAAAAATATAAATTTAAAAATATTAAATTTAAAATAAAAACTATGTAAAAATCAAAATCTTAACAAGAGATTAAAATTAAAATTAAACAATAAATAAGAACTAAATCAAAAATTAAACAAAAAAACCTGTTCTGTCGTGTAACGCGAGCTTCGTCCGTGTTTTTGGCAAAATTGAGAGCTTGATATCCGACAACGATGTCCAGTTGGTTCATCAACCTGCAATGCAGGCTAATAACTCGATGATTTTTTGACCAGAATGTAAGTGTTTGGGGGTCAATCGCCAGATGGTGGAGTTAAAACTTTCGTTGGCGTTCTGAGTGTAATCACCCAAGCACCTTTCTAGAAAATCTTCTCTAGATAAATTTTCATAGATGGGTAAGAGGTGCTCTTTCATTTCCTGGCCAAGTAGTGGTGTCAAATTTTCGAGTCTCGGGTATCTATTCAAAGCGATAGCTTTCTGCCACTTAACTACACCAGCTGTCAGGTCCCGTCGGGTTGCATTCGTGGTTTGGCTCTTCTTTCGTTGAAAAGATATAATAGAATGTAGCCATAATTGCTTTTTTCATGTTTTCAACACTCTCTGTATTCCATCACTACTTGCAGTTTGCAGTTTTTTTGCACTTGCACTAAGTACATCGTCATTTTTACTCCGTGATAATGTTTTTTCTTGCTACGACTTCGAGTAACATTATATTTTGTTCCTTTCGGCATTTTTATGAAAACAGGAACGCACGCGTGAAACTTTTGGACTACACTGACTCAACTGATTGAGAAACGTTCGTTCGCATAATATACAAATATATATACACTGCTATATACACATATATTATGTAACTGTGTACACTAAGGGGAAAAAATATACCAATACGCATTTGCATAAATCGACTACGTAAATATTTATAATTTATTTGAATACTTTCTTAATTAAATTAAATATTTAAACAGAATTAATAAAAAATATATTAAAATTATGCACGAATTTTTTTAAAATATCTTTCAAATATTTAATATTTGAAAATAAACTATCGCATTTAAAGAAAATTTATATAAAAATATTGAATTTAAAAAACAATATATTTAAATTGAATATGTTATTAATGGTTTTATGGTATTATTTTCTTCATATTGCGTCCATCAAATGCCATTTGCCTGTATTATTTATTCTCGCTTCACTTTTTTCGTTCTCTAATTTATACTATTTTTGACAGTTGGTGCAATATTAGGGCACCAAATGTCAAAAATAGTATAAACTAGAGGAAGAAAAAGTAATATACAAAATATATGTAGGTAGAAGCAATATATGTAGGTAAATGACAACCGGTGCAAGATATTTCAGAGAAAATATCAAGTTGTCACTCCACCCTAAATCATTTAATTTCTTTGCCAAACATCCATGATATATTACCCTTGCAACAATAACTAAATGAGAACTATAAGAAACCTGCAACTGCAAGAAATAAACTGCAGGAACAGAGTGCGATGCTGTTGCTGCTTGTCGGAATATGTGTGTACGTGTGCGATGCTGTTCCTTCTTGCTTGTATGGAATATGTGTGTACGTGTGTGGTATGAATAGAATTCAAATACGGGAAAAAAACGAGTTGTGAGGAAAACATTTGATTTATCCACGTAAATATTTAAATAAAATTTATACTCAGGCATGGATAATGCTGATATGCGTTATTTCCCTTAGTGTAGGTACGTATACGAAAGAAAAGGTTCGTACGAAGAAATTGTATTTCTGACCGACGTTGCCAAGTCGATTTTGGACACTTGGCAACGCAATATCTGCCAGCTCGGCTCAAGCGCTTCAGATACGATGCCGGCGTTCCACGAGCGCTCTCGACTATGGGCTATTTCTCCGTAAATATGTCGTAACTTGATACTTCGCTATAATACTTTTAAGGGATGATACTTTTGAAATAGTCACATATAAAAAAAATATGATTTTTTGAAGATTTTACATGTAATTCTCCCCTTAACCAATTTCTTTTTAACCTGAAATTGGTGGATCTGGATGAAATCTGGAATCAAGATGAGGCCACTAGCCACACAACAGCACCAAAATGGGCTTTCTTGCAACAGTAATTTACAGGACGACTTATTTCGAGATGGCGATGCTAATTGACCTCCAAGACCGTGCGATTTGACGCCTTGGGACTTGTTTTTTTTTGGGTTACGCAAAAGATCGTGTTAACGTGAAAAGATGGCCAACCAAACTAGTGCCCGAGTTGTGCATAAAATTCAACGAAAATTACCTCAAAAGGATTGAGTCCTGCAAAAACTCCCGCGGGGAACATTTGAATGATATTGTATTCCATGCATAATGATAGAGTCAAAACTGTGCTTTTTTTAAACTTTACTTTTCGAAGGAGAAAATGGATAACCCTTTATCTGGTAAGCATCCCTAAAATATCCGTTAAGTATCCCCAAGACATCCGGTAAATTATCAATAAATCATTCGTTAACCATCCGTAAAATGCTCTTTGCTGATTCTCATAGATGACTGTACCGACTGAATAGGTTTTATTAGATTTCTAACTCAATTCAAGCTTGAGTTTAAATTTAGCTTTTAATTTTTTCAGGCATGTTGCCACTCGCTGCACCTACTTTGGGTTAACCAACGAATTTAATGGGCATTATTTTTAACGGAAATTGCTAAACAAAATTTAGCTATGAATGTGGGTGGTTTTTGTTGTTGCTAAAAGTACTGTTGCATATATTTGTATGACATAAGTTTACAACATCGTTGTACATCCGTGCAAACTGATGATATGTTCAGTCTTATGTGCGGAAATTACTTTTAAAATGTGATGATGAAGACTGAGTTCCATTTTTAAAAGATATGCTTTAGATCGTTTAAATGACCTATTCCGCTTTTGAAAATTTTGAAAAAATATTAATAAAAATTTATAGCATTTTAAATTTTAATAATATATTAACTTTATTTTAAAATAACACCAACACTTTAACGCCCGCCAGAGTAAAGCAATAAAATATTAAATTCTTCTTTTGAAATAACAGAGTGCTTCATAAAACTTTTATGAATTCTCGAATGGAAACGGAATTCATTCACAATGCTTTCAACGGGCAACAAGTTTTTTTTTTGTTTTTTTTTTTTTCAATGCAATAAATAGCGATTGTTAAACCAGCAAAGGTTGCAATTAATTTTGCTTTTTACTGTTACAATTGTTGCAATTAAATATGAAATGGCTTAGAAAGTAAAACGAGACCATAATAAAAAAAATGAAAAAAAAAAAACAACATGGCATGCATGTCGTTATGATTTGCACTGAATTAATAATGCCTGCGTGCATTCATAGCTTTATTGAGCGAATGCACAACGAATGGCAACTTTTTTTCTGCATTTATAGTCAGCGTTAAAGTACTCAAAGCACTTTTTAGCACAATATGGCAACCATGCCAGGAAGAGAAAAAAAAAAAAGGATAACTAAATAAATGAAGCAGCCATGCGTCGTCCCTTAAGTGGTGGTTATAAAACCCACACAGCAATCTTTGCAAGCGAAATAAAAGGAACTCAACATGTTCCTTGTTGCGTGGTGACAGCCATAAAAAAGGATTCAATCGGGAAATATTAAACAAAAAGTTCGCATGAGTGCCACAAAGAAGAGGGTTCGCTAAAATATGGGTTCTATATCATTAAGTAAATTGCCATGACGCTTATGACCCAAAAATAACTTCAAACTGCGTGCAGTGCCGCCTACAAAGGAATGACATTTGACAACACTCTTGACAACACTCAGTAGCTTGTAATGTCTATGCATGTCTAAATTATGACTTATTAAAATGTGAATGTCAAATAAAAGTAAGGACTTTTCTGGGGCTTCTCTCCAAAAAAATTTAAAGTTTAAAAAAAAACTTTTTCATGTTAGTAAATACAGTGTCTCACAGCTAATTAACAACTAACTAAACTAACTAAAGGATATCAAAATTATATAAATACAGCTTGTTAGTCCAGTGTTTAAACTTATGAAGTAGGAATTTATTTCTTTTTTATACATTTTTTTTTATTTTATCTATATTAACCCTTTGACGACCGCTCGTGAACCTGTGGGAAATTCGTCATTCTGACACCGGATTCGTGTTCAGCGACCCCAAATTACTAAACAAAAGAGTCGCGAAAAACACTTTTTGTTTACCAGCAAAGGTGTGAAGAAAATCATGGGACCTATATGTCCCAATGGTCGTCAACGGTACAAATGAATGCGACTTTTTTCTCTCGTTGACAGTGCGCGAAAGAAAAATTTGGGGGTCTTCATTCACGATTTACTTCGTTGTTTTTAATCCATCTTGAAAGTTAACCAATGAAAATTTTAAAAAAAGTTACCTTTGCAAGGTTTAGGAGATATTTCCAAATAGTTCAAGATTTCGTTAAAAAATCTAATATTTGGCCTTCTTCATTTGATACGGCGTAATGTTTGGCATCCATTGAAAGTTTAAAAAAAGATTCTTTACAAGGGTGATACTTTGACCTCTTTACGACTATTGGTTCAAGATATTCACAAAATAGGTTAAATTTTGGATGTTTTTTGATGATTTTGGAAATAGGTTAAATCTGATGCCAAACATTACTCCCTAATAAATAGGGCCAGATATTAGAGTTTTTGGGATTTTTTAACGAAATTTTGATCTATTTTGGTAATATCTTCTGAACTAATACTCGTAGAGAGCTCAAAATATCACCATTGGAAAGAAAATTAAAGTGTTTTTGATTTTGTTATTTTATTTCAGTCTTACTACGAACACGATCGCAAATCAAAGACCAAATTCTACTTGCGTCTTGCCTGCGATCTACGCGATCTACAAAATCTCTACGTTGAATACTGATTCAGTTTTTATATTTGCATTGAAAGTTCGCGTGTAACTGGTTACTCAAATAATCGATTCGTTCAAGAACCACAAGAGACCACCTCGCGAAGTGGTCCTAAGACAAAGACCAAAGCGATTTAAACTCCTCCGCAAGTTTAATCATTATCTCCACTACTCTGTCCTATCATTATCTCTGCAAAAGTAAAACGGGCCTTAAGGATGTATTTTCTACCCCAAACAATACAAAAACCATCAAACTAAAGCTAATTGTGCCTTTTGCAAAAGACCATTTTGCCTCGCCAATGATCGTAATTGCTTCGTCAACCGCAAGAGACCACCTCGCGAAGTTGTAAGACAGGGACCTAAGCGATTTAAACTTAGCGAGGTTACTACTCTATCCAATCATTATCTCTGCAAAAATGAAACGGGACGAAAGATGTATTTTCTGCTCCAAAAAACACAAAGACCATCGAACCAATGCTATTTGTGCCTTTTGCAAAAGACCATTTTGCCTCGTCAATGATCGAAATTGCATCGATGGATGCAGGATGACACCGCCAGTCCAAAACTCACACCAAACAGTGCACCTTAATGGGTGCACCGGAAGCTCTTGGAGCGCTCTTGAATTCTCCGTTCCCCAAATACTACAGTTGTGCTTGTAGCCGTTGAGAGGAAAATGGGCTTTGTACTGAATATGATTTTCTTCAGCGAGAAAGATGGCGATTCGTGGAGGAAAATTCGTCAGATGGTTGGACCGATTGATCCCACAACTCGGAGCATCATTTACCGATATGTCCTTGATAACGAACACGATAAGGGGAGTAATGGTCCCTACAAAATTTTCAATCTTACGAACTAGAGCTCGTTCGTTGATTGTCCCGAAAATCCGGGTAATCCGGATTAAAATATCACAATGTTCAAACACTCCTAGACAATCTATAAGTTTAAAACAAAATGGTATCTTAGGATAATGTAATAAATAGTGCTTCTCTGGATAGAACTTCTAGATAGAAGTAAAATCCCAAAGGAAATAAAATTTTGTATCCCTAAACAAACAAGTGGGAGATGAACTGGATAAATAATGTTTTGAGTATCCTATCGTGTGTCAAAAGATTGGCTGTTACACTGCTATAAGGACGGTTATGACCTTTTCTTAATATACACAACAAAAACAAAAACAAAAAAAAAATTCACTAAGGATCAAAAAAGCTATATTCCTAAAGGTTCAAGTTCATTATATTTGAGTAGGTTGTATAAATCTTGGACTTTTTATAAATACCGCAAGTTCGTCTTCAAATTCTCGATAAAGAGTTCGACCTGAATATAGTCGAATCGTGGAGGAAATGAGTGGAAATCAACTTGAAATTAACAATAAATTATAAAAACTCTAAAACGATCAACGATAAAATTGTTCAAGATTTCAGCACAAAATTGTTCATCGTGCCGTTTAAAACTATATTTGTTTTAATCTTTCCCTTAAAAAAAAAGTCGCACCAAATCACTAATTAATACTTTTCTGAAATGCACCGATCTTGCATAATTAGCAGGTAATACAAAAATGTGATCACTCTGATTTAATCATCCACTGAATTGCATCGCCTTCGCCTTTCTAAATTAGTAAATATTCAAAATGATACGCTACCATTTACCCTTGACAGCGTTTAAATTATTTTAATTGGCCCGCACAATCAGTCCTGCTAATAAATTTTGCATCAAGATCAACCACGCTTGTGCTACACAATACGCATCATTTGCTAATACAGTGACTGATCTTTCAAAAAAGCATACAAGTTTGTCTAGATATCTGTAAACAATAGTCTTAAATCATAAATTAATCGCCTGAAACCAACATTTATTATTGATCTTGTATGTAGATCAAATTATGAATAACGATCATGTTAAGTTCATCATCTTTCAATGATTATATTAACCTAAATGCTAGCTAATCTAAGATAAAATAGCCGATTAAACTTGACCTAAGGCACACAAACGATCATAAAATTGAAATGTTGGAAACTCTATTTTTTCTTGATCAGTCTTGCAAATTGATCATCAGGAGTAGAACAAAGTTTCAAATTTATAGAAAAATTTCTTCAAAACCAAATTCAGTTAAAGATCGCAAAACGCGTGACAAGATATCGCCTTGGCATTAAAAATATTTTAAAGATTATTCTCTAATAGATAGATAAGATAATATTTAAATGTTATGACTGAATTGCAAATGATAAGATATAAGTTCATGTAGATCAATCGATGAGTTATTGATGATTACAAGCATGTGATGTGATATACATAAGACCTTGTCTTACTTTTATGCAAGATCAGTAGACACTTTCATTGCAAAAATCATGAAATTTTTATCACTGTGTAAATAATTGAAGATCAGCACAAGATCATCAATTACACGATCACAGTGTTGTACAAGACAAGCGCTGTAATTCGCTTAACATTAGGAACTTTCAATATAGGTCAATAAAAACATTCTTGGTCGCAAACCATATGATATGATATTGACTGTATTAACATTAAGTAATAAATGCAAGAAGATCACATAACAATGCAATTGCGAAATTATGATCACATTGCAATCAATTGCACACAATAAATCATAATTACTTGTAAATTATATGTTGAAGATCACCGATCTACATGGACTGTAGTTGTCCACAATTCACTGAAGATCAATTAAAGAAATATCTGAATCTCACTTAATAAGTGACTTAAGATCTCAATGACCAAATCAACATATTAATATCTAAATACAATGATGAAAATGTTGTGTTGCAAACGACTTACAATCAGCTAATAATCACTTGTTTGCAAATCACCTCAGGTAAATCTAATAGCGTTGTAAAAAGATCACATAACAAGTGGTTTTGATGCTAATAATATGTTTGCATCAAATCTTATTATCAAAAATTATGAAAATATGATCACTTTGTTAGTGATTAAATTTTATTTGTGTATCACAAATCGCAATATTAAAATCTTTAACTGATGCCATTGATTAAAAAACATAGGTTGAAGATCACCTTATTTTATGGAAACAATGCACAACAATACAGATCTGTTGTAATGAAATCAGAGATCACAGCAAATGGTGTTAAATGAAGTGTATGTTATTATGCAAGATCACCAGACAATTTCGATTAAAAAATGATGACGTTATGATCATAAGTTTTTTATTTCACAAAGATCATTTCGAAAAATTGTATAGTGAGTGATCATTTTTTTATTGCTTTTAATAAAATACAATCATAATTCTTCAATTCAACGCAAATCGATAGAGGCATAAGTTTGAAGATCACAAAGCAATTTTCGAACTTAGAACCAACTTCTACGCAGATGATGGTAAAAGATCGCCATAAAATAATTAAATGATCACTTTAACACCCAGAAGGTAATTTTAAAAGCTATTAAAGATTTATTGTAGTTATGATGAATTTCAGAACTAGTTTTTTTATGTGTTTGTTTTAAATCATGAGCACGGAAATATTGATCACTTAAATGAATAAATTAAAAAAATTAGTGATCTTCTAAATTTAGAAATTTTTGAAATATATTCGGCTGATTAAGATCAGCAAAAGATTTTATTGAGAGTTGCATTAAAAGCTCAGCCAGATATAAATATCTATAAAAACTTTCTAAAAAAAGCGAAAAAAGGCCAAATGGGTTAAGATCTGCTGATCGCCAGCTGTTTTTTAAGCAATTTATGATCACAACAAATGTGATATTGATTCAAAGTGAGTAAGGTTCTGACGGAAGATCTTCAATCAGAATAATTTCGATAAAATACATGAAATATATCAACCTTTAATAATTAAAGATCAGCGATCTTCATGAAATCCCTCTACATATATTTTTCCCACAAAATTCAAAAGATAACTTGAAGATATGCAAACAAACAAAGCCACTTAATCGGTTAGTACGCTTGATCATGTAATTCTTTGAATCAAGGAAACGATCAGCTAAAGATCGGCACAAAAATGTATTTAAAATAAATCTTCCATATCTTGTTCTATACATAAATGAAAATAACCATTGAACAAGAGGTAAAAACATTACGATCGGCAATGTTTGACAACGATCTTGTGATCGTCAAGAACTTCTCAAGCATGTTGCTCAAACTATGGTCGATCATGGTCACCAAATTATTAGTAAAACTAAAAACTTCAAAAGTTTTTTTTTTATTAATTTACGATTATCTCTGTCAACAAAAAAAAAAATAAAAAGAAGATCAACGATCACAAACCAAACTTATTTACATATTAAAAGACATATATTTAATATTAAATTATTATAACGAAAACACTTTGTTCAAGATAAGATCAAAATAGGCAGACTTAGAATTTAATTAAACTTCTTAGAATTTAATAGTTGAAGATAAGCAACTATCGACGATGATCGGTATGGATCTTTTGATCACAAATAGTTCCTCAATTGCGAAACATGTCCTGTAAAAAATTGTAGAATGAAGTTAACTCAATAATAAATCAACAATAAAAATTAGCTTAAAAAAATCAACTTTAAGCTGGAATTTGTAGTTTCGCGATCATCTGCAGATCAGTAAAAATACGAGTATAGGTAAAATTTCTTTAAAGCTTCTAGTTCTCATTATCATCTAGTTTCAAAAAGATCATCAAATTCAAAACTAAAATTCAAATATGATCAATTTTCATATATGTTCAATTTTCAAATATGAAGGAATAAACGACATCGATCTTGCTAACGAATCTGTCAACTGATCGTCATTAGTTTGGCAAAAGATACGTGAAGATCCAAAAAATTACTTTTTTTACCAAACTTTTACCAAAAAACCCATATATTCAGTAACTAATCGAAATAAGCAACAATCTACAATGATCGACATCCATCTAATCTGAAAACTCTTATATCGCGATCATCTGCCGAAAATAATTAAAAAATTTATTTTATTAAACACCTTTTAATACATTTACTAACTGATAATCATATTTTCAGTAACTTATTGGATTTATTAACAAATCACAGTGATCGACATGGATCTATTCTGCCAAGTTTCTAGTAGATCGTCAAAAGTTTGACAGAACTTACATTTCCTTTAAGAAATTGCTCTGCTAGTTCTATTAACCATCTAATATAAAAAAAAACACCATTTATTCAGTAACTAGTCGAAATAAGCAGCAATCGAAAATGATCGACATCGATCCAATCGCTTGATCACAATCGTTCGCAGACCAGCAAACAATTTGATAAAAATTGATTTTCCAAGTTCTATCACCAATTTTTAATCCATTAACGAACTATTACTCATATTTTCAGCAACTTATTGGAACAAGCAACAATCGAAATCGATCTATTCTGACGAATCTGTTAACTGATCGCCAATAGTTTGATAAATATACTTTTGCTTCAAGAAAAAAAACATTGTTATCACTTGACTAAAGAAACTAGCTATAATAATAGTTAGAAACTAGCTATAAATTTAGCTGCTAGCTATAACTAGCTATAAATATATCTCTGAATTGCAACTTATGCTCGTGGCACGATCAACTAAAGATAAACCAAAAATTGTTTAAAAAGTATTGAAGTAAAAATAATTTTTGCTTAAATATCCAATCGAGAAAACATGTAACGATCCGAAATTATCATCCATCATCTACGGAACGCTAAAAGTTTCATAAAATATGCAATTAATAGATACATTTACGAGAAATAATAAAATTTTGGCAAACTTTTTTGAATAAATAAAAATCTTATGAATAAACATGGGCCTTTTAACTAAAAAATTTGAATAAAAAACTTGAATATCATGCTCAATATAGGATCCGCTTAAGTAAAGCAAAAATACATATTTTTTTTAAATACTTATTGAAAATAACATATACAAAGTAACCAATCGAAATAACATCGATCGTCAATGATCGTCAGTAACTGAGTTACTGATCGTCAACGATCTACTGATAAAAAAGACTCAAGAAACCTATTTGCTTAAAAAATTAAAACAAATTTGATCACTTGTGTATGAGTTAAAGATAAGAATTTGTAAAAAACATTTGTATATGAAATAAAACTTCGAGCTTTTTTCTTTTTTATAAACTAAAGATCGTGTTACAATAAAATATCCTTAAAAAACATATTCTGGTCTATTAGGCAATAATGCAAGCGATCTATTTAGTAACCAATCAAAATTAATGACGATCGGCAATGATCGATTAGGATCGAAAACGATCGTCATTGATAGACTTATATCGAAAGCGATCGCCAATGAATCACAAAAAGTAACTCATGGACATTTTCTTCAAAGAAGTGTCTCATAAAATGTGCGTTAACCAAATGTTGGTTTATTCAACAAAAAATGCATTTTATAAATCCACGATCACTATCACGATAATGATAGATTAGTACCTTTATCTCAAGAATAACATTGACTGATTGTATTCAAAAGCAATTGATTTCATTTTATTGTGAAATGAGAAAGGACAAAATTGCTTTAAAAAACCCAAAGAATCTGTTGACAATCGCCGCGATCACTGCAAAAATCCAATGAATTTATTAAATCCGAAATCTATTGAGTAATTACTTCACGTTAGTACCGCCTCCAACGCCTACATTAAACTACAGCAATCTTCTAGAATTTCTTTCTACGTTTTCGAATTAAACAATAATTAAGCTAGAAATATCGCCATGATCGCTAATTATTTAAAAACGATCTTTGCTCTCTTAGCCTTAACTTAAACGCGCCTTAATGGCGCGTGGAAAATTTGTGCATTTTCCGCATTCTTCGCTGTAAAAATTAAAAAAAAAAAATATGACGATCTCTAAAGATATGCCGTCTATGATCGACAAACTGATGATGTCAGACTAAGATGAGAAACCACTGATATTTTTTTTATTTTTCAAATTTTAAACTGACAAGCTATCATAACAATTAAAGTAACATGAAAGAACTTGTCTTTATTTATTATTGGTATTTTTTTTGTTGTTGTTTTTTGCTGTTTTGCAGATTTCTTTGTTTTTTTTTTTTGTTTTTTTTTTGTTATCGTTTTTTTATCGTATAAATAAAATGAAATGTTACTGTTTTCGATTAATTCTTGGAAAATTAATTGTAGCAATTTTTTTTTCCTTTGCTATAATTTTCTTTTATTATATTTTCAAAATAAGGATACATTTTATTGTTAAGAAAACAATTTTTAAGCTTTTATGAAGCAGAACATTTCCGAGAATTTTATTGTAGCCCAATGTTTATTTATTTTTTTTTTTAATTTTTGTTTTCTTTTTTCTTGTTGTGACTTACTTATAGTTTTTATAAAAAATTAAAATTCTTAAGAAAGCCATTTCCTTTTTGTTTTGCCACCACTTCAATTTCCACTTAAAATTCTTGAAAGTCTTAATTCTTAGACAATCACTTTAGTTATCTAGACAGGCATGATTTATAACTTATTTGCAGAAGACAAAATAAAAACAAAAATAATATGTTTCAATATGTTTTAAGTACGTTCTGGAAATTCCATTGAAGGTTGCAGATATCGAATTTTTGTTAATGAATGAAATATAAAGGGTGGGCCATCTAGTGGTTTCTTTTTAAATCATAGTTTATTTTCACACTGACAGCTGTTTCCCGCTCAATGACATAAAGTCAGTATCATACCTTCACGGAAAGAAATGAGTCGCTTTACGCTTGAACAACGTTGGGAAATATAGGAAACTTATTTCCAAAGTGAGTGCTGTGTAGCCCAAACAGTGCGTTAACATATTAGAAAAGAAGTTTTGACCGAAATGAACCACCCACCGCGCCTTCTGTACGCAAGTTTGTGCAAAAAGTTCGTGAGACTAGTATGCTAGTGGACAATACTTATGGTCCCCGTCATCGTACGGTGCACACAGACGAGACTGTGGCTGCTGTAGCCGAGAGTGTGAGACTCAACTCACGAACATCAACTCGCCATCGATCTCAACACCTCAATATTTCAAGCACTAGCCTGAAGAGAATTCTGCACAAAGATCTCGAATTATTCGCTTACAAGGTCCAATTGACTCATCAATTGGAGGCGCACGACCATCCGCTTCGTTATCGCTTCGCAGTTTGGGCCATAGAGCAGCTTGAATTGGACAACGATTTTGGGGGATAAATCATCTTTTCTGACGAGGCGCATTTTCATCTCGGCGACTACGTTAAAAAACAAAATTGGGCTGGGGGAAAACTTGCACATTATTGTCGAGAAGCCGATGTATCCACAGAGAGTGACAGTTTCGTGCGAATTGTGGAGTGGTGGCATCATTGGACCATTTTCCATCGAAAATGAGGCTGGGGACAACGATTCGGTCAACGGTGGGCGTTATAGAGCCATGTTAACCCACTTTTTTTTACTGAAATTGGAGACATGAATTTATACGACCTCTGATTCATGCAGGATGGCGCGCCATGCCACACAGCACATGCCACAATCGATTTTTTGCGCACCAAATACCCAAATCGTATTATCAGCCGTCTTGGCGATGTCAATTGGCCGCATCGGAGCTGCGATTTGACCCCTTTGGACTTTTTTTTTTGTGGGGAAGCGTGAAGACCGATGTTATGCCAACAATCCGGAAACGATTCAAGCACTTAAGGCCAATATCATCCAAGCAATCCGTGGGCTACACCCCGAAACCATCAACAAGGTCTTGAAAAATTGGAATGACAGAAGGCCCAAATTGATTCATTTTTTTACGACAATTTGTTAAATTAATTTATCTATTAATTCATTCAATTTTACGATGATGATTTCATGATTAATTTTTTAATTAATTCCATTTTGAAATAATTCTTTTTTTAATTATTAATTTTTGTATAAATTTATTTTTGAATTGATTCATTTTTGAATTGATTCATTTTCATAATAATTTATTGTTAACTAATAAATTTTTGTATTGTTAAATTTTTAACTTGTTTAATTTTTAAATTGATTTATTTTGGAATTGTTCATTTTGGAATTGATTTATTTTTAATCATAATTTTGAATTATTGATTCATTTTGGAACTGCTTCAATTTTTATTTGAACTGATTAATTTTTGAATAGATTCATTCTTGAATTGATTCATTTCGAATAAGTTCACATTTGACTTGGCTCATTTTTGATTTGATCATTTTTGAATTGATTTATTTTGAATCGATTTATTTCTGGAGTGATTCATTGTTAAAGTGATATGTTTTAAAAAATTAATTTTTAAATTAATTAATTCTAAAATTGATTTCAGTTTAATTTCACACATTTCAAATTGTTTCTCATTTGTCTTAACTCATTTTGAATCGATTTATTCGTCGGGTGATTCATTTTTAAAGTGATAATTTTTTATGTTATTAATTTTTGAATTGATTCATTCTTGAATTGATTCATTTTTGAATTGGCTCATTCTTGAATTAATTCATTCTTAAATTGATTCGGTCTTGAGTTTATTCATTCTTGAATTGATTCATTTTTGAGTTGACTCATTCTTGAATTGATTCATTCTTGAATTGATTCATTCTTGAATGGATTCATTTTTGAGTTGATTCATTCTTGAATTGATTCATTTTTGAGTTGACTCATTCTTGAATTGATTCATTTTTGAATTGATTTATTCTTGAATTAATTCATTTCGAATTGTTTCACTTTTGAATTGATTCATTTCTGAATTGAATAGTTTTCACTTTTTTCATTTTTTAATTGATTTATTTTAAATTGATTAATTATTTAATTAACTAATTTTTGAATGAATTCATTCTTGAATTGATTCATTAAGATTTGGTTCACATTTAACTTGACTCATTTCTTAATTGATTCATTTTTTAAATGATTTACTTTTGAAATGATTTATTTATTCGGTGATTCATTTTTTAGTGCTATTTTTTTAATTCATTCATTTTATAATTGATTCAGTCTTGAGCTGATTCATTCTTAAAATGTTTTATTCTGGAATTGATTCATTTCCAATTAGTTCAATTTTGAATAGATTCATATTTAAATGGACTTCTGAAATTGTTCAATTTTTATTTAATAAACTTTTAATATTTTAAATTTAAAATAAATTCATTTTTAATTTTCATTTTGGTGTTCATCCATTTTTGAATTAGAACATTTTTTAATTGATTCTTTTTAAATTGATTAATTTTTAAAGTCATTCACTTATATGTGGATTATTTTTGAATTGTTTCTCTTTCATTTTTTAAATTGTTTCTGATTCAGTTTTTAATTGATCCTTTTTTTATTAATTCAGTTTTGATTTGATTCATTTTGAGTTGATTCATTTTTGAAATGATTCATTTTGAATCGATTCAGTTTTGAATTGATTCATTTTGGAATCGATTCATTCTTGAATTGATTCATTTTTGTATTGATTTATTTTTAAATTTCATCATTCATGGAATTTCATTTCATCATCATTTTTAATTTTTTTTTTTATTTAATTCAGTTTTGAATTTATTCTTTTTAAAATTAACTAATTTTGAATTGTTTGATTTCTGAGTTGATTCATTCATGAATTGACTCATTTCTGAAGTGATTCGTTAGTAAAATGATTCATTTCTGAATTGATTCAAATATTAATTGATTCATTTCTGAATTTATGCATTTTTTTAAGTGGATTCATATCTGAATCGAGTCATTAATGACATGGCTTGTTTCAAAAGTGTGTCATATCTGAATTGATTCATTTCTGAACCGAGTCATTTCTGTACACTGAAAAAAAATGTTTTAAAATTGACGACAGTTGTTATTAATTTGACGAATTTTGTGTTTAAAAAATAGCTTGCAACAAATTTCGTCAAAGTAAGAGCAAATGTGTTTAAAACTTTTGAAAAATATATGAATTAAAGCAAAATACGAACTCATTTTTTGAGCACATTGTGTTTAATTTTAAGCTAACAATTTTTTTTCAGTGTACCGAGTCATTTCTGAACAGTTCGTTTTAAATGATTTCATTCATGAATGAATGCATTTCTGAATGGATGCATTTCTAAATAAATGCATATCGGAATTAATTCATTAGTGAATCATTCGTGAATCATTCGGAATTCATTAATGTTTAAAGTCAAATTAGAACGGTTTTTTATCTGAATTGATTCATGCCTGAATTCATTCCTTTTTTGAGCTGATTAATTTTTTTTAGGTATTCATTCTTAATTAAAGTATTTTTGAATGAATTCATTTCTGAATGTTTTTGGATTCATTTATGAAATAACTCATTTCAGGTATGGTTCATGGCTGCATTGATTCAGGATTGAATTCATTCAATTCTGAACTGATTTGTCTGACTAAATTCATTTTGAATGTATGCATTTTAGAATGAATTCATTTCTGAATGAACTCATTTCTGAATGAATTAATTTCGGAATGACTACATTTCTAAACTGATACATACATTACAATATAATATAAAGAGTGATTTTTTAAGTGCCTGATAACTTTTTTTTTAAAAAAAACGCATAAAATTTGCAAAATCTCATCGGTTCTTTATTTGAAACGTTAGATTGGTCCATGACATTTACTTTTTGAAGATAATTTCATTTAAATGTTGACCGCGGCTGCGTCTTAGGTGGTCCATTCGGAAAGTCCAATTTTGGGCAACTTTTTCGAGCATTTCGGCCGGAATAGCCCGAATTTCTTCGGAAATGTTGTCTTCCAAAGCTGGAATAGTTGCTGGCTTATTTCTGTAGACTTTAGACTTGACGTAGCCCCACAAAAAATAGTCTAAAGGCGTCAAATCGCATGATCTTGGTGGCCAACTTACCGGTCCATTTCTTGAGATTAATTGTTCTCCGAAGTTTTCCCTCAAAATGGCCATAGAATCGCGAGATGTGTGGCATGTAGCGCCATCTTGTTGAAACCACATGTCAACCAAGTTCAGTTCTTCCATTTTTGGCAACAAAAAGTTTGTTAGCATCGAACGATAGCGATCACCATTCACCGTAACGTTGCGTCCAACAGCATCTTTGAAAAAATACGGTCCAATGATTCCACCAGCGTACAAACCACACCAAACAGTGCATTTTTCGGGATGCATGGCCAGTTCTTGAACGGCTTCTGGTTGCTCTTCACTCCAAATGCGGCAATTTTGCTTATTTACGTAGCCATTCAACCAGAAATGAGCCTCATCGCTGAACAAAATTTGTCGATAAAACACATTTCGAACCGAACACTGATTTTGGTAATAAAATTCAATGATTTGCAAGCGTTGCTCGTTAGTAAGTCTATTCATGATGAAATGTCAAAGCATACTGAGCATCTTTCTCTTTGACACCATGTCTGAAATCCCACGTGATCTGTCAAATACTAATGCATGAAAATCATAACCTCAAAAAAATCACCCTTTATTTACATACAAACATTACAATACAATACATGTCTGCATTTACTCTATGCCGATTAGATTGATTTGCGAATGCGTTCAATTATAAATTGATTCATTTCAGATTCAGAATTGATTCTATTCGAACTGGTTAGTTTTAAATTAATTCATCTGAATTGATTTCTATCCGACCTGGTCAGTTTTTTTAATAGATATCTCTTAAAATAAAAGTTATAAAAAAATTAAAGGGAATTCAACGGAATTATTATTTCTGCTTACACTGGTATAAAATGGTTTGTTTAACGCTATCGAACTGTTACCGGATTTTTCTAAAGAAGTTTTTAAAATAAAAATGAACTTTAACCAACACCAATTAAAATCTATTTAACAACATCACTTCTCTGAACCTAATAAATGTCGGTGGCCAAACAAACCTAGAGAACTTTAGACCCCTACCTTGACTTACCTTGACTGCAACTTTGTCCAACCTTTATGGATATTTTATCAAAATGCTCTTCTTATCATAGCCTTAATGATTATTTTTATTAATAATCGTTCGTTCTTTATTAGTTTTCTTGGTAAATGCTGATAAGCTTATAAAATGTCAATATTTGCCTCACTGTTATTTTTTAATTCAAAAATCAATCGACAAAAATTCTAGTTAACTCATTTATTTTCTTATTGCCGACTTTTTCCTATCTTGGCCAAAACTGTTTCATTATAATGACGGTTATTTTAATGAAAACTTTCTGGCTTACGCCGAATTACATGCGTTTTTAGATGTCAAGAACGTCTGATTGATAATAAGCTGTTCATTTTGTTTACTTTTTGATTTTATTGGAAATAAAATCACCCGCTCCTAACGAAGCGGGTGCGTTCACAATAAACACTTTCCGCCTGCTGATAAGGCAAGCCAAAGCCTTTGTTTTTGTTAGTGTTAATGTGTTTACTTTGTTGCTGACATTGGCGGGGAGTGCGCTGAGGAACAACTTGAGTGGGCGATACGGGGATATTTTTGAAAGGGTTATCGCATGTTGGCCATAAATGATAATGATTATGACTCTAACGCTAACGTTCACAATGTTGTTTGTTGGTTAAGTTCAAGTTTGTAAGGCAAGTGCTCCGGCGGCGGCGAGTACGTTCACATTGAATAGGTGTGCGCCCGTTTTCGGCTTCAATGAAAAAAGAGTTGGGCGTCAAGTGGGTGTCAGTCGCAGATGTTGGATAAATAATCGGGGTTTTTTTGTTTTTTTTCGTTGTTTTAAATTGGCAATGGAAAAAGTCATGCATTGCAATGATAAATTGTTTGCATAAACGTGGTAAAGTGTAATTGGGCTCAATATTATTGTGAATGGACAAATGTACGATGGTTAAATTTAAGTGTTGCTTAGTTGGTGGCAAGCAATTCACAACAACTGTGGTTTTTTAAGTGCTTTTGTAATGGTATTTTGTGATCAGCCTAAATTCACCGACTCACTAATAACAGTCTTAAAAATTCTGAATAGATTATTTTACAATTCATATTCAAGTGAATGTCTTAAGATTCTTAATTCTAAGTAATTATAATAAAAACGAAACAAATTGCTTTCTACAACAACAACAATGCACCAAAAAAAACAAAAAAACTTCAATTGATTCCGTTGCCAATAATTTTTCATAATATTTTCAACTTAAAAGCTTTCATAACAGTTTTTTTTATATAACAACGAGTAATCTCACTATAAAAATGTAATATCTCACCATGTAAGTGTTTTATGTACTTAAGTGAAAGAAATTGAAAATTATATTAAAATAAATAAATATAAAGAAGAAATTTAACTTTTTAATTAATATACAAAATGAAAATATGAAAAAAAATATATTTTTCAAATTCTTTTCACTTTTATATGTAATAACGTAATTAAATATAAAAACATAAATAATAAAAGACTTACAAAAATAAAAAAAAATCAAACTTAAGTAATTAAAAATAATATAACTTAAAACTTTATAAAAAAAATTGAACTAACTTGCATAAAAACTAAATGAAATCTTAAACTAAAACAAAAAATAAAAAAATAAATGAAATCTTAAACTAAAAAAAAAACCAATAAAAAGTAAAACAAAAATTACAATTAAATAAATACATTTATACAAAAAAAAGAGGAAAAAATTGAAAAATAAAGAAAAAAATAATAAATATTACTTTTCAAAAGTACTAAATAAATTTTGAAATATGTGAGTAATAAAACATCAAAATATTAAGATATATAAAAATAGAACTAAAAAATAAATATAAAAAAAAAAAATTAAAAAAAAACACAAATCTTCAAAAATTAAAAAATATAAAAATAAGAAAGATGCAATACATGTAACAAAAATAAAAAATTTGCAAGACTCTTTAATATAGAAAAATATTAAAAATAAAAATATGTTATAATATTGATACATAGCACTTTATCAAAAACAGATACACAGCTATAAAAATAAAAAAATAAATATATAAAATAAAAAAAAAATAACACCAAGGAATACAAATATAAAAAAAACTTATAAAATTATAAAATAAAAAAATTATATAAATAATAAAATTATAAAATTATACTATTATTTGAGCTCTAGGGCAAGTATGCTGACAACAAGACAACATGAAGACAAAGAAGGCAACAACCAACATATCTGTATATGTCAACATGCTCTGATAGCGGTAACCATTGTGATTGAATTTTCGAAGATGCAAATGAGTTAAGGCTATGCTTAAAAGTATGATACGATCTAGATTAACCTTGACACAGGGTGCATCGAAGTAGACAAGAACTCAGTTACTAATGTAAAAAAGTTCTCTCTGACAAAAATAAACTTCCGGGTAACTTTCTCGGCATATTGGCAGTATAAGTAGAAGCTTGAGTAGATCACAGTGAAAAGTCATGCAAGACTACTGATGAGTTGGTATAGCGGCTAACGAAACAGTCAGTATAGTCAAGCTGTGTGATTTTCTCTATACAGAGCCGTTGTTGTTGTTGGCTGTTTCCTTCTTTGTCTTCATGTTGTCTTGTTGGTGGGGTGCAATAGCGCCTTGCGAAATTACACCTTAAAGGCCTTATTTCACTTTGAGTTGAGAAATAAGGCCTTTATTTCAAAAAAGGCTTTATTGCACTTTCAATTGTGAAAGAAGGCCTTAAAGGTGTATTTGCACTTTGAATTTTTTTTTTAATGAAGCAATAATATTCTTTTTCTTTTTATATTTTATTGAAAAATTACAAAAAATTTAATATTAACAAAAATTAACATTAACATTTAATAATTTTCCCTTTTACAAGATGTTTAGTCCTTTATGTCAACATTTTGTAAAAGGGAAAATTAGTAAATTTTCACTTTAGTTTTCTCTATAGTGAAAAACTATTAATTAATGTACCTTTTTAATCGACTGCCTCTCGAAATATGCTATGAATGGTTCAAAAATACTATTAAAATTATTACTCATAGCCTGATTTTTCAGATTTCAGAATTCTCTGACTACTCAGAGAATTAAGATGACGATAATGACACATTATAGTAAGCGAAATGCTGTTCTCAACAACAACAAAAACAATAAATTGAACAGTGTAACAAGAGAATAATAAAAAGAAGAAAAAAGGCTTTATTGCACAATTGGGTAAATTTTAATAAAGGCCTTATTTCACTTTGAGTTGAGAAATAAGGCCTTTATTTCAAAAAAGGCTTTATTACACTTCCAATTGTGAAATAAGGCCTTTAAGGTGTAATTTCACAAGGCGCTATTGCACCCCACCTGTCTTGTTGTCAACATGCTTGGCCTAAAGGTCAAGTTTTTTTCAATATAAATGAAATGAAAGGTCATATTCAAATTTTATTATAAAATTTGAAAATTACAATATTATAAAATTATAAAATTATAAAATTATAAAATTATAAAATTATAAAATTATAAAATTATAAAATTATAAAATTATAAAATTATAAAATTATAAAATTATAAAATTATAAAATTATAAAATTATAAAATTATAAAATTATAAAATTATAAAATTATAAAATTATAAAATTATAAAATTATAAAGTTATAAAATTATAAAATTATAAAATTATAAAATTATAAAATCATAAAATTTTAAAATTTTAAAATTATAAAATTATAAAATTATATAATTATATAATTATAGAATTATAGAATTATAAAATTATAAAATATAAAAATATAAAATTATAAAAGTATAAAAGTATAAAAGTATAAAAATATAAAAATAATAAAAATATAAAAACATAAAAATATAAAGAAATAAAAAACTATAAAAATAAAAAAATGTACAAATACAAAAATATAAAAATAAACGACATAAGAATATAAAAATACAAAAATATTTAAATATTCAAATTTTTTACATATTAAAATATAAATATATATATTAAAATATTAAAACACAGAAATATAAAACTTTAAAAATATCTAACTTGAAGATGCAGGGTTTTCCAATAGTGATTTGACAACTTTGAATTAAATTTCTGAACGCACCCTTTCACTAATCATCGAACTGTCACTGTCAATTTATTCAGTAAACTCAACATTTTCATTGTATCTACATATTCGTTGTGTGATGTTGCCGTACCAGTGAGACAACGGGTTGGTCGAAGTGTCGAAAATGTCGCTACCGTTCAGGCGTCCCACAATGGGGTATTTTATGCCAAAAGTGACGATTAATTGAAAAAAAAAAGTTCAAGGTAAATAGTGATGTTAGGTACCCGATGAAAGAAGATAAAATTCTGCATCATAAGGTGAAAGAATAGTTGAAAAATATTCTACCGTTTACCCGCAATGTAGTTTGAAAGTCATCATTTTTTTTCTCTTTGAGTGTGCACAGTGACAAACGTGTTTATTCGAAATTTTTAAAGTTTTTTTTTGTGTATTATTTTTTAAAAATTACAAAAAATTACGATGGAACCTTCTTGTTCAGGTATTTAAGCAATACAAAATTAAATTTTTTTTATGAAATAGTGTTTATATATATATTAATTTATTTATTTTAATTTAACCTTAAAAAGTTGCTTTTTTCAATATGTTAATAGAGATATAGTTGTGTATTGAGTGGAATTAAAGAAAACTGTTTTGATTATCGTAAGCTATGAACATTCAAGCTATATTCTATAAAAAAAAAGTTGCGTCAATGCTGCGCACTTTAGCGGTATTTCGATTTTGTTACTTTAACTTACATGCCACGAATTTACGATTTTATTTCGAAAAATTAAAACAAACGAAATAAAGTACAAAATAATTGTAAATACTAAACAGATTTTGCTGTTTTTTGTTTTTTTTGTTTTGTTTTTGTTGTTTACCAGTACTCTTCTTCACTTTGTTTTTTGTTATCCGCTATATTTTACCCTACATTATGGAAAGCGGCATTTGCAGTGCACCTTTCCACAATTAAGGTAGATAGTTGATGTTTCTTTCATGTTTCTTTCAGCCCTGCAGTTTGCAGGATACATGTGAAATCAACATCATTGTTTATGTTTATTAACTATTGTTATTGCAATCCTTTGTTTTTGTATAAAATGTCGTTCAAAGTTTGTTTTGTGCAATTTGTAGTAATAACGAAAATGATGTTCTATACACTATGTAATTCGGTAAAAGGTACATAGCTAATGATTACATTTTGAAGCCATCATTAAGAGTTTTAAATTTTTTAATTCGGATTCATGATCAGCGACCCCACAAACCCCAGTATACAAATTTATACCTCCAATAAACGTTTTTTGCAGAACATAGCTTGTTTATGGCCGCCATTTTGAAGCCGCCATTTTTAATTTCAAATTTTTGACTTCATATTTTTAATCAGCGACCCCACAAAACCCTGTATACAACATTTTACCTCCTTTAAACGTTTTTTGTAGAAGTTAGCTTGTTCATGGCCGCCATTTTGAAGCCGCCATTTTGAATTTCAGATTTTTGACTTCAGATTCGTGATCAGCGACCCCAAAAACCCCCAAAGTACAATTTTTGTCTCGATAAGTGGCCCCTGTCAATTTATCGTCACTTTTGACATAAAATACCCCACTGTGCGTCCGTAGCAAACGATACAAAATAGTCAATTCCACCCAGACCACCTTATGGCGAATTTTGCGTAAGGATCTTAGTTTACACCCATACAAGATCAAGCTGACTCAAGAATTGAAGCCGATGGACCATTTGAAGCGACGTACGTTCTCCGATTGGGCTCTGGAACAGATGCGCCAAGATGATGAATTTCATCGCAAAATCATCTTCAGTGGCGAAGCTCATATTTGGCTCAATGCGTTCGTCAATAAGCAAAATATGCGTTATTGGTTGGGTGAAAATCCATAGCGGCCGTTTCGGCTGAAATGTGTAGCCGAGTCATCGAAAACTGGGTCCAACGAATCGACCTAAATGGAAAACCCTTTATATATAATAGACTATATAGGCGATATATAAGCATCGCTTATATAGTCTCACTGATGACTTCCACCTTACACAGTAAGCGGCCATTGGAGTAGGTATGCTGCTAACGGCCTATTAAAATAATAATACCCACGAAATTGAATGAATTCTGGCGCATTTTGTAACTCGAATTATCAACCGCTTTTTCAAGCATTTGTGGCCGTATCTTTGCCAATGTATCTATTGACCAATGACTTCATATAACCACTGAGAAAATAATCCAAAAGCGCTAAATCGCACGATCATGGTGATCTGTTGACTGGTCCATTTCGAGAAATACGCACTCGCCAAATTTTTCCTTTAGTAAGTCGATTGTTTGAGGCGGTGGCGCCATCCCGTTGCAAAAAAGAGCATCTCTTCAAGAAATATCCCGTTACATTGGGCCACGAAATAATCAGACGGTGACGGCAACGCTTCAGTTGCTGATAGAGAAGTTTGTGGATGAATAAATGGAATTATTATAAATGGAATTGTCTGACTTAGGTGCATAAGACTTGCCTTTGACTCTAATTCACATGTTTCTACGGCTTAACGCCACGCTTAGAACATCCTACACAGGCTTCGCTTCGCTTGTTTGACCCTTCTTTTCCCATTAATCTATTAGCCATTTCGAACCCAGGCAGGTGTGACTGAATAAGTATAGCATCTGAAATCATTGTTCAAAGAAAAAAAGACCAAATTCAACTCAATTTTCATTGTCACTTATATATATTTTTTTGAAGTTTTTTATAAAAGTTATGAATAGCTCTAATATATAATATTTATAAGATACGAGGTGTGTTCCAAAAGTAACGGGAATTTTGAAATTTCGCTAAAACTGCATAGATACTTGCCAGGCAAGCTTGCACACACAGCAACAACAAATTGTGCCAATCGGACCAACACAGCTCGCGAAATTTCAAAATTCCCGTTACTTTTGGAACAGACCAGTGTATATCTGAATATTTTAATTTTCCCAAAAATGTTTTGATTACATTTATTTTCTAATTGAAACATAAGAAGCATCTTGTTAAAATTTTTTAAAATTCATTAAAATGAATTGTTTTTTTTAATCTTTTCCTTAAAATCTTATTTTAGGTTAATAAACGAATTAAACTTTTATTCATTGTGAATTTTGTTGCTGCTTCTTGCTCTTTAGTATAAGTAGAACTCATTTTAATGTTTTTTCATGTAAGTACATTTTTAAATTTCCCTGGCAACTACTTTTAACCGCAACTCCACTTAGTGCTCCCATAAAAATGATGTCATTTCGTCGTAACCTTTCATCATTAAAATTCGTGCACGATTTTCCCTCTCTTTCGCGCTCTTGTTTTTTTTTATTTTCCGAGGAAATATTTAAATTCCTATTTTTTTGGCAATCGTTGGTGAAGAAAAGTTGTTTGGCCATCGGTTGAGACTGTGTGTCACCTGGCTGGCAGCCAAGTAGAAGCCATCCCTTGGTCGGCCAGTGGGTCGACAACGAAAGCCCACTTTATGACCGAATAGCACATTCGGTCATATAATAAAGCGCAGAAAAACCCATTAGAAATCGATTTTGCAAACTTTTAGCTTTTAGCCACAAATTCTTTGCTTGAATTTTTTATTTTTATATCAAAAACGTCAAAGCAGACGGTAGTTGTCTGCTTTTGCGAAGAAAATACATTTGTAAATTCTTTGAGACAGCGTGAGTTCTCTCCCCTAGGTTGCCTTTGAACTTTCACTATTGTGAATATATAATGAAATCACGTCCATTGCCTGACTAATTGCCTTTAAAACGTTAGATTTTATTAGATTTGATTTAAAGTGATGTTTAATTAAGAATTCAAGAAATGGCTAAGGTCACCTTTCAAAAATTATTTTTAAAATAATCTGCTAAGATTTTATTTTTTTATTTTTTATATCTCTGAGTTGCTCGCTGGTCGTTGTTTAAGTCACATTCCCTTACAAGTTAACTGCTTTGTTTTAAAAAAATAAGTTTTTCAGAAACATATTTTTTCTGTTTTCTTGCAACCACTCATGCGACTTGACAGTCACTTTAATGTGTCATCACAGTACGTACCATCATCATTACATTGCGTTTTATGGCCGCAAACCAATTTCTGCCCTTCTTCCCTGCACCGTCTACACCGTAATGCATTTGAAACTTATCTAATGACATTGCAATATGTTCAACACTTTATCGCCCCCAAGCGATATGATGTGATGTGTTGATGTTTCAATTACATTAAAAAGAAAAATGCGTTTAACAAATCATTTTTTTTCTCTCACTCACTCACTCTTCTCTCAACACTCACTCAGTTGGTTTGTTGTCAGTGTGTTATGTAGTGCTATACTAATGAAGTATGTTATGCCATTGATATTTATGTCATTTTGCAGTCATCAACTGGTAACTAGGAATATGGGTTAGAGACGATAAGCATCGTAAGAGCACAAAACATTTTTTTTTTTATTTGTTGACATATCTTGTCATCGATGTCATGATGTAAAAATATTCAGCACTTGATTTTTTTCTTTGCTTGATTTTTTTTATATTTGCTATTAGTTATAATGACCTGTAGTATGAATAGGCTCATTTAGTTTTTTAATAGAAAATAATGGAGGATTTTAACCCGTTGACTACCGCTCCTGAGCCGCTGAGAAATTCGCGAATCCAAGACCGAATTCGTATTCAGCGCCTTATATTACTAAACGTGTCGCGAAAAACAATTTTTGTTGACCTGCAAAGATGTGAAAAAATCATGGTACCTATGTATATGTACCAATGGTCGTCAACGGTTTAAATCTATGCAACTATTTTCACATGTTGACAGTACGCAAACAAAAAGTTTGAAGTCGAATTTAGATTTATTTCATATGAATTTCAATCTATCTTGAAAGTTAACCAATGAAAGTTTAAAAAATAACCTTGGCAATGGTGGTACTTTGACCTCTATACGATTATTGGTTTAGGAGATATTCCCAAAATAGTTCAAAATTACGTTAAAAAATCTCAAAAAGTGTAATATCGGGCCTTTTTTATTTGCTACAGCGAAATGTTTGGCATCCAATGCAAGGGTTAAAAAATGACCTTTCCAATGGTAGTACGTTGACCTTTCTACGACTATTGGTTCAGGATATTCACAAAATCGTTTCAATTTTCCAAAAAATCTGATCTTTCATTCGATCTCAAACATTACTTCCTAACAAATCAATAAGATCCGATATAAGATTTTGTTTTTGGGAATTTTTAACGAAATTTTGACCTATTTTGGAAGAGAGTAGAGTCTTTGAGAGTCTCGTAGAGAGGTCAAAGTACCACCATTTGAGAGTCTTTGAGAGTCTCGTAGAGAGGTCAAAGTACCACCATTGGAAAGAAAATTAAACTGTTTTCGAATTTTTTATTTTATTTCAGTCTTACTATGAATACGATTGCAAATCAAAGATCAAATTCTACTTGCATTTTTTCTGCGATCGCTTCGATTTGAGTGTGCATAATGCGTACATTGGTTACAACAAAATCTCTACGTCGAATACTGATTCATGTTCTATATCTGCATTGGAAGTCCGCGCGCAACTGGCTATTCAAATGATCGATTCGTTTACCAACCGTAAGAGACCACCTCGCGAAATTCACTAGGTCACTACTAGAAGGTCACTGCTCTGTCCGATCATTATCTCTGCAAAAGTGAAACGGGACTTAAGGATGTATTTTTTGCTCCAAACAATACAAAGACCATCGAACCAAAGCTACTTGTGCCTTTTGCAAAAGACCATTTTGCCAACATTTGTGCAAAAAACCATTTTTCCAATGATCGAAATTGCTTCGAAATTTATCATAAAAACTGAAATTTTAATGTATTGCATATCAAAAATGCAAACAAATTCATCATTATTTCAAATAAATCAACAAAATTAAATGCCAGATTTTAACCGTTAACGACCATTGGGACATATGGGTCCCGTCAGATTAGGTGGTCGCGTGGAACTGGTTTCGTTATTTTGTGCTAAAAAGTGGAAGGTTTCCCGCAACTTTTCCATAAATTTTGTATCTGTACTTTGTGGGAGGAGCACTCCCCCCCCCCCCCCCAAATATTGCACTAAGAAGAAAGGGGAGAAATTGTAATGATTTTTCGACTATGGTGTGGTCTGATATGCAAATAGAGGAATCTACCCTTGAAAATAAAGTAATCTCTGAAAGCCACATTCATTGCTTTTTGAATGATTCCTTGTAAAAAAATCGATTGCATAGTTTTTCCATGAAAACTTCGATAGTAAAAGGGTCACCGATGTCCCAGTGGCTGTCAAAGGGTTAAAAGAGCTTCACCGCAATATTGAATGTTGTTATATTTTAAAAAGAGATTTTAAAAAACCAGGAAAAATTCGAAAGTAAAAGGTTCACCGGTGTCCCAATGGTCGTTAAAGGGTTAAAACATTTTTTAAAATGCTATTAAGAAACAACAATAATTTTATTAGTGAAATACTCGTGCTTCGACCATTGTGAATATAAGAATGTTATATTAAGAATATTTAGGGTAGACTGGGTACGGTTGAAACAGGGGATGGTTGAAACAAAGCTAATATCTCTATACCGTGCGTGATAAGGTGAGGGGTACAAGGGGAGAACGAAGTGGGCGACAAGTCGAAACACGAATTTTCGTGTTGCGTCACTCTTCGTTCGCTGTGCTTGTGTATAGTAGGCCCCATTGAGTTTTTTGACGGGAAAAGTAAGCATTTTTTTGTTCGTACATTTTTGCAATTATTATGCTTTTATTAAAGTAAGAGTATTGAGAGGCTTTTATCGTTTGAATTGAAGCTCGTAGACTATGGCTGTATGATTAGTTTTTATTCAAATTTATTATCATACTACTGTGAACCGTATTATACCTAGAAGGGAAGTTGGTTACAGTTGAAACAATGTTAGCTGGAGTGCTAAAATCAAGGTTACGATTTATGCTGTTAAATTTTGAGAAATATAATAGTATGCAATAGTATGCAAGCATTAAAAGAAATAGTCGTCACCAGCATCTGATTATTATATAATTTAACTTGTACTTAATATAAACATTTGAAGGTCGATTAAAAATAATGTTAGATTTGTGAACGTTTGAATATTAATAAAAAAAATATTTGTGATGTTCAACTGTGCCATTACGAGTCGCAAAATGTTATTAAACTATGAATAAATATGAATAAAATGTCAACTTTTTATATTTTATATTATTTGCATGTGTTTCAACCGACCCCAGGCACTGTTTGAACCGACCTCTGGCATAAGGACGGTTGAAACAAATTAAATTTTTTTAAATTTGATTTAACACATAAAATACAATACAATGATCTCAAATAACATAAATCATTAGTAGATGGATTTATGGTCTTTCATTTAATATAAAGTATTTTTGCCATCGCTGGCTCAACTTATGATGTAATGGACGATAAACCCTAAAATGTTTCAACCGTACCCAGTCTTCACTAGTATAAAAAGTTCCTTTCCTCATTAGAGATTGCATTTGCATGTCATTGTCAGTTTTTCTAAAAATATTTTGCATTTAGTGCATTTTAGACTGTACGTATATTTTTTTTGCATCCCCTAAAATGTTTAATATACTATCGTGAATGTTAAACTCTCTTTAAAAATTTGGTCTGTTTAACCATTGTATTGTCTCTATCTATTATCTATTATCTATTATTAACTCAAGTTTTTAAAATTTTTACCACATGACTTACGATACCTTTCAATCTCCTATCGGGATGTTTTTTAGTTTTGGGCTGAAAACCCATCCTTATAAAAACTATTGTGAATATTTACATTCTACACTTCTTAGGACTATGGAAAGAATGTATTATTTGTCTCGATAAAGTAAATATTAAGACTTTTTAGTTATATTGCAAAGCAGTCGACACTTTATTATAATTTTAGACTATTGTGAATAGCTATTGATATTTGATTAACTTTACTTTGGGTTACTGTACTGTTCAAGATTTCAACAAGATTATTCAAATGTTTCAAATAGGAAATAATTGTAAACAAAACATCTTTGGGAAAATTAAAAAAATTCAGATATACAATGGTATGTTCCAAAACTAATGGGAATTTTGAAATTTCGGGCACTGTGTTGGTCCGTTTGGCACGAGTTTCTCTTGTTGTGCTGACAAACATATCTACGAAGTATATAAATATATATTTTCAGCGAAATTTCAAATTTCTCGTTACTTTTTCAACAGACCTTGCATATTAGTAATACTATATATTTCAGGTATTCACAATAATTCACAACTTTTATATAAAACTGTGGTATGTACCATGGGAATTTCTTGCATTTGTATACGGCAAATATCAACAATTGATAACGGCCAAGCGATCAACTGTTAAAATTTACGCCTTTGCAACCCTTCACTTCTTGTTGATACACTCTTTTTACCGGGTTCTGTACAGCTTATTATTCTTCGATTTTTTGACAACCCGGTGTTTTTTTTTTTACTTTTATTACAAATAATTATTGTGAATTATAAATTTATTAACGTATATGTCTTGGATAGTTCAGCTGAATTTCTTCATTTTTCAATATAAAAAATTCTTTGCTATAGAATGACATGCATATCTCGGATTTTCTACTCAAACATGTTTGAATTTTGAGAAAGGTAAAATTTCATATTTTTTTCCACTTTGTTAGAATATTCTTTATACGTCGCTGTAATTTTAAAAATTTATCTCTTACCTACATTCCTTCTTTGCTTTGCTCTATAGTTACTTTCGGTATTTTTTCTATGTTACAGAATTTCAACAGAATTTCTATTTTCGTGTTCTTTTCTGTGCTTTGTTTTTTCTTTTTTTGTTTCTTTTTGTATTTGCGACTGTAACCCATTATGTAAGGCCTAACTGCCTGCCTAGCTCAAACGAGCTGGCTGCTTGAAAAATTTTCATGTTGACATGTCATGCATTTATTTAGAATCTCACCCATAGCACCTATCCCCCCCTCACCCCTAAACCGTCCCTCTCCCTATACTATCAACTTATGCCTTCAAACGGAATTTCCTGCTTTATGGCTGACACATATTTTCAAATCCTTCCTTCTTGTTGTTTGCTTCAAATGCATCAGACGACAACGATGACGATGACGCCCACCTACTAAATGAGTTGGCTGACTTGGCTTGCGACCTAGTCGTGCTTCCTTAAGCTGCTTGTTGAGCATTTCAGTAGAGGTTGTTTTTTTTTTTTGTTGATACGTTCAAAAATTTATGCAATTATTTTGGAGTGTTTTGTGCGACAAAATTTCTTGTATGCTGCATTTCCTGCAGGAAGTTTGCTTACTCAAGGCGTTGCCTATTGTATATGAGTGCTGTTTTTTTTTTCATTTCAATATATAATTGATTTTTCCCTCATACTTCTGCAGAATAAAATATTTCATGACGTTCAAAAGATGTGTACTAACTCAATTATTATATTTAATGGTGTATTTTACACCATTTTCAATGTTTTGACTCAGTCTGGTTGTAAAATTTATTGTCGGCATAATTTCATTATATTTTCTCTGGTTTGCGTGTCAGGAATTTATTCTATTAATATTTTTATTATTGTGAACAACAAATGTTATAGTTCACAATAATATTATTGTGAACTTTTGTGAATTTAATTTGTTATTTAATATTTTGTAGAATTTTTTGATGAAATTGGAAGCACAGCAGATAATCATGCTATCATCGTCAAATATTTTTGATTTAAATTTTCATTCACAATGGCATTTTTAACCGCTTTACAATTTTTGTAACTTTGGCTATATTTTACTTGACCACGTTTTTAATAATAAGTGTTAGAGTCTGAATTTGTTCGTTGATGGCATTATATTCACAATAGTTTTGGTGAATTTTATTGATTGTAAAAAATGTTAATATATTAAATTATTTCAATTGATATAAATGCCATTTTAAAAAGTGTTTTTATTCAATTATAACGTTGTCAACAAGTGTTCATTGTGAATAGTTTGTGCTAGTAGTTTGTTTTTGTTGGTCATTTATTTTTTAATTAATTTTTTGTGTGGATCTTTTAAAAAAATGCGAAATATTTTTTCTGTAACGATTTCGAAACATTTTGTTGTAAAAAAATTTGATTATTGTGAATAGATTCTAGGAGTAATTTTTTATTCTGGCATTTAATATTTCTGAAAATTTTTTTTAAATAGTCGTAAAGCAATTAACGCCAATTCAACAATTAAATGTTCACAATGTAGTGAACCATTCAACAATAATATTCACAATGGATTATAAAATCGCTTTGCTATTTATTACTTTTTTGAATAAATTTAACTTGATCACGATTTTTAAATAAACATCGGAGTCTTATTTAAGATACATAATTTGTTTGCATTCACAATAGTTTTCAAAAAATTATCGATTGTTAATTTATTTGTATATTTTATAATTATTTCAATTAACTTTAATGCCGTCTTAGATGCCGTCCGCTTTGCAATTTTCTTTTCTTATTTGAATAAATTTGAATTTAACAAGGTTTTCAAAAAAGCATCATAGTCTAAGTTTTTATAAATTTTATTGCATTCACAATAGTCCTGTAGAAAAATTTTATATTACAATTTCATTTTTATTTTCAACCACTATTGAAATTGATATAAGTGTTGTTCTAGTTCAACTACTGTAACATTGTCACCAATAAACTATTGTGAATAGGTTGAATCGGTGAATTTTGTTGACCATTAATGGCTATAATTATGCTCTCTGCATATTATGTTTAAAAACACTCTACGAAAAATTAAAAATGTTCACTGTTCAATTCACAATAATCACTATCTTGAAATTATACAAGAAAGTGATTATTGTGAATTGACGCCAATAGATCTTTTTCAGATGGCTTTAAAAATTTTTTTAATTTAAATATTAGTAATATACGACATTTGAAGAATCGAAAAATTTCCTTAAGTCGTCTATTAGATAAATTTTTTACTGTGAATAAGTTTTGATTTTTATTTTTGATTGTATAAATTAAAGTAAACATCGTTTCAGATTGTTTGAACATCGTTATTAATATAATTACAGTAATTTTATATAAACTTTGAAAATGCACCGTAAAAGAATTGTATTTATTGTGAATGGGCGTCAAAATATGTTCTTTATTTGCCATTTAATAGAAATCATTTGGCTATAATCGCAATAAAATTTATGACATTTGTAGAATATCACTATCAGCGTTATAGTTAAGTGTGTATTTAGTAGTCATTCACAATAGACTTTTGCGAATTGTTTCATTTTTGATTTGCTTATGTTCCTTAATTTTTGCGACATTTTGAATAAATATTCTTGAAACATGATTTTTCAAAAACTTAGTTGAACTTACTTATTCTTAACTTAATTCATCTCTTAAGCATTCACAATAGTATTTTATTAAAGAAAATATGATGCTTGTTAATATATATTTATAGCTAATAAGGCTATGAACTAATGATCTGAGAATGCTTTAATTTAATTGTTCTGCCTATTTATTATAATGTGTATATAATTTAAAAACCAATTCACAATGACTTCTTTAATTTAAAAGAAGCAATTGATAAAAATGTAAAATAAGCTATATTTTAAAATAAATTCTTATTTGGGTTGTTAATAAAAAATTTTGAATTTTAGAATTTCAAATTTAGTGAAAATAAAATAGTCACAATAGTAAATTGTTGGCACTTAAGTACAAAGATATTTTAACACATATTTCTTGAACTTGAAATAAATTCTACTTTAAATAATAAAGAAATTAATTGTTCTTTGTGAAAAATATTTTCATTTTATTCACAATAGTTTCGTATGTGAGTAAGTTTAATTGTCAGTAATATTGTTAAGAGTGAAACAAAAAGTATGTATTATTAGTTTTTACTGTACTTTTTATGTATGTATTTGTGTCTATTTTCTTAATAAACTCATTCACAATGACTTTTTGAACTTTGGAATGAATATTTAAATATAAATAATTTATGTTTAATTAACAAATCGTTCTTATCACATCATAAAATTATCAAACTACCAAGGCAAATTACCAATCAAATTATCAAATTAATAAGTGCGATTCTCCATGCTTAGGAAAATATTCATTCACAATGACCGTATTTCCCCGTATTTCATAACACTTTTCTATAAAAATACAAATGTTTTTGTGAAAATATTATAAACATAAAAATTAAAAAAAAATAGAAATACTAACAAAATGTAGTTTGTCCTCAAACAGATTTTCAAAGCATTCACAATAGTTTCGTATTTGTCTTATTTTTAAAAAAATATGTTGACTGCTATGAAATAAAAATGGTTTTTTGCACAATTTACAACTGATTTAATATAGAAATGTTTACTATACAAGACCTTATGACTGATTCACAGTGATTTTTTAAATTTTAAGGTTTCTATTGAAGAAAACTTTTCTCATTTTTATTGTATTTGTAAATAATTCCTTTATCAATACATTTAATGGTCTTTTTTTAATAGTGTGCTGTAATATATAACGAAAATTAATTATAATGAAAATTAATTCACAATGACATTAATGCTAAGCACTTAGCTATTAAAATTTTTGTAAAAATATGAAGGAAGCATGTTTTCAAATAATTATCTTAATGTGTTACTACTGACCTAAACAATTTTTTTATGGCCCATTCACAATAGTTTTTTCCTTAATTATTTTCTGTGCTTATACAATAAAAATAGGTCTTCTTTGAATTTGTTTTGTTATTTTAAAAATCTTTCAGTTGAGCTGTGTTTTTGCATCACTTTTTATAATTAAAAGACAAATTCACAATGACTCTTTTAAACTTTAAAATATTCTATTTTTAGATATTTATGTTTAAAATATCCTTGCATTTTACTAACTTGAACTTTCTCCTTTTATTTACAGGCGCCTTCCGCAGCATTAATTAAAAATGGTAAGTTTTACCCTTTCGTACCGATTTTTAATATTCCCTTCAATTTGAAGCTCACTCTTTACTACCGCTACACAAGGAAAAATCTTGTTGACGCAACTTAACACCTTTTAGTGAAATTTTTCTACTCCAATCTGCTGCCCTTGCCAACTTCATAAGTATTGCATAACTCCCTGCTATTTATGTGCATGACGTTGACATGTTATTTCTTACACCTACTTTCTTAGTTGTTGTTGGTTTATTTTTCTCCCCGTTGCGCTCTTCAAAGCAGAACATATTCTAATTTAATATAAGTCCATAAATTCAAACTCTGACAGCAAAGAGCTGTGCCAACATCTGTTGAGGAAGAGATATAAATGTGAGAAAACAGTAAAATAAAAAAAAATAAAAAATGGAAATAGAAATAAAAATTCAAATAGGAAACGTTAGCTCATGGTGCAGATAATTTTGTTGAGTGCTCACTCTCTATGCTTAATTTAGTTATTATTTTTGAGAGCATCACTTAGAGTAACGTTCTGGATAGATGAGTGATTTTGTTCGCATTCACTGTGAGTTAGGATGTTGCTTTTAATATTTTTAACGTGATTTGGCCAATTTTCGCATTAATAAAATTTAAAAACCCGGTTTTGGGCCAATCTTCTTCGCTTTCATTCACAATAGTTTTGACTAACTTGCTCATTAGAGGAAGAGTATTTGAAAAAATGGCTCATTTACGCATTTTTTTCATGTATTTGGCTTTAAAGAACTTTTTATTCAAATTTCACTTGCTGCATTCACAATAGTTTTGACTAACTTGCTCATTTGAGATGATGTTTGACAAAAATCGCACATATAGTCAAGAAGGTTCAAGAATTCAATTATAGAATTATTAAAAATCTGTTGGTGTTCAATCTGTACTGAATTCATTCACAATAGTTTTGACTAACTTGCTCTTTTGAGATAATATATTTTAAAAAATCGCAAATTTACGCAATAATTTCATGTATTTGGTTATAAAAACCTTTTTTTTATTAAAACTTCACAAGTTGCATTCACAATAGTTTTTACTTACTTCCTCATTTGCGATGATGTTACCTATAATTCCAATATTGCCAATAATATTGCTAAATACCAATAATTCAGTTATAATATTGATATAAATATGTTAATGTTCAATCAGTACTAATTTCATTCACAATAGTTTTGACAAACTTGCTATGTTTTGGTGACGTATTACAAAAAGTTGCAATTTTGCTCCATAAATTCCCTATATTTAGTAGCAAAATATTTAAACTAATTTTTTAGAGTCTGCACATAGGTTGGCATTTCGCAAAAATCGGATATAATTCAAAAATTTCATGTATTAGAGAATAAAATATTTAAGAATGTGTTTTTGTTCAATCTTTGCTGATGCCATTCACAATAGTTTTGGCTAAATTTTTTGTTTCAGGTGACTTTATGAAATATCGCACACTTTCTCATGAAATTGCATGTATTTCAAAATTTCATAGCTACATATTTTTTTTAAATTCTCATAGGTTTATTCACAATAGTTTATATAACTCGCTGATGAATTGCAAAACACAAGTGCATTTCAGAAATAATATGTATTTGGTAGTAAAGTTACTCAAATTCTGTTTTTGTTTAATGTTAACTTATTCCATTCACAATAGTTTCAACTATCATACTTATTTGATTTTAATTTTTAAATATTTTTCAGTTATAAAAATATGCTATTGCCAATCTTCATTGATTCATTCATTGATTGATTCACAATAGTTTTGACTATCTTGCTATTTTTAAGTGATGCGTTATAAGAATTAATCATTTTTATTTAATGCATTATGTTATTAAATAGTTAAAAGCTTGTTTTAATTTAATCTTCATTAATTTTATTCACAATAGTTTTGGCCAATTGTTCATAACAGTTTATATATTACGAAAAAATAAACATACAGTTTATATATTACGAAATATTGTCTCCAAAAATATCATTTACGCAGTAATAAAATGGAAATGGGAAAAAACAATTTTACGTTGTTATTTTCATTCACAATAGGTGTGATTAAATTTCTCGTTTAAGCTGTGCACTTCAAAAATCACACATTCAGTCAAGAAAACTTATAAATTCGGTGAAAAAGTAGCTTAAATTTTGGTTTTATTTAATCTTTACTAATTTCATTCACAATAGTTTCGACTAACATTGCTCACTCATGGTGAAAATTGCCCGTTTATTCAAGAAATTTCTTATTTTCAGATATGAAATAGTTAAGAAACCTGTTTTTGTTCAAACTTCACTAACATAATTCACAATAGTTTTGACTAAATTGCTCTTAGAAAGTTATTAACACATTTAATCGAGAAATTGTTTACATTTAGTAAAAAATAATTGAAAACCTACTTTTCTAACATTTTCACTAATATAATTCACAATAGTTTCGGCTTACATTGCTTACTGAAGGTGAGCACTGTAATGTTTTCAGTTATAAAATAGTTAAAAAACCTGCTTTTCTTCTAACTTCACTGATTTAATTCACAATAGTTTTGACTAAATTGCTATTGGAAAATTATTTACACATTTACTCGAAAAATTTCTTGCATTCCGTAATAAAACAATTAAAAAACCGGCTTTTGTAGCATTTTCGCTGATCTTATTCATAATATTTTCATCTAAAATGTTTTTTAGGTTTTGTAATTTTTAAAAATTGCGCGCCGTAAATTTCATGTCGTTATTTAAGGACTAAAAATAATTTTTTGTTCAATCAGCACTGATTTCATTCACAATAGTTTTGCCATAAATGCTAAATTTGGTTGATTTTATACAAAAAAAGATCCCACATACTCTCAAGAAATCCTATGAACTAGTTATAAAATAGTTAAAACTAGTTTTTTCTACAATATTCACAATAATTTCGACTAACTTGCTCAATAAAGTTCATGATTTACAAAATAACGCACATTTCCTCATGAAATTTTATGTATTAACTACTTAAATAGATAAAAACTTCATTCTTCTTCATTATGCATTGATTTTCATTCACAATAGAGGTCAATTATTGTGCATTTTCATGCACGAAAACTCTCTCCTATTTGATTAAGAACTCTCAGGAGCCTAAAATGCATTTTAAAAACTTTTAAACCATAGTTGTTTCTATAAAAATCTGCTCAAAAATTATATATCGATATATTTTTCATAATTCACAATAGTTGTTCACTTTAATCAATTAACATATTGCATAAAAATTTATATTTACTTTTTATATTTAATGTATTCAGTAATAATATTGTTTAAACTTTAGTCTACTTCTCCACTGATTTCCATTCAGAATAAAGTTTAAATTGTTATATATGTTGGTACACGAAAAATTCCTCCATTGTACCTTAATACTCCCAATAGCCTAAAATGCACTCAAAACTTTAAAATCACAATAATTTGTTGAAAATTTTCCTTTGTTACTTTTCCTTTTTGGCTTTTTAAATACAACTTATACTTCACAATCACTTGTTTTGAACTTCAGGCCTTTTTCTATTGTGACCGTTCATATTTTTTATATTTTTCGATGTAGTTGTTTTAATAATTTTGGAGACAAATGTTTTAGTTTTACACATAACGACAAGATTTTATTATTTTTCGATTGTGGCTACAACAATAAATTCACAATGATTCAACCTTTCAAACAAAAATACATTCATTGAATTAATGACGTTAGCTTTATCAATAATAAATGTCTTCACTTTGTTTCAAAGTTCATTCAAATCTTTACTCAGAAGTTTTCAAGTTCAAGCCCAAGTTCAATAACTGCATCATTCATCGTGTCACACTTTCAAATTAAGTTGTTTTATTTCTATAACATTTTTGTATCCATTTATAAGCTAATATTTTTGCACTTCATAAATTCAAGAAAAACTTGTTCTGTCCTCATTCATGCCTTAAAAAGTTGCTTATTTGTAACACAGAAGTTTTTCTCGTATTTTTACCTTTTTTTGCCAACACATGTTTGTAATCGTCGCAACAACCGCAGCAACTCCGCCTTCAGCACGGCTGGAACTGCTTATTTATTGCTGTCAAAAGCAGTGATATTTGTGTTTTTTTTTTTTAAATTTGCCCCAGTCAGTTTAACAAATTGCCATAAAATACTTTCTGCTTAATTATTGCGCGTGTTAATTGACATTATCAATGCTGCAGTAAAGTTAATTGTGAATTTTACAACAAAAAAGAAAAAAATTTACAATTTGTTTGTTACACGTTTCGAAATATATTCGTTGAAGTCTTCTAAATTTTAGTCTATATAAAAGGTTACTTTTATTTTTAAGAGTTGCTATTGTGAATAGATTTTATTCACAAAAAAATATGAAGTACTTGTCCTTGAATTTAAATTTTAAGCACGTGTATTATTACTTCGACACGCTTTAAATGATTACATTGAACAGTATTCTTAAACAAAACTCAACTATTGTGAATTTCCAGTAAGAACATTTTTATAATTTTATTTATTTTATATAATATTTGTGGATGATGAACTGTTATAGCATTTCTAAGTTTCACTTTCAGTTAATGAGTCTTACATCTGAATTCTGTATCGAGTTTGTTCTAATCACGCCCACATATTTATCAGGGGGTGTGCTACTCTCATAATTTTAAACATTCTTTGCACAAATAAATTAGGCACAAGTCCAATTTATCTCTTTCTTGTGTGTTTTCAGTAAAACTTATTACGTTTTCAAAAGATCATGCCCCCTTTTTGGTTGGGTAGGCCTATGTTCCGAGTTTCATCCATCTAGTATTGATAGAACTCTTATTATATTGTTAAGTTTTATTTCCGGTCATAGTTTGAGTTGTCGTTGTAAATTTAAAGTCAATTAAGCTACACTTACCTTTATATGGGTGATATAATCCATGTTTTGATAATATCAACCTATATGCCAAGTTTCATCGACCTGGTGTCAATGGTACCCTACTTACAGTCGATTCAGCCTCATGTCCGTCACTTTATCTCTGAAATCCCGAGCCATACAAGTTAATTTTAAAATATAACTTTAACTACTGTGAATTAATACGGAAAAATTCCGCACAAAAATCTTTATATCTAATTTTTTTGATATTTCTAAACATAATTGGCAATCTCACAATTTCATCTCCTCCACTCTTTTTTAAAAAGAGAGGTTAAATTTTTTAAAAATAATATATTAAATAAAATATATGCACTATTGTGAATTGAATAAAAAAATTGTCTGTTAAAGCTTATTTATACCGTACAATACAAGTGGCGTATTATTTTTTTAATAATAAAAAAAACATTCACCAATTCAAAAATTTCTTTATTGATTAATTTTACCATTTTTTGCATTTAAACGCCTCTTTCGAGTTTCGATAAAATATATTAATTTATTTGAATTTTTTTTCATTTAATATTCCATTGTGAACGCCAGATTTGAACCCATTCAAGTATATATGCTTACCAATAATTAAACAAATGCTTCTGTTTATCTTTTAATAAATTTTTATGCGTTTAAATATTTAAAATATCTGTCAATATGTATAATACTTCACTATTGTGAATTGAATTCGGAAAAAATCTTAAGGTTTAACTCTTGTGGGAAAATTTATTATTTGCTTTTTTCCATTTGTTACAGTTTATTTTCACATTACCGTTTTGTTTTTAAATTATTAATAGAAAATTCATTTTTAAAAATATTCACAATAGTCAACCGAAACTCTAAAAATACAATTCTTCTATACCCTTTTTGTGTATAGAATAATATTGCTAGCTAAGATCACTTTTCTTACATAATTTCTAAAGTAAATATTTTATTGTGAATGATGCTTTAAGCTTAACAGACTTGTCTTTATTTAAAAACATTGACAGACTATAAATTAAACTTGTGCAACTGTTTAATATTAAAAATAATATTTCGGCGGAATTTATTTAAAAACAAAAAATATCTTTAACTCTATTGTGAATGATTTGAAAAAATCTTGTGTGAAAATAATTGTTTGTTAAAAAATAGCACAAGTTTCTTACAACTTCAGTTTTTCTATGAATTTTGCACTGCCATTTTGAATATATTGGTAAAAGCTCGTTTAAAAATATTCACAATAGTTTTTGGAGAATTTAAATTTAAAGTTTTTAAATTTAAATTTTTTTTAAATTCTTTAAAAATAAAGTCATAGTCAATACATGACATTTATAATTTCATTTTTTAAAATAAATACATTTTTTTAAATAAATAAATTCTATTGTGAATATTATGTTAAGCAAAAGGATTAGTTTGAGCCAACATTTCAGTGCTTTTCCAGGCAGTAGTCAGAGACATTGAATTAAGGTGTAAAAAAGATAAACTGTCAGAAATTTATTTCTTTGAATAGATTTACATTTAAAAAGCGCTATTGTGATGATTGAAAATAAAATGCACCCAAAAATTAAAATTTTGTTTGCAATCCAGGCCATATTACATGTTTTTGTTGTTATAGACGATTTTCAAATTCATTTCAAATATGTATTTACAAAAGACATTCACAATAGTTATACACTTCCAAATTCAACTATGTATGTTTAACTTTTCGATTTCGGCTGATATTGTTTTGAATTGTTTTTAGACTATTATAAGATGTTTTCATGCAAGTTTCTTACTGAGTTTTCAATTATGTTCCAAATACCATACTATTGTGAATTTTGCGCCTCATTAATATGTCAATCAATATTATTTTACATTTCAACGACAATTACGATAAATTTCAACTGATCAGGTGGCAATGTTACGTATAGTTGTAAAATTATCTTTTTACAACACTTAGTACTATTGTGAATGTTCAGTGTAAACACGCGTATTAACCACACGCTTCAACCACAGGCTACGCATTTGTTTAAAAATCATTAAAAGTCTACAAAACAAGTCTCGTTAATTATTCACTAAGTTAAATCCAACATTATTGATCTCCATAAATTGATACATAAAACAATGTTGTTTCCTAAATTAATAAAATTGTGAGTTAAAAAAAAACAAAAAAACAAAAACAAAACAAATTAAGACCACAAAAGAGTGTAGTTATTAAGAAACTTTGACATTTGAAACATGTGGTGAATAAGTGATTTCGTAAACCAGGGTTTGTGTCTCAGCTAGAACCAAGAGATTAGAAAGAAACCAAAATGAATGATCCACCTGATCGTGATAAATTTGTAAACAACAACCAGCCACTAATTAATGTTGACAACACCAAGTTAATTAAAAATATCTCACCTGAACCAAAATATTTAATAATGGCAAGAAAGCATGAAAAAGAAACTCTTGCTAACGTTTCTCCTTTTCTTATCAAAAAAACAATCGATTATATGTGTTCTGGTGAAGTTGATATGTGTAAAAAACTTAGAAACGGTAACATATTAATTAAAACAAAAAATCTATCGCAAGCAAGTAAATTAATCAAGTTAACAGCCATATCTCCATCAATCCTGGTAGAAATCACAGAACATAATTCTCTAAACAATTCAAAAGGGGTCATTTACTCAAACGATCTCAGAAACATGCCAGATGAAGAAATCCTTAAGGAACTACAACAACAAAACATATCGGAAATTAAAAAAATCATGAGAAAAGAAGGAACTCAGCTTGTGGAAACAGGTCTTATTATAATAACCTTCCTTACACCTACATTACCGGAACAAGTTTTCTTAGGCTATGAGAAAGTACAAATACGCCCTTATATTCCTCCTCCAATAAGGTGCTTTAAGTGCTTTCGATTTGGCCATCTAACTAAAGTGTGCAGAAGTCAACAACTTTGCCATAACTGTGGTAATATACAACATGTATCCAACAATGATGAATGCGAAAACCAGAAACTATGTATTAACTGCAAGGCAATCAGTACAGGTGACAGTGAGCATAACGCCCTATACCGTTCATGCCCCGTTTTTATCAAACAAAAAGAATTGCAAGCCATTAAGATATTGCAAAAAGTTGACCATAAATCAGCTCACAGAATCTACAATGAAAGACATCCACAGCCAAATTCATCATATTCAGCAGTCGTTAGATTACCTGCTAGCTATAACCCATTCGACTATGAAGACATCCCTCAATCAACTACTCGCAATGACTCTCAACGAACTGGAACACCTACAGAAAAACCAACATCATCGCACTTCATAGGTACTTCGCACCACTGCAGCTCATCTCTAGATGCCCAAAGCAATAGTGATAAGGTGGAAAGCAGTCCACACCCCACAGTGACCAACAACGATTCAAGCGGAATCAAAACCCTGCATAAAATATCTACAAATAAACTCAAAATCTTTCCAAGAAATACTCCAAAACGACTCATGTCTCAAATGAAATCTAAGACAAAAACTACAACACTCAACGCAAACAAATCAACCAGCAAGCATCAAGAGGACGAACAACCTATCACTATAGACCTTCTCGCAGAGGATATTAACTCAAGCGAAGAAATGGAAACCCATTATCAGTAGATTAAGTATCTTCTATTACGATTTACATTTCTTATAAAATTTATATTTTTTTTTCTTTGTATTTTTTCCTATTTCTTTTATCTCCTACTCGTATTATCTATGGCCCTCAAAATCGTTCAATGGAACATTAAAGGATACGTTAATAACTACAATGAACTATTACTTATTATTAAATCACACTCTCCAAAAATAGTTGCTTTGCAAGAAACTCATATCCATTCACTAAACAATATCCCAATACCAATCAACTACAAATTGTATTCGCATAACTCTTCAAATACCTCATTTGGAGGCGTAGCTATACTTATTCATGTTTCCCTTCAACACCAATCTCTCAACCTACATAATGATTTAGAATCTATAGCAATATCAGTGCAATCAAAAATCAAATTTACAATTGCAACCGCTTACATCCCTCCAAATAAAAAATTCTCATTAAAAAACCTTGAAAATGTCTTTAGTTCTATTCAGCAGCCATGCGTAGTTACTGGTGACTTCAATAGCTGGAACATGCTTTGGGGTTCACCAAAAAATAACGCCAGAGGCAACATACTAGCAAAATTTATTAACCAATCTAACTATATTATTCTCAATAATGGATCTCCAACCCATTTTAGTATCCACCATACACTAACGCATATTGATATAACCTTTTGCTCCCCTAATCTTGTCTTATACTCTAAATGGAAAGTATTAGAGAACATGTATGGAAGCGACCACTTCCCCATAGAAATATCTATGTTTCATAGCCAAGACAGTCCGACAAAACCTAGGCCTTAATTCAATATAAGCCTAGCCAACTGGGAGAAATATCAGGAATTCGCAGAAAAGTATAACAAAAACCGCCCTATAAGCAATAATATAAATAAAGAAGCAGCAAACATCCACAGAATTATTCTGCAAAGTGCTAACATCTCCATTCCACAAACCAGTACGACTAAAAACAAATACAGCTGTCCCTGGTGGAACCAAGAACTAGAACAGCTCAAAATCTTAAAAAATAATAGATGGAAAACCCTAAAACATAATATTTGCACTGAAACCATCCTCGCTTATAAAAAAGCCAACGCTCTCCTGAAAAGAAAGATAAAAATTTACAAAAAAGAATCATTGTCTCACTTTACAGCTGAAATTAATCCCCTCACTTCTACAACCAAAATCTGGAGAAATATCAAACACTTTTGCGGCCTCAAAACTTATTCTGGAATTCACTGCGTTACTCCTCAATGTAATTCAAACTTAAGTCTAACGGAACCCGTCCAAATAGCCAATGCATTCGTAAAGTTTTGGTCTGATGAATCCTCGGATGACAAATTCCCAGCAAGCTTCCGCAAACACAAAACAGAAGCACCGTTTTCGCTGCCAGCATATGCACCATGCAAAACTGCCTTAACAATCGAAAAGGAAATAACACTAATAGAACTTCATTCTGCACTAAATAAACTGAAAGGCAAGACCCCAGGAGTGGATCGAGTATCCTATCCAATGATTAAAAACCTTCCAATTTCGAATAAACGAAGACTTTTACAGTTATACAACAATATATTCAATAATTACATCCCCCAATCATATAAAAACAGTATTGCCATCCCCATATTAAAACCCAACTCAGACAAAACCCTCTTAAAATCATACAGACCTATTTCCCTAAATCCTTGCTGCTCCAAAGTGCTCGACAAAATAATTGCCAATAGACTATGGTGGTTTGTTACAACAAATAAACTTCTCAGTAGCCGACAAATGGGCTTCAAAAGAGGTAAATCCGTGTCTGATAATCTAATTTACTTAGACCATCTGATCACCAATGCCTTATCATCCAGAAAACACATTTCAATTATCTCCATTGATTTCACAAAGGCGTTCGACAAAATAGGATTGCACACAATAGTAGACCAACTAAAAGCTTGGAAAATAGGTCCCAATATTTTGAAATATATCTTTCATTTCATGAAAAATAGACAGATATCATCACATATTGGAAACTCCAATTCCAATTACTCCCCAGTATATAATGGTATACCACAAGGCTCCCCGCTTTCGGTCATACTTTTCCTTATAGCGTACAATAACCTAAGCGACATTCTAGCAATCCACAAAGAAATTGATTTCTGCGCCTATGCAGATGATTTCCTGATTATAAAAAAAATCAATAAAAATCAAAACACAGACATAGACTTAAATGATCTCTTTCACGATATAACATCCTGGTGTCAATATTCGGGAGCGATTCTATCCCTTGATAAAAGCAAACATCTGCACATTTGTCGCAAGCATAAATGTAATTGTACAATACACTCTAACAATATAGCAATCACAAAAGTAGACTCTCTCAAAATCTTAGGAATATTTATCAGCAAAAGATACCAATGGAATACGCACATCGAAAATTTAATCCTTTCCTTGTCAAATCGCCTCAATATTGTAAAATGCTTATCAAGCTACAAGTTTAATTGCAATCCTATAACATTGATATCAGTTACCAATGCTTTAATTACCAGCAAGATTGATTATGGCTTATTCTTGTATGGCCACGCTCCAAAGTCAATCTTAAATAAAGTAAAAAGTCTTTACAACTCAGCAATAAGAAAATCTCTTAGTGCTTATCGGACCACCCCAATAAACAATTTGCTTTTTGAGGCAAACATGCATACTATAGAGAATCGAAGAGAATTCGTCACGGCTAAACTATTTAAATCTACATTATTCAGTAAGGATACCCCAATTGCTCAACTAGTTACAAAGGTAGCTAAAAGGGAAAAAATGCAAAAAATACCATCTGCCTTACTGCGCAGCATAGAAACAGCTAAATCCCGTGATATCCCATACATGCCGCTAAAGCTTCCTCCATCGGAAGCTCCACCCTGGCATTTTAATCACTCGGTTATTGACACTTCACTCCGGTCAAACATTAAGTCATCCACACCACCAGAAATATTTCGCTCGAAATTCTTAAATTTAAAGGAACGATTCAAGGATCACATATTCATTTATACGGATGGCTCCAAAACCGATTTTCATATAAGTTACAGCGTCACTGACTCAAATAATATAATAATACTATCAACCCTTCCAATTTATACCTCTATATGTTCCGCTGAAATAATCGCAATATTACATGCCCTTTACTACATTCAAAACTACTCCAAAAAAAAGTATGTTGTATGCTCCGATTCTCTATCCGCCATAGATTCAATAGCTAACTTCAATAATAATAACTATTACCCAACAATGATAAGAAATATACTCTCCAAACACTTTCCAAATATCAGACTATTATGGGTACCAGGACATGTCCAAATCCAGGGAAACGAACATGCGGACCAAGCCGCTAAACTTGCAAATAACTCTCCCCTCATTATGACTCCGAACTATAGCGCCCTTGACATAAAAAGCTATCTCAAAAGAGAACATATAGCCAAAAATATTCAGCAATGGAACTCTTCCACTGCATGGTTCAAAACTTCAAACTGCAACAAAATAAACATCCAAAACTATTTGAAGCCTTCAAACACAGATGCTTCTACACCACCTAAACAGGACCTCATAAAGATCATACGGCTAAGGTTAGGTCATACATCCCTAACTAATCAACATTATATAAACAAAAATCCTCCTCTCTGCTCGTACTGCAACTCATCAAACACCAGTGTTTATCACATCCTTAACAACTGCTCTTACTTTGACAATCTTAGAAAGCAAACATTTTTAAACTTAAATCCTGTCAAGCTATTATCATGTCCAACTAATGAAAATATAAGACACATTGTTAAATTCCTTAAATGTTCAAACCTTTACAATCTCATTTAAAACTTTACAACATAAACAATTAAAATAATTATTTGTAAAATTACTTCCAAATTATGAAATAATTATAATTCCTTTTGTCCATATAAAATTATTCATACACACACACACCCATATATTTTCATTAAAACACTTAAATTATTTAAATGTATTATATACAGAAATGTAAAACTATATACTATTCTATACATTAAACCCTATCTATAACATACATATGTTGAATAAATACATTAAAACAAACATAAATCTGAATGAGCTGAGGGCCATCGATGCTATTGCTAAAAAAAAAAAATACCATTAGCTTATAATTTTATAAATATAAGTTAATCCTGTAATAAATAAATAAATAAATAAAAGTCTTTGTAACTTTGTTGGTAATCCTTAAAAACTTTGTAATGCCAGAGTTCCTACGTTTGGCGAAATGCCAGCCATAAATGATATCTTTCATCAGCCAGTTGAACATTATTTTCGATTTATTTCTTAAAACTATATTCTATTGTGAATGTTGGTATTTTATAGTAAAAGGTGTCACTTTTACCCCTTAGTTATGTTATATAGAAAATTTGAATTGTATAAATCATTCAACGTCTAAGAATGATTTATATGTATTAATAAAATTGTATATTCTGATTTAACGCTATTGTGAATAAAGTAGTTGAATTATTTTAAAGTAATTTATCAAATATTGACATTGTTTATATTATAAAGTTTTATCCTTGGTTGATCCTAGTTTTAAATTCTTTTTGTAAAAAGAATTTCTTCTTTTGTTCTTTGTTAAATAACATATTCACAATAGTTTTCAACCCCAAAACAATATTTAACAATATTTATATTAAGTTTTCTTCTTAGAATCAATCCTCAATTTTAACCAACAACCTCCAATCAACGTTTGCAAATTGTACACCAACGTATATTTATTTATTTATAAACGATTGAAAAACCCTTGAAATATTCATTGTAATGATAGAAAAGAAAAAAAAAATACCACAAAAATGTTTCGTCGTCTATCAAACGTTACGGAAATGACAGAAAATAGCTTGCATGATTTTCATTTTACATATATTTTTTGCACTTGAGGCGTAGAACCCCCGCCATTCGACCATTTAAACGTAAATTTTTCAGTGCTTTTTATGGCAGGTGAAAAAGTTTATGGTTTGCAAAAAAGCAAAAAACAACAACAAAATTCCAAACATTTCGTTTCAGAAGAGTGGGCTTTAAGGTATTAGAATTTCTTTGAAGTGCCTGATTTGGCTAAATTTGTATTCATAAGAAACCAAGTGGATTGGTTTTAATGTATGCACCGTTTACTTGTGCTTGATTTTGTTGTTTTTTAGTTGAATAAATAAATTTACTTTGTTTACATCTTTAAAATATCATCTACATATATGTATATATTGTGAATATTACACAATTTTCTTGAAAATTCTTGAAAAATCTAGGCAGCCCTAGGCACAAGTTTTTCAAGTAACAACAGGTCTACTGTAGATATTATTCCTATAAAAATAATGTAACCGTAGGCTGCCAAATTGGATGAAAGCTACGACTACCTCCCACACGTACTTACTTATCTGGCGTGCTCGCAAGTGTCAGTCGGTTTTGGCCTATACCAAGAATTTGTTCAATCCATTTCTGTTATGCGCTTGTTAGTGGCAGTTGGAAACACCAAGCGTCGTCAAATTGTGAAACACTTGATCCTTGCAACTGAGATGTATATGTCCTCTTCTGCGTTAACCGCCATGCAGTACCGAATCGACTATTTTTTCGCTGGATCTTCGTTTTTCATATGCTCAACATGGTAGGCCATCGGAACCGCTCAATTAATATGCCTTTAATTCCTTAAATGATGTTGGCGCGCAGCTTGTACAGATCGAGGTTCCATCAATTACGGTACTTGCAATTGACGTAGATTGAACCGAAGGTCTTACGAAGGATCTTTCTCTCGAAGGCTCCCAAACTAATTTTATCAGAACTGCTCAACGTCCAGGTTTGTGGACGCATATAATAGGACGGTTATGATAAGTGACTTACAGAGCGTGAGTATTAGTCGTCGAAATAGAGCTCTGCCTCTCAATTGCTTACTGACCCTAAAGCAACACCTGTTAACAAGAATTATTCTACGTTTTATCTTAATGCTGACATTGTTGGATGAGTTTATTCTGGATCCCATTCATTCTTCCAATTATATTATGCGTAGAAGCTCATTAATACCTAAATACTCCCCAAACAAAGTGATTTATCCGATTCGGTTAAATCTAAAAACTTGATATTTTGTTTATAAACTTAGTTTAGGTTCCAAACCTCCTCTTCCTCTATATCTGCCTCTAACTCTACCACTACCAACTCTATGTATTTCCGTCTACCTCCATTTCCAACCCTCCCTCTATATCTAACGTTACTTCTACCTCTACCTCTACCTACCTCTACCTCTACCTCTACCTCTACCTCTACCTCTACCTCTACCTCTACCTCTACCTCTACCTCTACCTCTACCTCTACCTCTACCTCTACCTCTACCTCTACCTCTACCTCTACCTCTACCTCTACCTCTACCTCTACCTCTACCTCTACCTCTACCTCTACCTCTACCTCTACCTCTACCTCTACCTCTACCTCTACCTCTACCACTACCTCTACCTCTACCTCTACCTCTACCTCTACATCTACCTCTACCTCTAACTCTACCTCTACCTCTACCTCTACCTCTACCTCTTCATCTATCTCTACCTATACCTCTACCTCTACGTCTGCCTCTACCTCTACCTCTACCTCTCCTCTACCTGTACCTCTACCTCTACTTCTACATCTACCTCTACATGTACCTCCACCTTTACATCTTCCTCTACCTCTATCTCTACCTCTACTTCTACCTCTACCTCTACCTCTACCTCTACCTCTACCTCTACCTCTACCTCTACCTCTACCTCTACCTCTACCTCTTCCTCTACCTCTACCTTTTCTTTACCTCTACATCTACCTTTACCTCTACCTCTACCTCTACCTCTACCTCTACCTCTACCTCTACCTCTACCTCTACCTCTACCTCTACCTCTACCTCTACCTCTACCGCTATCTCTGTCTCTACCTCTACCTCTACTTCTACCTTTACCTCTACTTCTACATCTACCACTACATGTACCTCTACCTTTACATCTTCCTCTACCTCTACCTCTGCCTCTACCTCTACCTCAACATCTACCTCTACATCTACCTCTACATCCACCTCTACATCTACATCTACCTCTATCTCTATCTCTACATCAGCCTCTACTACCATCACTGCCCCTGCCTCCAGCTCTACGTCTACCTCTATATCTTCCTCTACCGCTACTTCAAACTCTTCCTCTTCCTCTACATATTACTATACCTCTACATCGACCACTGTCTCGACCTCTAACCTTTTCCGCCTACTCTACCTCCACCTCTATCTCTAACTCTGATTCTACCTCTACCTCTGGTCCTACCTCTATATCTTTCTCTTCTTTTGTTTCCTGTTAGTCTTTCTCTACCTCTACCTCTAACTTTTTCTTTAACTTGACATTCACGTCATCAAATTCATTTTAAAGAATCTCATCCTATATTTTCATGCTTTTGTGCACTCACACTTTTGTGAATATTTTTACAATCTTGTGGGCGCTTCAAATATAATTACATCACGCTCTCTTTGTTCTGTCACCATAAATGTCACACTCATTTCGAGCAACATTCAAGCATACTAATGACATAAAATACAATAACACGTATTGGCAAAAAATATTTCGTTTTAAATGGGTTTTGGACCATACGTTGTTGCTCCGTTCAACAACAATAGCAACAACAAAAACGAAACAATCAACCAACTGCCAACAAATCCGCCTACTCAAAATCAACCCTCTCTAACAAAACAAAAAAAAAAAATAAAGTTTCAAAAGTAACAACAGCCTGGTATGTTTTATTTTCTTTATTTTCCGAGTCACTCTTATTGTGTTTTTCCTCACGGCTGTATACTAAGATACTCAAGTTTTGTGAAAGTTCTTAATAATCCTTCTGTCTTCCTTCTTAACAAGAGTAAAGCTTTACCTGTAATCCTGTGTGTGTGCTTTAAGCAGTTTAGCATATCGTAGGAATGGTTAAGTTGTACTAAGGCAGGTTTTTTTCTTACTTCTTGCCTTGTTATTGTAACCGAATTCCTTCATTTTTATTCGAGATCCTTGTTTATTGTCTACGTGTATGTACTGTCGTTAGGTTCTGTTATTGTTGCAATCTGTTGCTGCTGTTACTGATGATAAGCATGTTTTTGACCTTGACCAACCAAGCATGCTTTTAATAAAAGCACGTAAATAACTTATTTTTTTTTCAAAGAACTCCGCCCGTAGTTATTTACGTAGGGGGTTATTTAGATATTTCTATTTCATTTTTGTTTTTATGTTTTATTCTGGTGGCGAAATACAAGAGGCTCTTATTTACATGAAGACAATAATCATCTTTACCTATCCCTACGGCATTGGACAATTTGATGGATTAAGCTGAATTTGAGCAAACATCTTATTTCATTTGAGTTCAGTTTTGGATTTGAGGGGGGAAAAAATAACCTCTATGTCAGTCAAGATTTGACAGTATTGAAGGAAATGAAGTGATAAGCTGTAGAAGACACGAAGTCAAATCATTTTTTCGAGGGTTTTGTTGAATTACTATTCAATGCGTACGCTCGATATTTTCTTGAATATTCTTTGAATATGGCTGAAGTTCTTTGACTTATGGATTTATAGAGGTTAGAAAGATACTGATTTTCATGAAGTTTTAAGAACTGCAACTCTTTGACTTATGGATTTATAGAGATTATAAAGTTACTGATTTCTATGAAGTTTTCTACTTAAAATAACGTTATTTATGTAATTGACACCTGAAATCGTAACCTTACCAAAAAGATCCCAACCAATTCACGAACGTTCATAAGGTTTAATAATTTAAGGATTGTACGGTTGATGCATTGATTCAGCTTGTATGGAGCTTGCAATCACCGATTAAGCCCCTCTTACAAAGCTACAGTAAATATAAAAGCTTTTGTGTTGTCTTTCAGAAGAAAAGTTCCGTAGAATTATGAAGACTTGCCTCAAAATTTCTAATTAGCTTCCATAAACTCGTTAGCGGAAGTTATGGGAAGCTAAAGCTTCTATAGAGCTTCGGAAAAGAGAATAATCATAAATGTTGTCGCTCTTACCTGAAAACATTGGGTTATATATAAAATGTACTAGAAGCTTAATCGAAACTACACCGAAACTATTCCGTGAATCGCTATAAAGCTTGCAGAAGTTTATTTATTCAAGCTTTATGCAAAATAAATATCCTTAACTTGATTTATTTTACTTTTTAATACTTTATACAAATAGAAAAAATGAAGGAAGAGAAAAAAAGAAGCTGTTTGAAGAACCAGATACGACCCACACAAGTTTTTGTAATCGTAGAAGATTCGAGCTTTTTGAAGTTGTGATTTTCATTCGGTACTTATAAAGCCACCTATTGAAAGCTAGTATAAACGCCATTGTTGGTATAAATATTTTTAGTAAATGTTTTTAGTTTTTCCAAACCTAACAGTTTTTCTAAAGTGAAAAACAGAAGGCTTATAAAGGTTCTGTTCGAAATTTCCAAAAACTCTTTCCATAGAGAACGATTTCAAATGGCTGTTTCTTTGAATTTCAAAAACGTTATTTTGAACTTCCTTAAAAATTTCAAAATGTTTTGGAAATAAAGATGCATTTGCTGTTACTTAGTGTATAAAGATTGGTTCTTAAAAAATAAAAAATTAACTATTTATTTCTATAAAGCTTCCATAAAAATCTAATAGAAGCGTTATAGAAACTGCATTTGGAGCCTTATGAATAGAAAAAAAACCGAAGCTATAGCCTCTATAACGCATTGTTGGACAAATCGTAGCTTAAACCAACTCACTCATTTTCAATGCTCATTGCTTTTTAAAACAGCTTTGACAATTCTCATCGAGTACGAGCTCATACTCTGTATACCGAATGTTCAGAAGCCATCGTCGCTGTAAAGGTGAGTGTGAGTGTAACTGAGGACCCAAATTTTCGCGCCTTCCGCATCAAATCGGTCTTTGTCCTTCCACTATGTGGAAAATTTTGAGGCCTACACCTGTATAAAATCAAACTGGTGCAGAAATTGAAGTCATCAGACCATCGTTTGCGTCATACGTTCGGTGAATGAGCTGAAAATCAATTGGCTATTGAATCGCATTTTTACTGTCAAATTATCTTCAACGATGAGACATATGAGGGTCCCATTTCTTGCTTAACGGGTACATAGACAATCAAAATTGCCATATGTGGCGTGAGAGCAATCCTAAACAGACTCTTCAGGCTTCGTCACCAGTTATTGTCTGGTGTGATTTACATGCCTTGTGAAAACATCACTTAATTAGGACGAACTTTTGGTGATCGAATAATATCAAGAAATGGACCTGTCAATTGGCCACCTAGGTCATGTAATTTTAGTCCGCTAGACTGCTTTTTGTGGAGGTACGTCACTTCACTGGTCTATGCTGATAAATCAGCCCCGAATGACCAGTTGGAAAACAACATTTGAATCATTATTGGCGAGATAGGGTCGGCTATGCTGAAAAAGTTTTACAAAATTGGACCGACAGGATGCTCTTCATAAGATGCAGCCTGAAATTGTGTTTAAAAACACTAAATCCCATAAAATTTGCGAACTAATAAAGCCAAAATATTTGCCATTTTATTAATTTTTCTGTGTTTTATTTGAAAAAAAAAAATCTATACCTCTAAAAAAAATCAACCTTTATAATGTTTGGTTGAAGTTAAAGCATGTTTGGAGGTTAAGTCGTTCCAAACCTTGATCTTATATATTAATAGGCAAACATCGAATGTTGTCGTACACTTTTTAATATTTATAATTAAAAAGAGGAGTGATATCATTCGAGAGATACTGTGCCACAGATGTGCCAAAAACTAAAAATATAAAAAAAATTAAATATATTATGTGATTATTGCATTTCAAAATAAATGTATGCATTCTCATACCCATGGCTGTAGTTTGAATCTTTCTCTGGCTTACTTAATCGAGAGCAAAACAACAACAACAATAACAACAATAACATACATAGCGACACAGCTCTGTTAAACATCGTTGCTGTAGCATGTACGCACGAAGAAGAGTAGAATGCGAAATTGACTCCGACACTTTAACAGAGCTATGTAGAATTTTTGTTGTTGCTTTTTCTTAATTTATCTCTCTTCGAGAGCCTCATGACAAAAATAGGCAAAATATTCATGCCGTCATTAGACCGCGAAGAGACCCGTTACAAGATCCAAAATGCATTAATCATGCAATGGAGTTGCATAGAATTATTGTTAAGAGTGGACAAGGATTAGGAAGGGATTTAAACAAGGATAAGATCAGGAATTTTGACATGGATTAAAACAAGAATTTGAACAAGAAGTAGGACAATTATTAAAATAAATATAAGAATAAGAATGAAGATAAGTTTGGGAGCAAATGAAAGAATAAAAACAAGAATAAGGATATGGATAAAGACACACTGTCACGTCAAAATCTACGGAGGTTTCCACGATGCAGAAAACGTATTCTTCGGCCAAAGACGATTCTAGTATATATAATGGATAGAATATTAACTGTTTGTATTGCCATAGATTACAGTTGAATATATAATGTTTGGCTGAAGTATAAATATGTTCAAAGAGCTCGTCATCGAAGCTCGTTATTATTTGTGTGGAATAAATAAAAATAAAGAATACCCAGCAAACATTATGACTCTTAAAAGACTCCTTTATGAGAACATTTCCGTAGGTAGCGTGCTTCAAAATATGATTCATAATAATGACTGCTTTATACGTGTCTTTAATAATGAGACATTTTGGAATCAAAATTAAGACTCTTAAGACTAATATTTAATTCCTTTTCCTCCTTTATGAGAACATTTTCGTAGGTAGTGTGCTTCAAAATATGATTCATAATAATGACTGCTTTATACGTGTCTTTAATAATGAGACATTTTGGAATCAAAATGAAGACTCTTTTAAGACTAATATTTAATTCCTTTTCCTCCTTTATGAGAACATTTTCGTAGGTAGCGTGCTTCAAAATATGATTCATAATAATGAGACATTTTGGAATCAAAATTAAGACTCTTTTAAGACTAATATTTAATTCCTTTTCCTCCTTTATGAGAACATTTTCGTAGGTAGTGTGCTTCAAAATATGATTCATAATAATGACTGCTTTATACATGTCTTTAATAATGAGACATTTTGGAATCAAAATTAAGACTCTTTTAAGACTAATATTTAATACTTTTTTAAGACTCATAATAAAGACTCTTTAAATACTCGTAATAAAGACTCTTTAAATACTCATGATAAAGCCCCTTTTAGAACTCATATAAACTAGTCTTTTTGGACCCCAAAATAAGACTCTTAAGACTCATAGTCATTATTCTTTTAAGACTCATAATAAAGACTTTAAATACTCATAGTAAAGGCTCTTTAAATACTCATGATAAAAACTCTTTTAGAACTCATATAAATTAGTCTTTTTGGACTCAAAACTAAGACTCTTAAGGCTCATTTTTAACACTCCTTTAAGACTCATAATAAAGACTTTTTAAATACTCATAATAAAGACTCTTTTAGAACTCGTATAAATTAGTCTTTTTGGACCCCAAATTTAGACTCTTTTAAGGCTCATATTCAGTACTCTTTTAAGACTCATAAAAAAGATTTTAAATACTCGAAATAAAGACTCTTAGAACTCATATAAATTAGTCTTTTTGGACTCAAAATGAAGAAACTTAAGACTTATATTTAATACTCTTCTAAAACTTATAATAAAGACTCTTTAAATACTCATAATAAAGACTCTTTTAGAACTCATATAAATTAGTCTTTTTGGACTCAGAATTAAGACTCTTTTAAGAGCCATATTTAATACACTTTTAAGAATCATGTAATGGAATCTTTAAAGACACATAATGAAGACTTTTTCAGAATTCATGAAGTTATTATTTTAACAGTCGTAAGTCTCATGTTAAAGACTCGTCAATAATTTAGAAAAAAAATTCTTTGGGAACACAAATTCCAGACATTGGTATGATGTTAATAAAACCTCAGAAAACATATCCAACCCTTTGCGCGAAATTATCGTGTCATTTTTACGAAATTGACTTTTTGATGCAAATGTGTTCTACACCCGACATCGCATCACCTGGTAAAATATTGTAGCTGAAATCTCTATAGGGACCCTTTAGAGTCTTATTTCTGAGCAATCATTCTACAATCATATCAAAAACTCCTTAAGAAGTCTTTTTATTGCTTGTTATTTTTGAGAAATCATTTTACAATCATATCAAAGACTCCTTTAGGAGTCTTTTTGTTGCATCCTCATAAAACACGCATAAAAAATACTCTTTTTAGAGTCTTATTTCTGAGCAATCATTTTACAGTCATCTTTTAGGAGTCTCTTTATTGCGTGCTCATAAAACACGCATAAGAAGTACTCTTTTCAGAAAATGTTTGCTGGGTATTTAATGCTATACATAAAAAAAACTTGCCTTGACGCAAACATATTATATTTGTGTGGAATATAGAGAGAATTTCAGACATACTTTATACGTTAGCTCTCAGTATATTCCAAATATGACTTTTTTTCTATAGAATTTCTTTAGGCCACTGTTTGCATTCAAAATATGAAGCACATCTTTGTATTTCACTGTATATGTAACCCTGTTCAGAAAATTTTGTAATATTTTTATAAGAATATATCTAGATAACAAAAAAAAAAAATAAATACAATTTTTAACGACTTGCAATCATAACTGGCCTTCTTTTATAACTTTTGCTCTTATAACTTTTTTTTTTCTTTTTTTTTTATCTATGTTATATCACACCGCCATTTATTGTGCTCCATATTGATACACTTCACTGGTAGAGCAAAGATTTTTATATATACTATTTGTCCCCGTTTTGCATTCAGATCCGGCCGTTTCTCCAGCCTTATACACGGGAACACCAACAAAGTTGTTCGATGCATAATGACAGACAAACATGATTCGATTCAAACCATCCTGCTTAAAATAATTAATACCACATCCAACGTAAGCGTTCTCCTCACGTATCATAATGGTAAAAAGACCAACTCTGAAATGGTAAAATAAATTAAATTACAACTCGGTGTTGTCTACTTTTTCAATGAAGCATATACGCACTTGCTCTCGATGTGGGGAAAACTTTTTATGATTTTTTTGGTGCAATTTGCGCTTTCACCAAACCAGTTCTCCAATCTATTCTTGACTATGTAATCAAGCTTATATTTATCTTGAGGCCCTCCATAAATGAACATGCCCATATTTTGGCCAGAATATGGAAACCTGCTAGTGCCATGACAATTGTCAGGTTTCATTGCACAAAGTTTTGCCTTTATTGTTGCTGTTATATGTAAGCTTTTATCCCACTCCATGGTTGCCATGCGCACCGCAGGCTTTAAGCTGCCCAAGTTTCCACCAGCTACAAGATTTCGTTTCTTGTTGTGTATCTTAATGATCAAATCTTTTAAATCTTCCATATCAATATATTCAGACTCCTCGACACAGGCAGGTTCAGGTTTCTAAGTGAAACAAGATGAACAAGATGAAATACCGATCGTGAGAATGGATATAAAAAATGAAAGTGAATAGACTATTTTTATCCTACCCAAATGGTGTACTTGCATGCTATATGCTTGTTACCCAAATCGAGTATTTCACAGTAATTATCATCACCATACACAGGAGTATTTTCCGACCATGTTACACCCCTTATTCGGGATGTTCGTTTTTTTTTTTCTTTACCCCCTTTCTTTGTTAGTGGTTTTTTCGGTGTTTCATCATTGCTATTTTCTGTGCTATCCTTATATGCAGTTTTTTTTGTTGGTGGTTTCTTTTTCGGTGTTCCATCATTGCTATCTTCTGTGCTATCCTTATCTGCAGATTTTTTTGTTGGTGGTGCCTTTTTCGGTTTATCCTCATTGCTATCTTCTTTGCTTTCCTTATATGCGGTTTTTTTTGTTGGTGGTGCCTTTTTCGGTTTTTCCTCATTGCTATCTTCTTTGCTATCCTTATAAACGGGTTTTCGGTGCTTCTTTGACTTTGGAGTTTTCACGTCATTGCCTTCTGCTTTGATTTCCTTTTTTCGTTTTGTTAAAATCTTGGTGTTGTCCTCTTCGCTATCATCGTTGGCAGCCTTTGCAACTTTTTTAGCAGCAGCCCTTGCTTCCATAGCAAAAACAGCCACGATGACAAGCACCAACAGTATGAACTGGGAACTAAACAGTCTCATAGATCCAATTCCTAAAGATCTTATTCGCAGTATATAAGAACTAAGCTGCTATAACTAATGAAGGCTACATCATGACAACTGGCTCTATTTATAAGTGCCTTCATAAGAATTTAAAGCGCCTTTTGTAAAGCGTAAAAAATGTGTTCTTCGTTCCAAGTAAGTATCCACAAATCTAATTAAAGCGCTTCCACATCCAAAGATTTGATTATGATAACAATAAGAACTAAAGTTTTAAAAGCCATGAATTGGAACTAAATGCAAACCATATAGCATTTACCATTCAGTGTTTGTTATTGTTGTATGGTCTCTTTTTGGATCCTGTAATTTTTCGCTGATCTCTGACAAAATGTAATATTCTGTAAGTATCAGTCACTTTGAATTAATCGGAATGTGCTTTGAACCAAAAATTGAATACATTTTCATAAGTATAAATGTTTCTTAATTTGTTTTCATAACTCGAAGAAAATCATAAAGGAAATTACTTTTATACACGTGTACTTCTTGGTAGATTTTCTTTTTGAAACACATCATTTAGGTGCTTTCATTTTATTGAACCATGCATACTTGTTATTAAATACTCTATTCACAGCATGCATGAAAGCCTCCATAAAAACATCCTACGAATGAATTATATATCATAAATTATAAATTATAAATTATAAATTATAAATTATAAATTATAAATTATAAATTATAAATTATAAATTATAAATTATAAATTATAAATTATAAATTATAAATTATAAATTATAAATTATAAATTATAAATTATAAATTATAAATTATAAATTATAAATTATAAATTATAAATTATAAATTATAAATTATAAATTATAAATTATAAATTATAAATTATAAATTAAAAATTATAAATTAAAAATTATAAATTATAAATTATAAATTATAAATTATAAATTATAAATTATAAATTATAAATTATAAATTATAAATTATAAATTATAAATTATAAATTATAAATTATAAATTATAAATTATAAATTATAAATTATAAATTATAAATTATAAATTATAAATTATAAATTATAAATTATAAATTATAAATTATAAATTATAAATTATAAATTATAAATTATAAATTATAAATTATAAATTATAAATTATAAATTATAAATTATAAATTATAAATTATAAATTATAAATTATAAATTATAAATTATAAATTATAAATTATGAATTATAAATAATAAATTATAAATTATAAATTATAAATTATAAATTATGAATTATAAATAATAAATTATAAATTATAAATTATAAATTATAAATTATAAATTATAAATTATAAATTATAAATTATAAATTATAAATTATAAATTATAAATTATAAATTATAAATTATAAATTATAAATTATAAATTATAAATTATAAATTATAAATTATAAATTATAAATTATAAATTATAAATTATAAATTATAAATTATAAATAAATTATAAATAATAAATTATAAATTATAAATTTTAAATAATAAATTATAATTTATAAATTATCTATCATAAATAACAAATTATAAAAAATAATTTTACATACATATTATAAAAAGTAATGCAAAATTATAAAAAAAATCTAACACACAAAAAACATGATAATATAAAAAAATAAAAACAGCATAAAAAGAGTAAAAATATTTTTACAAATAGTGGTTTTTAATTTTAAATATATATAATGAAAAAAAAAATTAAAAAAATACAACATTATAAATAAAAATAAAAAAGCGAACAAAATTCAAACAAATTTGAACAAAAATTATAAAAAATAATACAAAATAATGAAAAAATAGAGGAAAATAATAAAAACTTAAAAAAATAACAAAATAAAAATAAAAAAATAAAACATAATAGATTTTAATAATACAAAATTAAATAATAATATAAGAATACTAAAAAAAATATTGAAAAAAATAATAAAAAAAAATAATATAAAAATAATATAAAAATAATATAAAAATAATAAAAACTTATGAAAAAATAATAAAACAATAAAAATAAATAATAATAATAATAATAAAAACAAAAAATAATAAGTTTAGGAAAATGCAAAATTACTTAAATAATTTTTAATTTTAAATAATAAAAATAATTGAACATACATATTTGGGTTATAAGGAAAACTGAGCAAATGAAAAATATAGTTCGTGAAAAAAAAACAATCTTTAGTATTATGAAGGTCCTGGCGTTTATTTTTTAATTTGGTCTTTAAAATGACCAAAGAGATATTTTTAGCTGAAATATTAAATATTTAGTATTACAGTAATTTTCGTATGACTTTCTACATTATGCAATATCAACAGTTTTCCTTGTAAGCCGACGATATAACAAAAAAATAATGAAAGAGTAATAAAAAAATTAAAATAAAAACTAATAAAAAATAAGACGAAAATAAAAAATATAAAAAAGAAAATAAAAGTTAATTAAATCAATATAAAAAATATTTAAAAAACTTCAAAAATTTTAAATTATTAAATGTAAAACAAATAATTTAATATTAATATTTTGTATACGGCCTCTAATTATTTATATTGAAAACAAGTTTTTCGAGCTCAGCGTTCTCTGCCAAAAACAAATTCCGGGTAACTTTCTCGGCATATTGGCAGTATATGTAGAACCTAAGTAGCTTGAGTGGATCACAGTGTAAAGTCATACAAAGGCTACTGATGAGTTGGTGTAGCGGCCAATGAAACAGTCTGTAAAGTCAAGCTGTGTGATTTGCTCTATACAGAGCGGTTGTTGTTGTTGTTGGTTGTTGCCTTCTTTGTTCTTCATGTTGTCTTGTTGACAACATGCTTGGCCTAGAGCTCGAAAAACTTGTTTTCAATATAAAACAAATAATAAAAATTAAAGATAATAAATAAAAAACAATAAAATCATTTGTAATAAAAAAATGTAGATTAATAAAAAAAAAAAAAACTTATAAGGTAATATAAAAAAATATAAAAATAAAAAAAAATATAAAACATAAAACAATAAAAAAATAAAAAAAAAAAAAGTTAAAAAAATAAAAAAAGTTAAAAAAATAAAAAATAAAAAAATAAAAAATAAAAAAATAAGAAAGATTAGAAAATCAAAAATAATAAAAATATAAAAAGATTAAAAAATAATAACAAACGATCAATGCAAAAAAACAGAAAAAAATGCAAAATAATAAAAATATAACTCAACACATATTTAACAAAGTTATATTTAATGCTTAAAAATGTAGAAAAAAGGAATGCAAAAAATATAAGAACTAATAAAAAAATAAAAATTTAAAAACTAATAAAAAAATATAATAATAAAAAATATTAAAAATATATAAAAACAAGAAATAAAAACTTATTAAGTTAATAAATAAAATAATTAAAAAAACATTAAAAAATTATAAAAAAGTATTAAAAAAAATTATTATAAGACAATAAAAAATAAAAATAAAAATAAAAAAAAGAAATTGGCTGCATCGTGGATGGACCCGCAGGTTTTAACGTCACAGCGAATTTTTTTTTTTGGCCTTTATCTTGTGCCTTCACTTTCCTTCGTTCCCAAACCAGTCCTTCTCCTCATCTTTATTCTTATAATTGTTCTTTTAATTTGCCTAATTCTTTTCCAAACTCTTGAGTTCCCTGTCTCAAGACATCCCTGTCTAAAATATGTCTAATACTGTGCCCTGTCTAATACTTGTGCCACTTTTTTTTCCTTATCATTGTCCTAAAACTTATTCTTAGTGCTTGCAAATTTTTACTATCCCACCTTTTACCCATCTTGTCTAAAATATTATTTTAGATCTCTTAATCTTTGTCTTAATCATCCAATCCTTTTCAAAGTCCTTTTTCAAATCCTTGTGTGAATTCTTGTCCTAATCCTTCTCCAATTCCATACTTAAATCTTTGTCCCACTCCTAATCTTAAACTTAGGCTCTAGACTTTAACTTAGGCCTTAAACTTTCTCCAAATTCTTAGACGTAATACTTTTTCTAATCCTTTCGTAGTCTTTGTTTTTTATTTGGATTTAATTAAATTTTTTATTTTAATTTTTACTTTTGCTTTTGCATTTGTGCATTTATTTTACTTTATGGAGTACCCTGAGACCCTTTTTTATTTTTGTTATGTGACCAAAAACCTCAGATTTACTGTCGTTCCATAAAATGTACCGTAGCGCCAATAGTCACGGAATTATAATTCCATGCAACGTTTTTTCATTGTTGTTGCATTTTTACTGCATTAAACAGTTGCCTTTATGGTGTCGTGGCTCCAACATTTTTGTATTTTTTTTTTTTCGTTATGAGCTCAAGAAATGCTGTCGTAGAATAAAATTGTTCGTAGCACTTCCAGTCAGCGACTGGATTCCATGCAACAACTTTGCATTTTTGTTTCATAAGCTAATACCTACGCGATCTGACGATGTCATAATTTATTTTTATCGCAAGGTCAAGTATAAATCCTTTAATTTCGGTTTTGTAATATTTACCGTTACTCATAAACTCGTTGAGTTATAATTCCATGCAACGCCGTTGCATAATTGCTTCATTTCTGGTCTTGTAGCGGCTCTTTCCGCGCTCTCGCGACGCCATGCATTTTTGTTCTATTTTTGCCATAACGATTAAGGACCAGCCTTTACTGGATTATAATATTTTTAACCGTAACACATTTATTTCCATGCAACAAAATTGCAGCTACGTTACGTAAGCAGCTCCCTGCCATTTTGACCCCGAAAAGCAAATGAGTACTGCACCCAAAAATGGGGACATACAACCAAAAATGTAGCTTAAGTCTTGCGTTTTTTTAGGTATTGGTGGGTTAAGATCTACATATAACTATTTGAATAAATTTTTATCCTTACGCTTAACATCAGCGGGGCCCAAGAAATTTTAAGCGCGGGCCAATGCTTAAAAAACAAAAAAAAAAAAACAAACACAAAATGTTGCTCATCATTGCGTTTGGCAAAAAATAAAAAACAAACAAAAAAAAATAAAAAAAAATTACAATGCAATAAAATCACATGTCATGAAAAATAGCTCGACACACAAGTAACGGTACAATCAGCTTCAGCATCGACATCATGTGCTGATCACTCAACGAGTCCGATTTGTGTTGTTGTTTTTTGCAGGCGTTCTTTGATTTTGACTCATCGCAAAGACAAAATTAAGATAGAAAAAATTTGTATGAAGTGCCACGCGGTACATACGGACCACTACGTGGGCATGTTTGCTTTACATGCATTCTTAAGCACCCATATCCTATCAAATGCAAATTTCAAAGAAATTGAAACGCAATATTTTTAAAAATTGAAAAATGCAACTTAAGTGCTTTTGTGTCTAAGTAGCACATAGTTTAAATAGTTTCATTTTCAATTCGAAGTAATGAACATTAACAGCTGCTGTTGATGGATTTTGCTAAGTTATGTAGGCAAAATAAAGTAGTGTTCAAAGCTGTTTTTAAAAAAGCTGTTCAATTTTCAACTAATCGATGGAGAATGTGCAAAAAATTAAGAATATATAAAAGAGAAATACGTTATTTCGTGAGCTAGCATTCACAATCCACAACTCACTGTAACGAGCAAACTCCATTGAAACGGGCTGATACAACTCGGGCTAAAATTTGAGGTTATAAAATTTTGCGTCAACTACAAATTGAGTGCATTTTGAGTGAGCCCAGATGTATTGGATTAAAATAAATATCATCCTTCTCCTTATTACGGTGGTTTTTGGTAGTAATTATGAACTTGGTGACTTTTGCAATGTCTACGATTGTGGCACTAAACATATTGCCTGCAACTACAAACAGGTAAAAGTCATGTCATTCGTTCAGTCAGTCATTTCTACTGTCGTTCACTTTAGGGTCAAAAAGGCGACAAGTGTCCTGAGATTGTGGGCAATTTTCTAGTAAATATAACTATGCAAGAATTAATTCTAAAGTTACACAATGACGATCGCAACTACGTTGCAAAAGGCAAAGCAGACGGTCTTAATCCTGCTATACGTATGGCTACAATGTCCTGGGATGAGCGTCTTTATATTTTGGCTACAATCAAAGCAGTGATGTGTACCGATGAACCGGATGCCTGCCACCCCACGGATTTGTTTAAATATTCCGGTCAAAATCTCGGTCATTTCGACTATCCGGGCGAATATGGCAATGTTTCGTTGGATCAGGCCGTGAGTAAAGTAATTACCAAATGGTTGTCAGGCGATCAGAACATAACTCAGGAAATAATTGATAACTTTCCGGAAAGCATGCAAAACACGTAGGTTTGCTTGTATTCAATAAAAATAAGCCCAGAATGTTATGGCTAATAGTTTACATATATTTTAGATCCATCGATACATATGCATTGATCATAAATGAGCGTAATACTCACATTGGCTGTGGTATTAGCTGGATGCAGCTTGCTGAGAAGCAGAATAGAATTATGGTTGTCTGCAATTATGCCACAAGAAACTTTGTTGGATCCAAAATCTACCAGTCAGGTCCAACAGCATCTCATTGCCAAACGGGAGTTCAACGTTACAAAAGACTTTTCGGTCTGTGCTCAGTGAGTGAAATATACGATTATGAGCCCTAAGGAAGTCTATACATTGAAATATAGAAAACTGTTCAGTATCGTATAAAATCGTAAAAAGTGAAGTAATAAAGATTTTTTTTCACAAAAAAAAAAGAATATATACCTATGTTTTCGTGCCAGACAACAGGTTTTGATTTATTCCTAATGAAGTAATTCTTTTAATTTCATTTTGAATCCATTCGAATAATAATGTTCGTTTTTTCACTCGCAAATGAATCGTATTTAAATCATTTGTCAGTTTTAAGTACCACTGTGAAACGAATCTTCTTTTGTTTGTAAATAGGTTCGATTCCAAGAGGATCCCAACTAACAGATACTTTTTTCGTATTTCAGAAAAAAAATATATCACATATGGTAACGAAAATAGGTATCATATTCTCGATAATTTAATTCCTTGTGTTGATCTCAAAAATTAAAGGGAACCATTGAAGATAATTGGCGTCCGTGGCGTAGTTGGTTAAAGTGCGTGGCCGCTATGTCAAAGAACTTTGGAAACCCGGGTTCGAACCCCAGCAGCGACAGAAAATTATTTGAATTAAAATAATTTTTCTGTACGGCCGCCACCTCTCTGCAGACAATGGCAAACCTCAGAGAGTAATCAAAATGCCATGTAAAGCTTCTTGAGAACGAGAACTTTCCGTTCATCGCCGTTCGGAGTCGGCGTTAAGCATGTAGGTCCGGTTCTCGGTCAATTGTGTACAAACTTAATAACACGCACAACACAATTGATCATAAGAAGCTAGGTCAAAGTCCTTTCAAGGGCTGAAATGGCCAGTTATTTATTTATTTTTTTTTTTTTTATTGAAGATAATTATTTTTTTAAGAAGTGGCAGCACTCATTCATTTTGAAATTAAAAGATCCGTTATTCTATGCTGCGTTGTTACTTGCACATATCACTTTGTTTTTCCAAAAAGTAAATCTCATTTGTCATTAAAATAGGTACTTTAAGGTTATATTTTGCTTTTTGTGGAATCTACTGAAAAATATTAGTCTTAAGATAAGTTGTGAAGTTGAAGAACATTAAGTAAATAAGAATTTAAGCGAATATTACTAAAAGGTGGGTTGCGCGCAACACTGCACAGCTGAGGAACACATGATAGTTCTCAACCTTCGAAAGCAGAATAAATTATACAAATTTATTGCGAAATCACTGGGTCGGTCCAAAAATTTTGTTGTTAATGCCCTTTAACTCAAAAAATGAACAGAACAACGTGATGGCAAGAAAAAAACAACTCCTACTACCGAAAATTTAATCGTAATACTTACCAAGAGGAATCCTTTTATGTCATCGAAAGCGAGAACTGTACGGCGTCGATTGTACAAAAGGAACCAACCTGGAAGAATATCCCGTAAAGTTCGTCTGCTTAGAAAGGCGAATTTACGGAAGAGGAAAAAGTTCGCCGAAGCGCACAAGCCTTGGTGTGGAACAGAAAACATCAAAAAGTGGTATAGCATACTCTGGAGTGATGAGACAAAAATATATTTATTTGGGAATGATGCCGGACGAAATGTCAGACGCCCTAAAGGACTATTTTCACCACAATACACAAAAAAGACAGTTAAGCATGGTGGCGGCAATATAATGGTTTGGTGCTGCTTTTCCTGATATGGAGTTGGGTTGGAGGATATTCTCCAAGATGTGATGCTGCCATTTACTGAAAAGAACATGCCGCTTCGTTGTCTTTATGCAAGATTATGACCCAAAACACACTTCAAAGTAAGTGAACAAGTAGTTTCAACAAAACAATGTTCAAGACTTAGATTGGCCAAGCCAGCTAGCCGCCCGACCTAAACCTAATGGAAATTGGGAAATTTGTTGGGAAAATTTAAAACAAGGAATTTGGAAAAAAATTTCAAAAATTAAAAGGTTTTATGGCAAAAAGAAATATGGTACGACAGTCCCGTAGAATCCTGCCGCAAACTTATTAATTCTATGCCAAATCGAATTCAGAAAGTTATAGATAATAACGGCTGTGTATTAATGGAGTTTTACACATTTTGTATATTTTTTGTCATAAACCCATCTGATTTAATTATACAATAACGTTTTTAACTTCGTACCTATTTTAATGACCACATGAATTTTTAATTTTTGTTCGTATTTGCACTAACCTTTGAACTATATGACCTTTGCAATGGTATTTATGTTTGCTTCACCTGTTTACCAAATAAAGATGGCATCATTTTGAACACAATATTAATTAAAAAAAAAAGAAATGAATTTTGTATTATACCGAAGTCGAAGTACCTATTTTCATGATCATATGTGTACATAAATCGGCCAGAAAAGTTCATTAAAGAATTTTTATTTTATTCACAAACTAATTAGAAATGATAGTTGTGAATATTGCTTCCAAAATATAAAATATACTTTTAAAAAATAAGAATAAAATAATTAAAAATAAAAAAATTGAAAATAAAAAAATTATAAACAAAAAACAAAAAATAAAAAATAAAAATAAAAATAAAAATAGAAATTCAAAATTCAAAATAAAAAATAAAAAACAAAAAATAAAAAGTAAAAAATAAAAAAAAAATAAAAAATTAAATGAAATAAAACAATAAAATAAAAAATAAAAATATTTTATTAAAATAAGAAATAAGCAATAAAATTAAAAAAATAAAAAAAACAAAAAAACAAAATAAAATAAAAAAAATAAAAAAGCAAAAAAACAAAAAAAAAATAAAAAAGCAAAAAAACAAAAAACTAAAAAATAAAAAATAAAAAATAAAAAATATGTAAAACTAGCTAAATAAATTTAAAATAACAATTGAAACATTTCAAGTAAAATTTTAAACGAAGTGAATTAAAAAATTTAATTATAAATTAAAAATTGAAAATAATATTTACGAGAAAATTCTAAAAAAAATAATTTAAAAATAACCAAAACTACAAAAACAATAAATGAATAATACGATGCCTGCCTTTTAGGTCTTGCGCCTCGGCAACACTAAGCATTGCCAGTTAAATTTTGACAGTTCCATTCGAAAATTTTGTATTTTCTAGTATAAACGTCCTCACAACGTTTAGACGTAGGTGCGGTTATTGTATTGTTTACAGTGGTTTGAAAATTGTATTTCAGCAAACATAGAATTAACACGTGAACATTTTCGGTTGATGATTTAGTACAATTTTCAACTTGGATTGATAAGAAAAGAATGCATCGATAAACTTACTTCGACTTTTGATGATGAGCTATGGGCTATGGGCTATGGGCACGGAGCAAGTTTCGGAGCCAATTAAGAGCAAGGATTATGTAGCAACACAAAGCGGTCGTTCATAAATTACGTTACCAATTTAGGGGGGGGGGGGGGGGAGGTGTTTTATAACGTACTACATAAGTAACGATAGAAGGTTTGAAATGCAACAACAAAGCAAAGACAAACACAGAAACAACATTGAAGCTTTAAATGAAGTGGTGCCCATACCCGATGATGAAGCCCCACACCCAGCGAGTGTAAAACCCTGATTCAATGAGTTCGAGCGTGGACGTCGTTCTCTCCAAGACGTGCAGGAAAGAAATTTCGTGCAGATCGTCCAAGAACGGCTGTGTTGGCAGAAAATATCAATCATGTGCTCAGAAAATATCAACTGTTGGAAGCGAATCGACATGTATGTGACTTACCATGAGATAGAGTCATCCTTGGGCATTAGTGGGACTAGCATACACTAGTCAGAGAAAGTCTGGGTGCAAGGAATTAATTGATTAAATTTATTAAAAAAAAAAAAACACAAAAGTAGGAATACAGGAACGTCAATATATTTTTTATATAATCAATACGAAAAATACTCATACGAAAAAAAAAATAAGACAAAAACAAAATCATAATTTAAATAACCACCAGAAAAAGTCTGCGTACAAAACGAAAATATTTATAAAAAAATTGTCGTTTGCTGTTCTTATGACATGTTATGACTTGTTGGGTATCCTTTCCGCTTAAGAACCTCTGAAAACGTTTCGACATAGATTTAACTAGCTCAGATGTTTCTTCTCTGGTAATATTGTTCCATTATTTACGTAGAATGTCTTCAGCATACTTTTAGAGGTAATGTTACGCTAGCGAATCTTTTGGTCCAATAAGTGCAACAAATGCTCTATGCGATTTAAATCCGTGGACTGTGATGGAGTTTTCAATTGTGTCGGGACATTATAGAGCAACCAAATTCTGATTATTTCTGCAGTGTGCTTTGGGTCGTTATTCTGCTGTAAGTAGAAACAATTTCCCAAACCTAGGTTTTTAGCGCTTTGTCTCAAATGTGTTTTGAGAATGTCCAAATAAACTCGTTTATCCATAATGGACTCTATTCACTCGAACTGCCCCACGCCCCACAGTGATGCGAAAGGGCATGCTAGACGGAAAAAAGTCTAAATCGAATTTTTACATTCTGAATATTTTAAACTGTTAAATAATATCCATTGATCTCAGGAATAATTTATTTACCTGCGCTTTCTACAAAAAATACAAAAATTCTTGAAACTTGACCCAAAAAGTGATTTTTTGAAATTTTCGCTTATGAGTTTTCTAGTTATACTAATTAATTTTTTTAAAATATTTCCCAATATCCAAAAGAGTTGCAAATTTGCGTACTTTATGAAAAAGATAAGACCTTTTAAAATAAAATATCTTCAATTACCTATCTTTTAAAATGTTCGCGCTATAAAATGGTATTTATCGATATAACTGCGTAAAAAGTGAACATTTGGTAAAATATTATGGAAAATACAAAAATACAAAATAAAAAATACAAAAAGAAAATACAAAAAAAATAATACCATTTTGTATTTACAAAAATGTATTTTTTTTTAACCATTATTGTGTCTACTCTAAGTTCTAAAAGTGCCAAGGTGCGCAAATGGACTTTGTTGCCTTGTTTTTTTAACCTGTTTGATGGTCCTAAAAATGCATGTATAGGGTGTTTTTTTAGAGGTATAGAACTTCGAATTGAAATAAAGCACAAGAAAATCGTTTTAATGTCCATCAATTTGGCTTTATTGGAAGGATAATTTTATGCCATTAATGTTTAAATATGATTTCGGGCATGTGGCCGCCGCGGCTGGCTCGAATAAAGCCAATTCTACATGTCCAATTTTCAACCACTTTTTCGAGCATATGGGGCCGTATGTCGGCAATAACGCCACGAATGTTGGCCTGCAAGTCCCCTAACGTTTCTGGTTTGTTGGCGTAGACGAGCGACTTCACATATCCCCAAAGAAAATAATCCAATGGTGTCAAATCACACGATCTTGGTGGCCAATTGACAGGTCCATTCCGCGAAATTATGCGCTCATCGAATGTTTCCTTCAATAAATCGATTGTGACGTGCGCTGTGTGGCATGTAGCGCCGTCTTGTTGGAACCACAACTCATCCACATTCATGCCATCCAATTCGGGAACAAAATAGTCGGTTATCATGGCTCTATACCGGTTTCTATTAACGGTAACTGACTCTCCAGCATTATTTCGGAAGAAGTATGGCCCAATGACTCCACCAGCCCATAGAGTACACCAAACAGTCAGTTTTTGTGGATGTAATGGCGTCTCAAGGATATCATGTGGATTCTCTTCACTCCAAATGTGGCAATTTTGCTTGTTGACGTAGCCATTCAACCAAAAATGAGCCTCATCACTGAACAAAATTTTGCGATGTAAACTTCGCGAACTGAACCATTATTTTCGAAATAAATTTGCACGATTTGCAAGCGTTGTTCTTTTGTCAACCTGTTCATGATGAAATGGCAAACCAAACTGAACATAAATGACATTAGAGTTGCCAGATTTGACCACAATAGTGCTTTTGAACTTTATAATGCCCATGTCGAAAACATAATGGATCTAGTGCAAAATGAGAACAAGAATCATCATTTTTGTATACTTGGTGATTTCAATTTAAACCAAATAACATGGTCTCAAATGCATGCAGATGTTGGCTATATGCCTTTGAACGCTAACAGTGAGTTGGAATTATTGGTTGTTGACAGTTTCCTTGAACTGGATTTATTGCAGATAAATGGTTTTCATAATAAACTAAACAAAATTTTGGATCTTGTATTTATAAGTAAAAGTATTAATTTTGCTATTGCTGAATCAGGGTTTCCTATATCTCCTTCCAGTGTTCATCACTCTCCATTATCTATTGAATTTGAATTCTATAATTTTCTTCGTTGTGAGACTAAATCCACAAATGATTTTAATTTTAATGCATGTGATTTTAATCTTTTGAATAACATTTTTAATGGCATTGATTGGTTTAATAAGTTAGTTTCTTTTAATGCTCTAGAGTGTTTTTTGATCTTTAAATCAATTATATCGGATATATGTTGTGAGCATGTTCCTAAAAAACACATTAAAAAACGGAATAAACTGCCTTGGTACACTCCTGGCTTATTGAAATTAAAAAATCTACGTAATAAATTTTATAAAAAATGGGCTGCGGCTAACAATATAGACTTCTTTAATAAATATAGGTTTTATATGAGGGAGTTCAATTTTTTAAATAAATACCTTTATAGTCAGTTTATCCAGAATTTCGAAACGAACATTAAGTCTAATCCTAAAGCATTTTGGAGTTACATAAAATCGAAAAAGATGCGCTCTGATATTCCAGCTAGTATGTTTTACCGTGACAAAGTCTCTAAAAACGCTCTTGAAACTGCAAATCTTTTTGCTGACTTTTTTGAGTCTAATTTTGAACCTGCAATTGTATGTACTAGTGATGTTACTTCAGATATTACACCATTAGTTGATCTTGGAGCGGTTTATATCTCTGAAGATGATGTAATGGAAGGAATCATGAGTCTCAAAACTTCAACTAAATCTGATTCGGATGGCCTCTCGGGTAACCTATTAAAAAACTGTTGTAAATCCCTGGCAAAACCTCTTCAACTTATCTTTAATAAGTCTTTATCTACGGGGTTTTTTCTTCCTGACTGGAAAGTGTCATTAATATCGCCTGTTTTCAAAACCGGAAACAAAAATAATATTGAAAACTATAGACCAATATCCAAGCTAACGTCGGTATCAAAACTTTTTGAATCTATAATAAAAAGAAAAGTATATTTTGCTGTAAAATCCTTTATTTCTCCATCACAACATGGCTTTGTACCTGGTCGTTCAACGGTAACGAACCTTACAATCTTTTCCGAATATTGTATATCGGCTTTCCAACAGGGATATCAGATTGATTCTATCTACACAGACTTTTCGAAAGCCTTTGACAAAGTCTCTCACGACATTTTATTGAAAAAATTAGCGAAAATCGGGTTTCACTCAAATTTATTGAAATGGTTTGGGTCATATCTTAGTAACAGGGTATGTCATGTCTATATTGAAAATAAAATTTCAAGGCCATTTACAGCTTCCTCGGGTGTTCCCCAGGGAAGCATTTTGGGTCCGATACTGTTCATATTATTTATTAATGATATTTCATCCAAAATAATAAATTCACAATGTCTTTTATATGCGGATGATTTAAAAATTTTTCGGAAAATAAATAATTTGTCAGATGCCTCCTTACTGCAATCAGATTTAAATTCTTTAAATGTCTGGAGTTCGAAAAATAGTCTACATCTTAATCACGACAAATGTTTGTTCACTACTTTTACTAAATCTTCATGTCCACTAAGAACAACATACTTTTTGGATAATTTTCCTTTGAAATGTGTTCATGAAATTAAAGATCTAGGTGTGGTTTTTGATTCAAAATTCACTTTCATTTGTCATCTGAATTACATTATTCCAAAAGCTTATTCGCTTCTTGCTTTAGTACGGCGAAATGGTTCTAATTTTAAGGACCCTTTCACATTAAAATTACTTTATACATCTATTGTTCGTTCGAAGTTGGAATATGCTTCATTTATATGGAACCCTTTCTATGCATCTCATACATTACGCCTAGAACGAGTTCAGAAAGCTTTTACTAGATTTGTTTATAAAATAAATTATCCAAGAAATCCAGTTCCTTCTGACAACGATCGTTGTAGTCGCACAAATTTAAAAACCCTTCAGAATAGAAGGACCATTTTATCTCTGTTGTTTATTTTTGATATTGTAGTTGGTACGATTGATTGCCCAAAACTACTTGAATTTATAAATTTTAATGTTCCTTGTCGAACCTTACGTCATTTTGATGTGTTTTATCTTGGAGTATGCAGAACCAACTATGCCATTAATTCACCAATGTATAGAGCAATGTTAGAGTTCAATAACTGTATGCTTTATTGCAATATCGATCTTTCTAATTCCAAAGAATTATTAAAGAATGTGTTAAATAACTATTATTAAACTTCTTTTTAATTATTTTATAAATACTCCTATTGAATAGATATTACTATTATTGTATAGATTACTATATTAATTATCATAGTCTGTAAGAACCACTGTTCATTGACTTGAAATAATAAAATAAAAAAAATAAAAATGCCAGTTTTATCTCTATTAGAAAAACAAAACCCTAAAAAAAACACCCTGTATAAACTAGGTCCTGACCGTTTTGTATGAAATGTATTGAATATGAGGTCGACTAGACTATATGTGGTGTTTAAATATTCTCAACACATTACAAAATATTTTTAAACTAAAAAAAAAAATTTTGTAATATATATTAAATAAAAAAAAAAATTTTTACCTGAGGTTTTTTTAAAAAAAACCCATAAATTGGTAAAATATTTTGTAAAATTAAAAAAGGGCCATTTTATATATGCAAAAATATATTTTTTATTTAACCATTATTATGTCTTATTTAAGCTCTAAAAGTGCCAAGGTGCGCAAATGACCGGTTTCCCTGTTTTATAACCTGCTTGATGGTCATAAAAATGCTATTTATTTTTATTTCAAAACCCGGTTTCAACTGCTTTTTATAATTTTGATAAGCCGATAGCTCAAGCTGCTAGTTCTTTTAATATTCATTGTAAATTAATTTTATAACTAGTAAGAAATGATCTTCGACTGGGCCGAAATTAAAATAGCCGCACGACCGAACCAAAGTATATTCAAAGTCACTTTATATAGGAGGGTGCGCGGTTTTCACCTGATTTCGTTGAATTTCATACTCAGAGTGCATATTAAATATCGAAGCTCATACGCAAAATTTCAAGTCCATCTATTAATTTTTGTGGAATTCTAAGACAATTTACCTTTTTAATAAAGCCATTTTGTATGGGAGGAAGGCGTGGTTTTCACCCGATTTCATTGAATTTCATACTCAGAGTGCATATTAAATATCGAAGCTTTATCGACATTTTAATATCGACATTTTACCTTTTTAATAAAGTCACTTTGTGTGGGCGAGGTAGGCGTGGTTTTAATCTGATTTGATTAATTTTCCAACTTGACCTTTATTTTTCAGAGAAAAGCTTATGTATCGAAATATTTCATAGCTTTTCTCATTTCTTAGTTATGGACCAAAATATAGTCCACATGCATGGAAGCTACCACGCCCACTTATTCAATCGCACCGAAATTTTTTCCGCTTTTTTGAAATTACATACACGACATCTACGTTTAATTTTGTTACTGTAGCTTATCTGATTTCTAAGATATAGCGAAAAATGTGATTAAGTTGTATGGAAGCTGCCACGCCCACTTGTTCAATCGCACCGAAATTTTTTTCACTTTTTGCAAATTATATACAAAACGTCTACGTTTAATTTCGTTATCGTAACTTATCTCATTTTTTAAGATATAGCGAAAAGTGATTAAGTTGTGTGGCAGCTACCACGCCCACTTCTTCAATCACACCGAAATTTTTTTAGATTTTTGCAAATTATATATTAAACGTCTACATTTAATTTTGTTTTCGTAGCTTAACTCATTTCTAAGCTAAAGCGAAAAAAGTGATTAAGTTGTATGGCAGCTGCCACGCCTATTTGCTCAATCGCGCTGAATTTTTTTTCTCTTTTTTTAAATTAGATACAAAAAATCTACGTTTAATTTTGTTGTCGTAGCTTATCTAATTTCTAAAATATAGCTCAAATTATGTTTCAGTTGTATGGCAGCTGCCACGCCCCCTTGTCCAAAATTTCTGAAATAGGTTTTTTTGCATTTTCCTTTACCTAAAACACCAGAAATTACCAAAAAAAATCCACAAAATAATATTTTCCGTCTAACTTGTACCAATTGAATCACTGTGCGCCCGTTGGGGCCATACACTCCCAAACTATGAGTCCACCGCCACCATGCTTAACTGTGGCAGTCAGGTTTTCCTTATTGAGAGCCGTGCGGGGTTTTCTCCAGACCTTGATTCCGAATATACAGAACTTGCTTTCAAAGCTTAAAAATTATCCGTTTTTAAAATGCACGCAAATTTTTTCTGCGCTCTAAAAGGGACCTTCGACAGATAATAATTGATAAAAACGGTGTTGCCAGATTTTCGTTTTGAAATTAGATTTAAATTGTTAGTTATATGTCAATAAATAAATATCGTTTTAGAACAAAAATAATTGCATTGTGTACCATATTAAGAAATGTTCGACTTTGTACGCAAACTTTTTCTGATTAGTGTATATTTGATTTTACATAAGCATTTAAGCGTCAGTACGATTTGTTCCCGTTCAATACAACATTAAAAGACGGTTGCTGAAAAAATCTTCGTGTCGATTGGTGCAGGGAAATGCTGCACAGTCTTCGACATCACCACAGGTGACGAACCATGGATCTACGCTTATGAGTCCGAAACAAAAAACCAATTCACTGTTTGGATTTTTCAAAGTGAGTAAAACCCGACAAAAGTTGTCCGCGACAGAGCACTTCCATGCAAGCAAATGGTTGCCAGTTTTGCTGAATAGTACACTGAAAAAAAAAGAAAGTTTTAAAATTGACGACAATTATTATTAATTTCACGGAAGTTAAGGCCTAACTGAAAATAGTGGTTCAGTTTTGAAGCTTGTTTTCCTCTTTTAATATTTTGAAGTCTTAATTCTGAAAAGTATTTAATTCTGATACTATTTTATTTAAAAATAAAATAATTTTGATGCTTTTTACCTTTTATAGAGAAAAAAAACCCTGATACTTTTGTGTACTCTGACGAAAAAAACATTATCTGTTATAATAGCCCGCCAGTGATTCAGATATGATTCACTTTCGAGTGCTGAAAACATATTTTTCTACCCGAAAAGATTTATAAATTATTAACAGATACTTTCACTTCACTGGGATGAGTTTTCATTCCATCTGTGTGTTTGTTCCATTCTTGTTTTTTTATTTCTCATTTTTTTTCAATTTTTTGCACTTGCTTTTGACTCGTCTCTCAGCTCAAAAGGAATTTCTCTCAAGTGTTGTCATCATTTCCATCAAAATAAGCTGCAACATTTGTTTCTGCTGATGCACATATGTTCAACAGATGTTGTTGAAATAATACATTTCAAACAAAGCAATTTAGCTTGAAATATTTTGTTTTTGTTTAGCATTCTGTGTCGATATGAAATAATTTCAAGAAATTCTTTAATTAATGATCTGTGAAGGAAAACGTTTATAAATTATTTTCAAGTTAAATGAGGTCGTCACAAGTGCTTCCATTGAGTTGTGAATTCGAACGATAAATTATAATGAATATTCTCGATTTTCAAGACTTAAATGAAATATGTCCAGACAGATATATTGAGTGAAGAAACAAACTCTCGTGTCATCAATCTACAGGCAGTAGTTTGAGCATTAAAGGCGAATGTTTAAAATCATGGCAATTTTTCTCAAGTAAAGTGAATTTTGAAAACATTGACGTTATTTCGATACCAATGACATCGATACCAATCAAAATAGTTTTCTATGATAAAAAAAATGTTGCTACATATTAGCCACATTTTCCCCGCCCACACCCACTTTTGTAATTATAATCACGTTTTATTTCCTTCTTGTACTTTTGCATGTTTTAAATTGTTCTTGAGAAATTATCATAAAGCTGGAATTAATCTTATAAAATTTAAAATTGCCTAAAAAGATACTGTGAATTATAAAAAGTAAAGCCTTAAAAACAATTTGTATTGGCCATTGATCAAGTGTGATAATGTTGCTACTATAAGCTTAAACACCAATTTAACGTGAAGTCCGTCTTATTCCGCCTGTTTTCCGAAATGTTTGAAAAAGCATTTTTACATAAATGCAACGTCGTTGCATGGAATGTTAATTCTATTTTGAACTCGCTAACGATAGGCGTTTACGACAAAATTAAAAATCAAAGAAGAAATGAAAAAATGACTGCTTCATCAAGACGTGGAGAAAGCTGTTTAAGCAACGAAATGTGCAAAATTGTTGCATGGAATTATCGCTGAATATAAGTGCTACGGTAAAAATTATTTTACTCTAGTATAAGTTGCTTTTTTTGGCCTCCTTAGAAAAAATAAAATAAGAAATTATTATATGATAAGATGGTGGAGGCGTATATAAATTGTAAGCCGCTTTAAAATCGAAAATGCAACTAACATGCAACGGTGTTGCATGGAATTACAACTGGGTGAGTCTGGCGCTACACCAAATATGATAAAATAAAAAAAAATCATTGGTACTTGATCTCAGGACAAAAGTTAAGAAATTAAATAAACATGTTATCAAGTCTTATTTATGCAAGATAGCATCTAATGCAACAAAAAAGCAATACTGTTGCATGAAATTATTACTAGCTTCGTATAGGTACTACGCTTGATTTTATTTTAAAAAAATTACTATTTGTTCTTTGGCGTCGTAACGAAAACAAAAAAGATTTATAACGTCCTGAGACCGTGGAGGCAGCCGGTCGAAAATATAACAAAAATGCAAAAGCGTTGCATGGAATTATAACTTGGTGACTATGGGCGCACCGTTCATTTTATTATATAATAGTTAGAATAGTTAAAACGGACGGTATGGGACATTTTATGATGTAACCGTTACAAATGTGAAGTTTCGAATCTGTAAAATTAAATTTTTTTTCTTTTACCATTGCATCCTATTGCTTAAGTGGAACTAAGTGCCTTATTTCCAAGTTTGTACTTCTTACAAAAATAAAACTACGTGAATGTACAACAAGAATAATAATGATTGCCACACCAAATTGCTATTGAGCAAAAAAGGTGTTTTTTTTGCTTTTGATGCACGCGAATGCATCATCGTTGCATGAAAATATTGCAAAAAACTTAGGGTTATACTTCTTAGGGTTCTACAGAAACAAAAGCAAAAGCACAACAGAATTCACAAAACCAAAATAAGAATAAAATTGAAAAATAAAAATAAAATTTGAAAATGAAAATAAAAATTTAAATAACAAAAATAAAACAAACTCAAACATACAAATGACTTTAACCCAACAAAAGCAAAAGCAAAAAAAAAAGTAAATACAGAAACAAAAACAAAAAGAAAAAACAAATTGGAATCGTCAACTTGACATGAACTTAATCTAAACTTAATTTTAAACTTAAACTTAAACTTAAACTTAAACTTAAGCTTAAGCTTCAGCTTAAACTTTGACTTTAACTTTAACTTTAACTTTAACTTTAACTTTAACTTTAACTTTAACTTTAACTTTAACTTTAACTTTAACTTTAACTTTAACTTTAACTTTAACTTTAACTTTAACTTTAACTTTAACTTTAACTTTAACTTTAACTTTAACTTTAACTTTAACATTAACTTTAACTTTAACTTTAACTTTAACTTTAACTTTAACTTTAACTTTAACTTTAACTTTAACTGTAACTTTAACTTTAACTTTAACTTTAACTTTAACTTTAACTTTAACTTTAACTTTAACTTTAACTTTAACTTTAACTTTAATTTTAACTTTAACTTTAACTTTAACTTTAACTTTAACTTTAACTTTAACTTTAACTTTAACTTTAACTTTAACTTTAACTTTTACTTTAACTTTAACTTTAACTTTAATTTTAACTATAACTTTAACTTGTGGCGTCCGTGGCGTAGTTGGTTAGAGTGCGTGGCCGCTATGTCAAAGAACTTTGGAAACCCAGGTTCGAACCCCAGCAGCGACAGAAAATTATTTGAATTAAAATAATTTTTCTGTACGGCCGCCACCTCTCTGCAGACAATGGCAAACCTCAGAGAGTAATCATAATGCCATGTAAAGCTTCTTGAGAACGAGAACTTTCCGTTCATCGCCGTTCGGAGTCGGCGTTAAGCATGTAGGTCCGGTTCTCGGTCAATTGTGTACAAACTTAATAACACGCACAACACAATTGATCATAAGAAGCTAGGTCAAAGTCCTTTCAAGGGCTGAAATGGCCCGTTATTTATTTTTATTTTTTTTTATAACTTTAACTTTAACCTTAACTTTAACTTTAACTTTAATTTTAACTGTAAATTTTACTTTTATTTTTACTTTTACTTTTACTTTTACTTTTACTTTTACTTTTACTTTTACTTTTACTTTTACTTTTACTTTTACTTTTACTTTTACTTTTACTTTTACTATTATTTTTACTTTTACTTTTACTTTTAATTTTACTTTAACTTTTACTTTTACTTTTACTTTTACTTTTACTTTTACTTTTACTTTTATTTTTACTTTTACTTTTACTTTTACTTTTACTTTTACTTTTACTTTTACTTTTACTTTTACTTTTACTTTTACTTTTACTTTTACTTTTACTTTTACTTTTACTTTTACTTTTACTTTTACTTTTACTTTTACTTTTACTTTAACTTTTACTTTTACTTTTACTTTTACTTTTACTTTTACTTTTAATTTTGCTTTTACTTTACTTTAACTTAAATTTTAACTTCAAACTCAACTTCAATTGCAACTTAAACTTAAATTTGAACTTAAACTGAAAATGTACTTAAACTTAAACGTAAGCTCAAACTTGAAGATTACTACGCACAAGCTAAAGCAAAAACAAAAAATAAAAACCAGATAAGATAAAGTTAAGGACAATCATTCGAAAGATGAGTAGAAGAGGAATTAGGACAAGTATTAGGTAAAGGATTAAGGCAATCATTTAGACAAGGATTAGTCAGCTCTGTATCTATATTCCACCATTTCTGAATTTGGCATTCCTGCAAAGCTCATCCTTCTTTGCAGAATGACACTGAGCAACACCAGCAGCACAGTTAAGATAGGGAAGGATCTCAATCCTCCATTCGATACCAAACGTGGTTTCAGACAAGGTATTTCTTTATCGTTCGACATTTTCAACCTGGATGGAGAAGATCATCTGAGCTGCTGATTTGAGCCATAATGGCACGATATTCTACAAAAGTTTTATGCTGTTGGCGTATGCTGATGATATCGAAATCATTGGCCATAATACGCGCGAAGTCAGTGCAGCATTCTCCAGATTAGCGAAAGGGTCGAGTCGAATGGGTCTTGCAGTGAACGCAGATAAGACGAAATACCTAGTGTCAACAAATAAACAGTCCCAGCGTCTTGGAAACCACGTCACTGTTGACAACATCTCCTTCAAGGTTGTTAAGGATTTTTTCTACCTGGGATCCAGCATAAACTCTTTCAACGATGTCAGTATTGAGATAAAACGAAGGATAACTCTTGCCAAGAGGTGTTACTTTGGGCTGAGTAGGCAATTGAGAAGCAAAGCCCTCTCTCGACAAACAAAACTCAGGCTCTATAAGTCACTAATCATGCCCGTCCTATTATATGCAGAACAAACTTGGCCGTTGAACAGTTCTGAAGAAAAGACTTTGGGAGCCTTCGAGAGAAAGATCATTTGTAAAATCTTCGGTCTAATCTGCGTCAATGGCTAGTACCGATCACGAGCTGTATGAGGTGTACGCTGACATCGACATAGTGAGGCGCATTAAAATCGAGCGGCTCCGCTGGCTAGGATATGTTGAGCGAATGGAAAATTACACTCCAGCGGAAAAAATATTCGATTCGGTGCCCGGTGGTGATCAACGCAGAAGAGGACGCCCACATCTTCATTGGAAGGATCAAGTGTTGGACAACCTGACTACAGTTTGTGTTTCCAATTGGCGCCAGCAAGCGAAAAACAAAAATTTTTTTTAATTAAAGGGGTTTTGACCCCCCTATGTGAATATTAGGGGGCGATTATGTTTCCCAATTTTAAAGGATATTAAATTTGCAAGAATTTCACTGAAGGTCTTAGATCAAAATTTTGCTTAGTTTAGGAGTTAAAGGAAACTAACTACGACCCCATAGTATAAAATGTGACCTTGAAAAAATCGGTTTTTTGAGCTAACTCACAAAAATCCCTTATACGATATGTTCTAAGGACCATTGGCTATCGGAAACCATTGGAGTTATTTCAAATGACCTTTAAATTGTCGCACAGGTTATTGCCTTACCATGAATCCCTCTATTAATTGACGATTTTTGTATGATGCTCAATCACTGTGCGACATACTCTTCGTACGCGTGACCGTCGGAACTACCAGAGCGGTTGTAATCAAACAGATAGAAACTTCAATAAATTTTCGCTGTCATTGGCATTGAAAGTGCTACTAATGTTTGTCTAACTGTCTAACATATGACAAGTATTTAAAAATCAAACACGTGAACTTACAATTTTGTGGAAAAATAACGCTAATGCCGCGTGTTAAATTACGACAAATTTGTATGCAAATTATATATAAATGTTTTTTTTTGTTTTTTGATCGAGAAGTTAATGAAATCAAGTTGAAATTGATAAGTTTAATTAATCGACGTTACGAAGAGTAGACAGGAGGGGACCTACCGGCCAACAGATTGAATGAAATTTCAAACAAATAAATGAATGAATGATGAGAGAGAAACAAAAAAAAAATTTTAAATATGACATCAAAATTGTTTTCCGTTTCACTTATTGACCTTTTTGAGGGTGATAAGAAGACAGCCAGTCAGTCAGTGATATAGACTTTGATTTAGCAATGTTCGAATTATTTCATTTATTTCAAATAAATTTTATTTAAAATGCTAATCATGTAATTAATGCCAAATCAATTTGTTGTTAATTTGTAAATACAAATGGAATGAACTTGTGAAGTATTTTTTGTGTGTGTTTTTACTGTCAATTGGCGGTAAACGAAGGGCTTCAATAAGTTTGTGACTGTCTAAGTAAACTGAGGTGGAGGACAACTTCATCATGAAATACAAGATATAAATGAAAAAAATAAAGAAATAAATATTGAAGAGTTATTTTCTTAAAATAACGAAAATCAAACTAAAATAAGACGCCAGCAAAAGTTTATATCCAAGCTTTTTGAAAGCTTTTCCCCAAAGAAATCCAATAATTTTCTCCAAAAAAAAACCACTTAATGCTATTATAACAAAAATCCTGCAGATAAATCTTGACAGAAAGTTTTGCGGCTCTTGCTCTTGCTCTTGAGTAAATCACGTGCTGGCAAGAAATAATTGAAGGAAAACGGAAATAAACCAACAAAGTTCGATTTAAACCGCAATTTCTTGTATATCGCATAATGTGAAAACCAGCTGGAAGGCAATGAACAGCTTATAAATGTGCTTGTATAAGCGGGGGTCAAGTGTGTGCGAGTGAGTGAGTGAGTGAGTGAGTGAGTGAGTGAGTGAGTGAGTGTGTGTACGTGTAGTAAACTATTGACACTCAATTTAGGAAAATTTTCACCCATATATTTTGCACTCTAATGCTTAGGGCGAAGTTGTTCTGTTCGTTTTCAATATTTTTATTTTTTCCTTTTCTTGTGTGTTGACCTAACCTCACTTCATAACTGGGTCAATTGATGAATGGTGGTTGTGGGATGAGGCAGTGGACTAGGTGCTTTCGGTGAAAATCACGTTATTTATATAGTGCTTTTCAATCGTGTGTTCGTTAATGGCTTTGACGCGCCTCTCTGGCCAAAGGCGAGGTTGGGTTCAGCGACAAAATTTCCGGCTTTTAATGAAATAATTTCAAATATCATATTATGACTTATTATCAACATTAGCTTTGATTGTGATTCAGATTATTTTAAATTGTATTTTTGTGAAATCAACAATCTCAGAATTTCCAATATTTTCTTATATGTAAGGTTAAATGTTGGTATCCCTCTGTATCCCCAATCAACCCCGATCCTAGACTCTTGTGCTTTTCAACCAAATTTGGTTCACATATTTATTTAATAATACACCTCAAAGCGGCTTCTTTACACGATTAATAGTTTCCTGCAGCACCAACCACATCCGACGCCACAAAAATACTAACAACCAGGCTACGGAAAGGCTCCCCCATGAACGCACGCGAGCCACGTCCATGATGGCTCATTTGGTACAAGCTTGTGTACCTTTTAAAACATCTCACGCTCACGTAAGATAGCCAAATTTTGATACCAATCGTAGTTCCTCATGTATGAGAACGCTACGAAATATTTGTTGCGCTCGCACCAACGAGCGCTATTGAGCCGTACATGGCAATACGAGAACAGGGTGGGCCAAATGCAAGTCTTTTTAATGCAATAAAATGAACAAAATTAAATTTTTTCCATTTTTTTTTTTTTGCTTTATAAGTACCCTGCAAACATTTTCCGAGTGCCTCAAAAAAAATGACTAAAAAGAGAATTTCTTATGGATGTTTTATGAGCACGCAATAAAAAGACTAATAAAGGAGTTTTTGATATGTTTGTAAAATGATTGCTCAGAAATAAGACTCTAAAAAGAGTATTTTTTATGTGTGTTTTATGAGTACGCAATAAAAAGAATCCTAAAGGAGTCTTTGATATGATTCCAAAATGATTGCTCAGAAATAAGACTCTAAAAATAGTATTTTTTATGCGTGTTTTAAGAGTATGATGAAGGGAAAATACCGAAATATATTAATTTATATTATTAATATTATTAAATAAATGTACTCATAGACGGATAACAGAAGCCATGCGGCATGTACAAGATTAATCTTAAGTGTCAACATATGTAGTTTATCTAATTAATACAAATACCAAAGGAAATGCAAATACAAAGTACATTACAGTTGCATTACAATTACATTGCAATTAAATTACTATTACATTACAATTACATTACAATTACATTACAATTACATAACAATTACATTACAATTACATTACAATTACAATAAAATTACATTACAAGTACATTACAATTACATTACAATTACATTACAATTACATAACAATTACATTACAATTACATTACAATTAAATTACAATTAGATTACAATTACATTACAATTACATTACAATTACATTACAATTACATTACAATTACATTACAATTACATTACAATTACATTACAATTACATTACAATTACATTACAATTTCATTACAGTTACATTACAATAACATTACAATAAATTACAATTACATTTTCGAGTGTAATATTAACCGAAATTAAAGACCTTTGGCACAATTTCTTAAAGAAGAGAAGTATTCAGAGTCCAGTTCATCATTATGACTGGTAAATGACTAACTAAAAAAACTCACAAAAAAATTTGGAATTATTTCAGGAACGTCCGAAGATTTGTCTGACAATTTAAGCGTGGTCGGGTAATTATCTGCTTTTCTCTTGATTAATGAACTGAACTTAATTGAAATGAACTTAATGAACTGGTAAAACTTTTTTGGATCAGTGATAACTTTGGTTTGGATATGGCTACATAGGATTCATAAAGATGTTCACAAAGATAAGAAAAATTGTTGTAAACGTGAGGTTATCTCTTGAGGTCAGCAGAAGACTTAAGTATTAAATATGTACGCCAAAGTTTGTTTCTTTTATTCTGAAGTGAATATTTAAAGTAAAGTAAAGTAGCTCTTTATTATATTTATTAGATGTAGTAAAAATTATATTGGGTGTAGTAAAAAGAAATTCATTATTTTTCCACTATATATACGTGCGATCCGGTAACGCTAGATGGCATTAGAAAGATAAGATTTCGTACTAAAAAAACTTCAATTGCTTGACTCAGTTTTGTTTGAGTGCGCGTCAACGATGGATAGAGCAAACGCCATATTTTACAGGGTTTCTTCGACAAAGGCGAAAACGCAAGGCAGGCGGCCTTGTGAATATAATGTGAATAGTTTTTATGGTCCTGATACTGTAACAGCCAATCATGTGCAATTTTGGTTTCGTCAATTCCGTTCCGTTAATTTGGATGTCAAATATGCACCACGCTCTGGAAGGCCAATTGACGAAAATGTTGATAAAAACATGGAAATCAGGGTCATATAAGCACGGTTTCGATTAAGGCTGAAGACAAAAAGAAGCTCGATATATGGGTACCACATGAGTTGACGCAAAAAAACCTCATGGACCCAATTTTCATCTGCGAATCGCTGCTGAATCGCAACATCGACCCATTTCTGAAGCGGATGGTAACTGGTGATGAGAAGTGGGTCACTTACGACAACGTCAAGCGAAAACGGTCGTGGTCGAATCGCGGTGAGCCGGCGCAAACGGTGACCAAGGCCGGATTGACGGCCAGGAAGGTTTTGCTGTGTGTCATCTACTATGAGCTGCTCCCTTACGGCAAAACTCTTAATTCAGACCTGTACTGTCAAGAATTGGACCGTCTGAAAGAAGCAATCGCCCAGAAGCGGCCAGCTTTAGTCAATAGGAGAGGAATTGTGTTCCAACAGGACAACGCCAGGCCACACCCATCGATAGTGACACGCCAGAAGCTGAGGGAGCTTGGTTGGGAGGTTCTTATGCATCCACCATATAGTCCGAAGCTGGCATCAAGTGATTACCACCTGTTCCTGTCTATGGCCAATGATTTAGCTGGTGAGAACTTCACCTCAAGGGAAGCATGTGAAAATCGACTCTACCAATCCTTTGCCAATAGGGACGAGAGTTTTTAAGAGAGGCATAATTACCTACAAAATGGGTACAAGTTGTCAATCAAAACGGTGCATATTTGACCTAAATTGGATCAATATAGCTATGATAAATAAAGCATTCAATTTCATGCAATAATAATGGATTTCTTTTTACTACACCTGATACTAAAAGGAGACTATGAAGAGAATTAAATTTATTTTTTCCCACATTTTTTTTTCGTTTTCTTTGCATGGTCGGGTTCTTCTGGGACATTCTCGTAACAAATATAATTATTTGAAAAATTTAAGTCGAACCATGCGGCAGATTTAGTAAATTAAAAAAAGCATTTAAAATTATTTTGATTAGAATCAAGCAGTTTTCGGAAAATGCTGTCCGAAAAATGTGTGTCCATTTAAATAGATGAGCAACTGTTTTGGGATCCCATTATTCTAAATATAATCCAATTCGAAGAATTAATTATTATGCATATTTTATTGGCATCAACACTTGACACGTTTGAGCTTTGAATATCTTTTGATTGACATCAATTTTTATTGCTGTCAATTTGTTGCAATGAACTTCAATGAAATAATAACGATGAAGGTGAAATTTGAGAATTATTTAATTGATGCTGTTCCAGTCTTTATTAAACTTGTGTCACTGTCGATGACATCAATTTAAACTAAGCTGAGAAAATCTTTCAGCTTTCATCTTTTCATTGCGTTTTTTCACTCAGAACATATTTTTTATTTTATTTTTTTTTTTTATTAACTACGTTTGATTGATCTTTTGACTTATATTGACTTAAAGTGAATAAATTGTGCTCATATTTCAAGAGCAGGTGTTGCCATGTGCCAAGTTTTTAACAAGGAAGATTTAATTTTTCATTTAGTTAATTTGTTCATCATTTTAGTTAAATTTTTAACATAGAACGTTTTTTTATAACAATATATAAGGAAAACATGTATTTATTTACTAAAAGGAATGAAAAGCAGGCATATTGTGAAAATCTCAATTGACTTTTTTTGTGTAAATTTGCTTAGAGTTTTGTTTTTAGTAAACAAGCTTTATTTAAACATTCTTCCTGCTGGCAACACCTTATTTGTACATCGTTTGCTTGCATTGATTCGTTTTGCTCATTCCAACTGCTTTATAATGAAAACTCTTTAGCACACCTTTTTTTTTTCTTTTACTTATCAAAGAAGGCGTCTCCACATTTTTGGTGAAGAGCATTCATGCGTGTTTTGTTGATTGCAACATGTTGCTATCTGGCCTCTTATTTTTTAACGAAGACTATCCTTTATTAATTGCTTTTATTTTTTACATTAAGATTTTTTTTTTTGTTTTTTTATAAACGTAAGTTCAAATGATTTTTTCTCCCAAAAAAAGTTTCCAAAGGCTTTAGGTTTCCAAAAAAATTAAAAAGGCATTTCACCAAAATGTTTGGTGAACTTTAAATTGAACTTTTTTTCTCTATGCATATGCGCTCAGAGTAAAGTTATGGCACGAAAGTTAAGGTTGATTCTTTATGACAAAAAAAAGTTGACGGTAGATGTATTCGTATCCGCACAGCCGGAAGCATTGACGTGGCAACGTCAACCTTTTTTTTTTGTTTTAGGTTATGCTTTTGCTTTTACTTTTAGTTTTAGTTTTACTTTTACTTTTACTTTTACTTTTACTTTTACTTTTACTTTTACTTTACTTTTATTTTACTTTTACTTTTACTTTTACTTTTACTTTTACTTTTACTTTTACTTTTACTTTTACTTTTACTTTTACTTTTACTTTTACTTTTACTTTTACTTTTACTTTTACTTTTACTTTTACTTTTACCTTTACTTTTACTTTTACTTTTACTTTTACTTTTACTTTTACTTTTACTTTTACTTTTACTTTTACTTTTACTTTTACTTTTACTTTTACTTTTACTTTTACTTTTACTTTTACTTTTACTTTTACTTATACTTATACTTATACTTATACTTATACTTATGTTTATACTTATTCTTATATTTATACTTATATTAATACTTATACTTATACTTATACGTATACTTATACTTATACTTATACTTATACGTATACTTATACTTATACTTATACTTAAACTTATACTTATACTTATACTTATACTTATACTTATACTTATACTTATACTTATACTTATACTTATACTTATACTTATAATTATACTTATACTTATACTTATACTTATACTTATACTTATACTTATACTTATACTTATACTTATACTTATACTTATACTTATACTTATACTTATACTTATACTTATACTTATACTTATACTTATACTTATACTTATACTTATACTTATACTTATACTTATACTTATACTTACACTTATACTTATACTTATACTTATACTTATACTTATACTTATACTTATACTTATACTTATACTTATACTTATACTTATACTTATACTTATACTTATACTTATACTTATACTTATACTTATACTTATACTTATACTTATACTTATACTTATACTTATACTTATACTTATACTTATACTTACACTTATACTTATACTTATACTTATACTTATACTTATACTTATACTTATACTTATACTTATACTTATACTTATACTTATACTTATACTTATACTTATACTTATACTTATACTTATACTTATACTTATACTTATACTTATACTTATACTTATACTTATACTTATACTTATACTTATACTTATAATTATACTTATACTTATACTTATACTTATACTTATACTTATACTTATACTTATACTTATACTTATACTTATACTTATACTTATACTTATACTTATACTTATACTTATACTTATACTTATACTTATACTTATACTTATACTTATACTTATACTTATACTTATACTTATACTTATACTTTTGCTTTTGCTTTTGCTTGGTACATTGACTTTAACATTAGCGCCATGCAATAAATCCACGCAACGATAGTGTAATTGCATTACATTGAGCGGTTCTCTGAGAAGCCTCGTGTCGTCATCAAGTGTTTTCTGATTTTTATCATATGGGTAAAAACCTCACCTTCATTGTCGATCCATTCAAATTTTCGTGACGTCTATGGTCACCGAGTTATATTTCATTGTAACGGTTTTTTTAATTGTTGTTGTATTTCCGCTGGCCACCGAGGTGTCATGGAACTGCGTGAAGTTAAATTCGTAAATCCCAAAACAACTTAGCAAATACACAAACCAGTATTTCTTCTCTGTACAAATTTAGCATAAATTCGTACTTTTTTGCAAAGTACGAATTAAACTTTTGATACAAATTTAACTAACGACACAACGAAGTTAAATTCGTACTTCTTTGCACAGTACAAATTTAACTTTGGGTACGAATTTAACTTCATTTGTAATGAAATCACTTTAACATCGACTTGGAAACACAGAAAGTTGAAAAATTTATGAAAAATTCTAAAAAATATTTTTAAATTTAGAAAAATGCAATTAAGAGGGAATATAGGTTACAAGTTTTAAAAAAATTTTTTATGGGAATTTTTTTTCATAGAAGGATGTTATGAATGTGCTACTACTACTATGGTACTACTTTAAAAAAATTTCCAATGGCCTAAATCCTAAAAATGAAATAACTTAAGGGGACATATAGGTCACAAATTAAAAAAAAATATATATCAAAATAAAATATATTTTTATATACCAAAAATATTTGTTACCATGAACCAAACATTTACTCCTTTTCAAAAATTTCCCATGACCAAAATCCTGACTGTGCCACAATGAGTCATATATAGTTGGAAAGGTGCATAAATTTACTCTCCATTGGTATGCATATTATAGGAATTCTGCGTTTCAGATTTGAGGATTCTGTCATTCAAAAGTAGTATCATGAACCCAATATTTAGTACCTCACGAGTTAATTTCATTTTTTGCCTGAGATGAATTTTTCAAGTTACTTTAAACAACACAAATCGCGCTCAAATGGCAAAATTTTTTTAAAAAGGGAATGCTTAACAATGTCAAGATTCCAATAGAAACGTCAGATGCCATGTTTTGACATTTACTGTTGTCAAGGTCAGAAATATAAATAGAAACCTTGATGAAAGTTTAGTGGAAAAGAAGGGGCAATCAAGTGAAACATGAGTAGTATGTTCTTAACGTGGCGGGAGGCCCTGGAAACATGTGAACTAGAATCTGAGGCAGGTATTATATGAGGCTTTTACCTCAGTCAATTCTACTTATAAGACAATCCCATCCACAACAACTCTTAAGTCGTAAATATTGATGACGATATTGATGATGATTTTAATTTCAGTTGATTAGAAATTGCATATATGTTAGAGCGTATGACCAGGACCTGGCCGGGATTCGAACCCGGGGCCACTGGAGTGGCAGTCAAGCTCGACTACCAAGGCCGCTTAATCAACAACATAATAATCTTTATAAAGATGTTTACTTAACTTCCGAGTAAATTTTAAAGAAACATCACTAGCAACAACTGATTAAACAGCAGCTGTTTGTGACCATATAAAAAAAAAATCGATAACAAAAAATCGACACTACAAGCGGCGGTCAATAACCAATAAGCAAACAATATTTTTAAAATGTCCACAACTCATTGACTCATAAATAAAAAATATTATTAAAATGCTATCGCAAAAGACTAAATAAAACGTAAGAATACACATTACATTAAAAAAAAAATAAATAAATCGACTGCTTGCTTGCTGATTATCTATCTTCCGCTTATTTATTTATAAACTTGAAGCAAACAAATAAAAAAATATAAGCTAAAAATAAATAAAACGTTATGCACAAAATTGCAACATTGTGCTTGGCCGACGGACAAACGGACGGACGTCCGTGTGCCGCTACCACCGTCATTCACAGCTGCTACGACGTTCAAAAGTCAAAGCGTTGTGGTGTTCGCGGTTAGCGCCATGTTTATTTCTGTTGACAGTGCTGCCAAGTTATGGCAAGCATGTGCAATGCTTTCTTCACAAAACAAAATCGTGTTGCACTCGTGTTGCATGCAGCAACATAAAATTTTGTGCACAACGCTTGCCAGCTGGCTAGCTAGATAAGTTTGTAAGAAATATTTAGACAAGGTCAAATCCAAGCAAACACCTGATTCCACAAGTTGAAGGCAATGAATGTGGATGGGTGGGTGCGAAGCATTTAAATGGTCGTGCAGTTTAATAGTTTCTTAGTAGTTGTTGTTTAAAAATTGTGCGAGTCGACTGCTACTACGTCAAGGGAAATGTCAGATTGTCAGATTAGGAAATGTCAAATGCCCTTGTTGACAGATACGAGGGTAATTTGAGAAGTCACTGACTTTTTCAATTTCCCGCGTGCGTAGTTGAACACTGAGGCATTGAGTCTTTCCCATGCAGACTTGACTGCGTCCCTTTACAATTACTGGCAACTGCATTCTTCACATAATCGCAATTATTTTACACCGGGTTTAGGTCTGGAGATTGAGCAGGCCACAGCTTATGCAACAGAAATGCAATATTGTTGCATGAAACTATTACTCCCTGAGTAGAAGTGCTACGAAAAATTTTAATTTACGACAGCAGAATGGTTCTGCCATTCTAAGGTCATAAATTTAAATCTCACATAAAATCATTTATATTCTTCCTAAGAAAGTATATCGATCATCCCAATAGAATCGATAGTCCCAGTATTTAAAAAAAAAATTGTATTTTTTTTTTCCGAACTTAGGGTCTCTTGTTTTAAATTGTTCGTCATATTTTCATATCTTTTAGATGTGCAGTCAGATCTTAAAGAATGATAAATCGATATTTTTGTCTCAAGGAGACCAAATTTTTTGCTCTATAGGTCAAAAGTCAAGAACCCCGTTCTAGCACTTATTAGACATGAACTTCTACAACAAGAATTACAAAAATAAGAGTCAAATCAAATAAAGCTTTTTCAAGCCGTTGCCAAATAACTCGAAGACCCTCACCATACATTTCAATTTGTTTTTTTTTTAATCATTTAAATAAAACACAGAACTTTTATAGTGCGGAAAACTTTTGCTAAAGAACACAATTTAATTATGTTATTGAGCTACTTTTCACATGGAAAAGTAGGGTAAGTTTTACCCACCAAATAGTGTCTGGTGAGTAAGTAATAGAACGGGGTGCTTGACCCCAATCGAAAGAGCCTTATGATTATGAAAAGTGAAGAGCTCAATTAAGTTACATCCATCTTCAAGAGCCAGCCGACTTCAGCACGCACTATAAACGTGGCCTTACTGATGCTCTCACTTGTGATCTACCGCCTTTTTTCAACTTTTTATGGTTCCAAATCGAAAAAAGACGGCCAAAACCTAATTTTTAAAGAAATTTGAAAAAAAATGTTTACTTCAGATATCTGTTTAAGATACACAAAGGAAAAAACTGCATTCTCAATTTTTTTTTTATTTTTTTAAGGATTTTTGAGGCCTTCAAAGTCTGACAAAAATTCTTCAAAAAAAAAAAAAAATAGTAATATTTTAACTCAATTTCTAGCTCTTGTTGTTTTATTTGTATTAGTTATTTATAATGTTTTATATTTTTATGTATTGGAGCAAAACTTAAGTAATCAGAAAAAAGTAAGACTTTAAAATATATGCATACACTTTTTTTAAAAAATACAAAGAAAATGCACATTTTTTTTACATATTTGACTCAGTTAAAATGGAAAGAACGAAAGTGTTTTCCCCTTTTTCCCCCTTTTTCTCCCTTTTTCCCCTTTAGAAAGGTATTGGTCTTTATGTGGGATATGTTATTATACTAATAAAAAAAAAATTGTTTTGCCACAAAGTGCCACTGTAGGAAAATTTTAAGAAAAACTAAAACTAGTGTCGGAGACTATACAAATTTTTTTTTAAAGCATTATTTTTATCTTAATTTTTTTTTTTTGTATTGGTATTAAACATACTTAGTTAATGAGTTTAACTTTGTGTTTATATTATTATTAAAACATTGAAATTTACATGCCTACCTCACTTTTCGCATTATTGAAGCTAGCTGAGTAGGCATTTGTTATCATTTTAATTTCTGTGCATATGATGTGTGCAGATATTGATAATATACTAAACAAATCTATAAAACCGAAAATCATTTTTTTTTGTGGCAGAAAAATTAAAATGTGCAAATAACTGTGACATAAAAAAAGACATTCTTATTGATTTATATAAAAAATTTCTTAATAAATATTTTGAGAGGTGCAACAAAAGCAAAAGAACAAACATCCGTTTTGTAGAACAGAATTAAGAATGGCTAAATTTTTAAGCCCCCATTTTGAATTTAAAATTTTTGACTTCAGATTCGTATTCAGTGACCACGAAAACTTTCTGGGCAGCAAAATTATACTGCATAATATAGTTATTATAAAAACTAACATGTTCATGTCCGCCATTTTTAAGCCGCCATTTTGAATTTCTAATTTTTGACTTCAGATTCATGATCAGCGACCCCAAAAACTTCGTGAGTACCATACTTGAAATGCATAATATAGTTATTGTAAAACTCAGCGTGTTCACGGTCGCCATTTTTACGCAGCCATTTTTAATTTTAAATTTTTGATTTCAGATTCGTGTTCAGCGATCCCGAAAGCTTTCGGGGCAGCAAAGTTGTACTGCATAATATAGTTTTTATAAAAATCAGCATGTTCATGGCCGCCATTTTTAAGCCGCCATTTTAATTTTCAACTTTTTGAGTTCATATAAATCAATATAAATCTATAAATCAACATTTTCATGTAGATTAGACAACTCCTTGAGGTTTTGGCCGTCTTTTTTCGATTTGGAACCATTGTGCGACATACCTACAATTGTCCTTCCTCTTATACGTGATGAATGAGAATCGCTGCTCGTATGGAAAATAAAATTTAAAGCTTCTTTCTGATCTAATAAGCTTAGTAAAATTACCGACTGAGAATGGAGTTTAATTCCACTGTTACTCCACATCGTGAATCCCCGTAATTATTTATTTTGGTTTTTTTTTTTTTGCATTCGAATTGGAAATTCGTGCTTTCAATAGTTTTATCAAATTAGTTTAAATAGCTTATTAATATTTTGTATTTGTAGTTTTCAATGTTTAGTATTTGATGGAGCTTGATGTGCATAGAGCTCAAATCATCGATTTAATAAAAATACGTTTTTTAAACCCTCAAACAAATTATTTTAGTTACTTACACGCAGCGTCGTTTTGCATAGCTGAATTAGCCAAAAAATAGCGGTAATTTACCACTAATTACAGTTAATAAACTTAAATAAATTTACATCTACTCATATCAGTCTGACTAAATGCGTATTTTTTGCAAAACACGCCCTTAAAAAAAAAATTTGACACCAGATGGCACGCCATTTTTTTGTTGTTCAGCCATGATTAATGAGCTAACCAAATGAAATGTACTAAAAAAAGAATGAAGCGTAGTAGAATAAGTAGGTACTTAAATTATTTGGCATACCAGCCAGGCGTTAAGGCGTTGTATAGCAGCATATTTTTAACCGCCTTAATTTATGCCTTGCGAAAAATGAGCACTCTCTAAATTAATGACGTAAGTAATGTGCTATTTTTGGATGCTTGTCAAATATTTTTTATTTTTTTTTTGTTTTTGCTTGTTGCTCCAGACTGAAGTTCAGAACACACAGAATTACACTCACAATTAGTAATGGCGCCTAAAAGTATGCAATCAGGCAAACCTTCAATTAAACTGCGCTGACAAACAACAAAAAAACTTTATGCGTTTCAATATTTTTATGTGTCTTCCTTCGTGAGAAAAGTTGTTTTATTAAACACTTGGCTGCATTAGAAGCAGCTTATATTTGTTTGTCTGGCTCTTAGTTGAAAAGCTCGTAAATTTGCTCGCCTTGAAATATGCAATAAAAACTTTTTGTCTCTAAATTTGATTTGATTAGTTTTTATGTGCTATTTAATTGTCTGAAAATTAGCAGCAGCAGCTCCATGTTTAAGAAATAGGTGTCTTGAAAACATTTGCATCTTTATTACCATCGTTTAGTTAACTTTTATCAATTATAAGCGCCCCTAAAAGCAGATCTCACTTTCAATTAACATAAAACTCAATTATTTCTCTCATATTCTCATTTATTCTCATCAACGCACTTGGTGTGACCCTAGAAGCATGCAATGATTTTTACACCCTTGTGCTTAAAAAATATAATAAATGTAGCCAATTTTTTTTACCCATGATAATTTGTTTTTTTTTTAATTAATTTTTAATTATTTTTCTATAATAATTTTCTCTACTTTTGCTCTTCTTCTTGCAGCATTAAACACAAAAAGGAATACCGCACAAGTGCCCACGGAAAAGAGCAGGCCGTCGAAAGTGTAGTCAATCAATAAAAACCAACTTAACAACAACAACAACAACAACAATAACAACAGAAATGTGGCTGCTTAACACATAAAAAAACCTAGAGCACAACAGCAACAACAACATCGGCAGCAAACAGCAGCAAAAAACAAAATCGCCGCCAACCTCCTCCTTCAACTAAATAATTCTCCCAGAGTTGTGAAATTATCCTATAAAATTTTATTGTAGTTTTTTAAAACGATTCAATTGTCGCCTTGATCATCAATTTGTGTGGGGATTTTTATTATTTATAATTTCCCCGGGAACTATTTGATGCACACTTTGTCATTTGTTTGAGTGAAACAAACGTTGTGTTATATCGTTGGATATAATTTAGTTTTTTTTTTTCGTCATCATCATCTCGTTTTTCACGTCAAAATTGCATTTTTGTATTTTCACTTCGTCTGGCAACACTGAATGACATTACTTGGGCCCAGCGCCCCTGGTATGGCCTTTATGATGAAAAAGAAGAAGTATAAGTTCAATGTTGAGGTTCAATTGCAAGATTTGGTCGAAGTAGCGCTGGTCAATGAGGTGCTATTCGCAAAGATACGCTTACTGGACGGTGGCTCATTTCAAGAATACAGCAGCCGGTAAGTTATTAACATTAATTAATTATTTTTTTTTATTTTAAGATTGAAAAATTTTGCTCGAGCCTAGTGGGCCTGTGCTTATAAGAAGCGCCTGAATATAAAATGATAAATTATCATGGCATAAATTAAGTGTAATGTTTAAGTTTGTTGTATACATTGAAAATTTATTACATCGAATATTGATGAGAATATTGATGAGAGTTAAAAGGTCAATATTTGAAAAAAAAAGAAAAAATTTAATAAATAAAAAAGTAAGACTATCACAAAATCAAGCCTGAAACTGGAAATAATTAAGACCAAGACAATACCATAGCCAAGTCCTAAACCATTACAATGTTAGTTCAGTCCCTAGAATAAGTCCACACCATGACCAAAGCCCAAGCGTAGACCATAGCCAAGATTTAAAACGATCTAGACCACACCCAAGATCTAGACCGAAATCAAGAACACAACATAGATTTTAAGGAAAATAAAAGCAAAAAGCACAAAAATAATAAAATAAAAACAATGACAAAGTTGAAATTTAAAAAATAATATATAATATAAGAATAATAATAAAAAATAGAACTAAATAAATACTAACAAAAAATTAGAAAAAAATAATAATGAAAAAAAAAAATTAAAAAAAAATATACTTAATAATAAATATCAAAAAAAAAAAAACAAAAAAAATCGAAAAGTATCAAAATTAAATAAAAATTAAGAAAACAAAATAAACAACAAAATAAAAAAAATTAAGTTGAACTTAAAAGAATAAAAAATAGAAATAAATAAATACTAAAAAACCATAGCAAAATAAGAAAATATTAAAAAATTATTACATAATGTAGAGAAATAGTAAAAAGATAATGAAGAAATAATAACAAAAATAATAAGAAAAATTCAAAAGTATATATTAAGAACAAGTAATAAAAATAATGAAATAATAAAAATAATTAAAAATTCAAATATAAAAATACATAAAAATTAAAAAATAATAAATGCAATAAAATAATACATACTAAAAATATTAATAATAAAAACCATAAAAATAAAAGTAAGAAAAAATAGTGAACAAAATAAATATATTTAATAAAATAAAAAATAAAAAACCACAATCATAATATTAAAAGAATTCAATTATTTAATTATATTGAGAGTAATTGTTGAGCTCGAGTACAATTATGTTTATGAAAAAAACAACGAAAAACAACAACAACTCTGTATAGAGCAAATCATACAGCAGACTGTTTAGTCTGCTCATAAAGTATGATCGTAAACATGCTTCGCCTCGAGCTCAACAATAAGTCTTTAAAAAAGTAATAAATAACTACCAAAAATTCTTATAATAAAAAATATTTTAAGTAAAAAAAAAAAATAATGAACAAAAGAAAATTTAAAATAGCAAAACACCAAAAAAATAATATGAAAAAGAAAAACTTAAGAAACAAAATAATAATAAAATAGAAGTCACAAAAAAAAATAATAAAATAATAATTCAAAATAAAAAATGACACAAAAACCTCAAAAAATGACATAAAAAGAATATAAAGAACCAAACAAAAAAAATAAATAACTATCAAAAATTCTTGTAATAAAAAAAATAAAAAGTAAGTAACAAAACAATAAAAAATAATGAACAAAAGAAAAAAATTGAAAATAAAATATTACCCAAAACCCAAACCCAAAAATAATATAAAAAAACCTAAGAGCCTTAAAAACAACAAAGATTGCTAAAAAAAAATTGTGAAAAAGAAAAGCCGAACAAAAAATGAACAGAAAAAAAGAAACAATATAAAAAATTCTAAAAACATAAGAACAAAAATTTTACAAAAAATTATTTAAAATAAAATATTTAAATATAATACAAAATTTAAAAAAACAAAAAGTTTAAAATAAAAAATAATAAAACAATTAAAAAAACAGAACGAACAGGAGCAAAAATTAAATAAACTAAAAAGAGAAGCCATAAAAAATATAAAAAAAAGAAGAAAATAAGCTTTTAAAATATATATAAAAATATATATAAAATAACAATTGATGAATGGTAAAATTAAAAAAAAATTCAAACAAAAAAAAATAAATAAAAAAAATTTAATTCTTTAAAAAAAAATAAATAAACAAATTAATAAAGTAAAATAGAGCAAAATGCAATGTAAAATAATGAAAAAAAAATTAAAAAATCAAATAAAGTATAAATACATAAAAAGCAAAATATACACAAATATGGTATGAAACAGGACAACATGACCTAGGACAACAGTTTACGTGTATGATTTCCCAATTATACAGTAATTTTGCTTAGTATTTCTTTTTTTCAGTTGGCAACGCTGTCTACTTATGTCAATAAAAAGAACCGTTAGGTTAGTGTGCATGAACACATTTGAAATGAATATGAATTTGAACCTTAGATGGGTCGTGCGAAGCATTGTACACCAGAAGAAAGATGAATTATTCAAAATCTTCTCAAGAAGAATAAATCGTACGCAGACATTGCTATATCATTAGGATGATCGAAAAATTTTGTGGTAAATGCTCTTAAGTCCGAAAAAAAAATGAACAACGTGGTGGTGTTAGGAAAACAACTCCGGTTACACACACTTACATTGCACGCTTGGCCAAACGAAACCCATTTAAATCTTCCAAAGCCATTGTTGCTGAAATTAACAACATAATATCAGCTAGAACTGTACGACAACGATTATGTGATATGAATTTACCAGGCCGACTTGCTCGCAGTGTGCCATTGTTAAGAAAACAAAATATTGAAAAGAGGACAACTTTTACACATGAGCATAGAACATGTTGTGGTCCCGATGGTATAAAAAAATGGCCTAACATACTCTGGAGTGACGAAACCAAGATTTATTTATTAGAAATGTTACCCTACGCGAAAGAGAATATGCCTATGCGATGACTTCCAGCAGGATAATGACCCTAAACATGCGTCGAAGTTGGTAGATGATTGGCTTCGGCACAATAACGTCAACATTATGGAATTGCCAAGTCAATCACCTGACCTCAATCCAATAGAAAACCTTTGGGAAAATGTAAAAAAAGAATCGGAAAAACAAAATAACATAATAAGGTGGCATTTTGGCAAAAAGTACAAAATATATGGTATGATACACTAGTAGAGTAAAATAATAAATACGATGGACTTGTCTTAAAATAATCAACTCTATGCCCAGAAGAATAAAAAAAGTTATTCAAAATAGTGGTGGACATAATGGAAATTAAATTAATAGTTAATAGTTAATTTACTTTTTTCTTTAATATAATATTCATATATTTGTTGTACCTATTTTAATGACCAGATGAATTGTGTTTAATGTTCATAATACATATTCCAATAAATAATAAACAAATGCAATTGCTTTTTGGAAAACAGAGTTAAAAATAATTCGTTTTTTCTGAAAAAAATGACCGTATCTATTTCAATAAACATATGGTATAAGAGATAAATGTTAAAATAAAAGGAACAAAATAACACAATAAAAACTCTCATAATAAAACACAAAAGAAATAAATAAAAAAAACAATCAAGAAAAAAATTTCAAAAGTATCAATTAAAATTCAAACTCTATTCGAAATAGAAATTAAAAACAAAACAAAAATTAAAAAAAAAACAAAATTAAAGCAGTTAAAAAAATTAAGCAAGAAATAATTAAAATAAAATGAGAACAAAACTTAAACTTAACTTAAACTTTAGTTGAGCCATTAAACCTTAAATGAGGTTGTGTTGACTTTTTCCCACACAAATTTATTCTATGGCCAAAAGGTTACGCTCTCATAATCTATGGAACTATCTTTCCATGAAAAGTTCTATCCACAAAAAGTTCAAACTAATTGGATGTTCCATAGGTAGTGGATCCTTTTTGCCTGAATATTGTTAGTTTTTGTGGAAGGAGTTACAAAATCCAAAGAAATTCCAATAACCCAACTTGTTCCATAAACTGTCCCACTAAAACCTATTTATCTGAAAACCATAGATTTTTTCTATATGGTCTAAAAAACGCGAAAATTCCAATACTCCAACTAGTTGCATATATGTACATATAATCCAATTGAACCTTTATATCGAAAAATTATATATTTTTGTTCGTACTCCTTAGAAAAACCAAAAAGTTCCAATGATCCAATAAGTTCTGCAGATAATCCATGTGCAACGTTTTGGCCTTAATAATCGTCTATTATTGCTTAAGTTGATCACAAAGCTCAAAAAAGTTTCGATAAAAAAATAAAGTCGATATTTTTTTTAAACTTGTATACCCCTGCATACAAGCCTTAGGCTTCGCGGGGAATAAGTATTTGCAATGTTCAAAATTATAATAGTAATAAAAAAAAAAAAAAAAATAAATAGTCCATAGAACCTATTTGAATCCCTATGTTCTATCTTGTCTTAGAAACAGTGAGACACATTTATCAAAAAAATATCGGTTATTGCTGAATAAGTCTAAAGAACCCATACAAATTCCTGTGACTGATCTGTGAGCTCTAGTATACCCTCTTTTTATTCTTACCATTCATTGCCATGTACGGCTCTGAGCTTGTTTATGAGCCTCAATCGTCTCAGTTAAGCGCACGCTCGTGGGGACGCACGCAAAAAATATTTTATAGCGTTCCCGTAAAAATTTGGCTTCTGTACGTGAGCGTGAGATCCTTTTAAGTGTACACGAGCGTTTACTAAAATGAGCTATGTACAGGCGCGGGTGCGGACATGAGCTGACATTTTCGTAAAAGTTTAGTTTAAATTATACTTTCCCCTATCATTTTAGTTGAAAAATTCTTTTAAAGTAACAAAAAAGAAATATTCGTATTTAAGGGGCATTCTAGTCCGATAAATGATTCGAAAGCCTAAAACTAATATCCTACCCAAAAAGAAATAAATTCTAAAGATGATTTTGTAACGCTCTTCTTAACATTCTCTCTCTTTTTTTTTTTGTCCGCCCCAACTACAGTGAAGAGGTACGCAATCATCGCGTAGAATGGAATCGCAGCTTCGAGTTCCCCTGCAAAATGTCCGCAAATGCATCAACAGGCGTTCTAGATCCTTGCCATCTACGCATCTCCATACGCAAAGAGATGAAGGGTGGACGTAGCTATTATAAATTAGGATTTATTGACTTAAATCTTGCCGAATTTGCGGGCGCTGGACTGACCTCGCGACGTTTTCTACTCGAAGGCTACGATTCGCGGCATCGGCTGGACAACTCCATGTTGAGGGTGTCGATAAAGATGCACATGCTAAGCGGTGATATACTGTTCAAGGCGTAAGTAGCACTAAAAACAATATTATTCATAAGAATTGCAAAATTTTCTATACAAAAATATTTGATTAACACTTTCTCTTCTCTCTCTCTCTCTCTCTCTCTCTCTCTCTCTCTCTCTGTCTTTTTCACTCGATAGCCCGACGCCCAATCTAAAGAATAAGCAGAAGTCTTCGCACGATGATTTGGCTTCAATAATTGGAGCCAATGCGAACAACTCGACTGGTGGCGGTCTTCAAACACCGACAGCCAATACAACAACACCTCTAGGCAGTGGTCCTGTGCCGGGCGGTGGCGGCGCTGGTGGTAGTAGCGGTAGTGGTGGCATTGGCCTTGTTGGCAGCAGCAGCAGCGCTGCTATACCCGTAACCGGTGTCGGCTCCGGCTCTTCACTAATGCCCACGAGCAGCGGCTCCAATCTACTCATAGGCGCAACGACACGCTCTGTGTCCAACGCACGTGATGATGGTATTTCAATTTCCCAAACCTCCTCGGGTTTTGGTTCTCTGACAAAGAAAAAAAACGATTTCTTGCTTTATCAAGACTTAGATCCGCAGCTGCTCATAGCCTCGATTGTCACCGATTCGGGACTCTCGGAATCATCGGAATCGGCTGCAACACTCACAACGGATGCGCTCCTGCAGCAGTATCAGTATCAGCAGCAGCAGCAGCAACTACAACAGCAGCAGCTGCAAACAGCCGCCTATCCAACGACAACGCTGATGGCTTCAACGTCCGCGACGCTTACAAACGCGCAGCAAATGCTGCCCATTGGTGGTCAGGCTGGTGGTAGCGTCGGTGGTTACATCATTGGTAGCAACAACTGCGGCACCTTGACAGCCAGCAGCGTATCTGCGATAGGTGGTGGTGGTATCGGAGGAACGTCAACTGGGGGCACTGCAAACCTTATTGAAATGGGCCATTCCAGAAACTCCAGCAACACTAGTCAAGTGAGTATTATTTTACAACTAATTGCTATAAATTTTTAATGCATATTCTTCTTTTATATCTGGGTCATAGATGTCGAAAGGTTCCGGTTACAGTAGTTTTTCGCACAGTCAACATTCGAGGCAAAGCTCTGAGGGCGATTCGGGGCATGCAAGGTAAGTTTATTGTTTGGCTTTAAATAATGCTTTTCGAACAAAAGAGAAAAAAATGTTTTAATTTTCGCCAAACTAATTTAACGAGTTAAATTGTTCTTTATTTGTTACGCCTTAATTGCTAAAAAAAAATATCCAATATTAACAACAACAAATTTTAGAATAAACAAAATAAACAAAACAGAAATTAAAATCAAAGTCATACTAACAGTGAATACCACCCAAACACACCCATACATACACGCATCTACTACCACTACTACTACTTACGAGTACCTTATAACTACTTTTTTATGCCTTTCTAATTTTCAAAAACAATAATTTTTTTTTCTGTTGCTCTTCTCTAGTGTATTTAAATTTTTCTAAAATTATACATTTACAAAATTATTTTTCATTTAGACGCCTAATTTTACAAAATACTAACAATTTTTCGTTACATTTCAATACTTTTTTTTCTATTAACATCTGTAAATACTACATTTTGTGTTGTACTTAGTTATTGTATAAAAAATTATTTCGAAGAATTTTTTATTCTAATAAATTTATTCCAATATTTGCTATGACGAAAAGTTTTGCCAGCAGTTTTCAATGTTGAAAACTAGCGGTGTTTATATTTTTAGTACCATGTTTAGTACAACAGATCTAGGAGTTTTAATCTGTGTTCATGTTTGAGAAATGAAAAATGAACATTAAGTACTTTAGTATGATTATAAATATTGTATCATAAAAATTTTGTTCTAAATCAACAAACCTTCGCTGGTGCTCATGACATATTTTGCAAGTGTAGCTTAATTTTAACGTTATGTTACCTTTTTTAACATTTCAATTTATGTATTGTTATTAGTACTATTTGTATTATCACAAGGGCTGCCTTTTAAGTTTCGGCTGCCTAAGTCGGCAACACTTAGCATTGCCAGATGTATTTTGACAGTTCCATTCGAAAATTTTACATTTTCTAGCATAAATATAATTACATCGTTTTGGGTTTGTGCGCTTAGGGTGTTGTTTACAGTGGTTCGATAATAGTATTTGAACAAAAAAATGGAATTAACACGTGAACATTTTCGGGTGGTTATTTTTTAGGATTCGTTCGGGCGTGTTCGTCGTTCTCTCGAAGACGAATTTTGTGAAAGTAGTCCAAGAACGGCTGGTGTGCCAGAAAACATCTTTGCTGTGCGTGAACTGTTGAAAGCAGACCGACATGCCACTTATCGTGAGATGACGTCATCCTTAAGCAATAGTGGGACAAGCTTAAATTCGATTTTATATGAACATTTAGGCGTCAGGAAGATAGATTTGTTCCCGTTGAATTCCTCATAATTTGACAGTTGCTCAAAGAAAGGCTCGTGTCGATTGGTGAAACAAAATGTTGACAAAATACAGTGGGGTTGATTCAAAACACGTCTACGACATCACCACAGTTGACGTATTATGAATTTACGCTTATAAACCCGAAATAAAGCATCAATCCACTGTTTGGGTCTTTCAAAGGTAGCAAAAGTTGTCTGCGGGCGGATCACATCCAAGCAAATTGCTGTCAGTTTTTCAAGAAAAGACGGTCTTATCGCAATTGTACCACTTGAGCAACGGAGAACTGTAAACACGTTCACTGTCTATGAGTCACATGTGACTCATTGACTATAGTATTTGGTTACACGTCTATGAAGTATATGTGATACAAAAAGAGATTGATACTAACTTCAATATAATTATGCGAACGAATAGTTTAGGATATTGGACTTGTTATAGAACGTAAGAATATGGTTATGACAATTTATTTGTGTCATTATTAAAGCATTGTGCACTCATGCAGGTATGAATGTATATATGTGTCATATGTGAACAGTTGATGATAAGCCGCTCAAACAAAAGAGTTTTTGAGTACTTAAAATGTAGAATTGATGGGTCATCCGTCGTACAATCCCGACTTGGCACCCAATTACTTCTTTTTGTTCCTCACATTAAGAAAAAAATGTGTGGCAAGCGTGTTTCTACGTCCGAATGAGTCCGTTGAGGCCTTCAAAACCTTGGTTTCAGAGTTACCCACATCAAAGCGGAAAATATATCCCAAACCAACAACGAAAATTGGTTTAAACTTATGCAAAAATGTATTGATTGTCATTATTTTTTCATTGTAAGGCGCAAGACTAAAAAGGCAGCCCTCGTAAATGGTGTCCCAAAAGTCACTGACATTTTAATTTTTTAGGAAAACGCATTGTTTAATTGAATTGTCTGGGTTCTTATTGAATTATAAAGTAGAGACATGGAGGTTATTGATAGTGATCCAGCTACATTTGCGAAGAAGAATGTCCCGATCACACCGTCCGCCAAAAATCCACACCAAACAGTGCCCCGTTGTAGATGCATGGGAAGCTCTTGGAGAAGTATGCGGTTCTTCCGAACCGTCAATGCAAAATGTTTACTACTAGTGTCGCCTTTGGTCGAAATTCGACCATTTAAAAATTGATTTTTTTTTTTTTTTTTGTATTTTTAGTGAAAACATTTTTTTCTTTCTTCACTCATGTGGAAATATAACCGAACTCATATCGCAACATATGTACCGGCAGGAAATCACAAAATAGAAACTCCATTCTGTGTTTCCATGTTCTGTGACTTTTACTTCCAAAGCTATTCGATATCAAAAATTTGGTTTATATGGGCAGAGCCACACCCCCTTTTCCAATGCCCGCCACGATTTTCTAGTAGATGGATATCACCAAGTGCCAACACATATTGAGTTTCATTGTTACATGGCATTTACTTCCAAAGCTATTCGAGATAAAAACTTTAAATTGTATGGATGGTGCCACGCCCCCTTGTCTAATGCTCGTTTAATTTTTCCAGTCAAACAACACGACCAAATAGGAAGTTCCTATCTAGTTTCAGTGACTTATAGTTTGAAAGTTATAACAAAAATATGGGCTGCTGAAAAGTTCCACGCCCCTTTTTTAACGCCCATAAAATGTAAACAGTGAAGTGGTACGTGTGATGTGAGGTCGAATACCGATTTCGGAAGCTGTGTGACCTATAACTCTAAAGCTATTCGATATCGCAAATTTGGGTTGTATGGGATGTGCCACGTCCACTATAATTATTCGGTGCACTCCTTCTCCCCACTCTTATTGATTTTAAAAAAAAATTGTCAAAATTGGTTGAGAAACACGGGAGAAAATGGTTCTTAACTGTTCTGCCTACGCCTATTTATATATAGATTTTTGTAGTGAATTTCCACAATTTGTACGGATTCCTCGACCGTGTATTTCTCCGTGACTAAATCTTCATGCTTGGTGTTCACAGCTGTTATAGACTAAGTACTCAACACTTGTCATAAAATAAACAAATTGTTTTTACTGTGAAACTTCGCTAAACACGCGATTGACACATCCTCACGACGCTGTTTTTGTTCCATTGTGAATAATCGCAACACCCATCTTGCGAACAGCTTTCTCAGGTCCAAATTTTCAGTCAATATGGCAATGTACAGCATTTTTGAAATGGCTATAGTCTGCTCAATCACCTCAACTCCACTATAGTTGCAATGCAATAGTACCCCGGCTCCAGGCAATCTTGTGAGGTTGGCTACTCGTTAATTATATTCAGCTTGGAGAAAAACCAAAGTTATCTTTATACCGAAAGCGGGTAGGTCCTCTCACACTAAATCAAATGACTTTATGCCTATCAGTCTTTCCTTCTTTTTAGTTAAAATACTGGAGAGGCTCATTGGACTTCTGAAACCGAAACTCGAAAGGCTTCAAAAAACTCAACATGCCTATATAAAAGGTAGATCTACAGAAGCAGCTCTCCATTCTCTTGTGGCCACAATCGAATAGGCACTTGAGAACAAAGAATACCCGCTTGTCGCCTTTGTAGACATAGCAGGAGCATTCAATAACGTTCTTTTCTCTGCGGTCACCTCAGCCCTCTCAGAACTGGGAGTGAAGGATTTTCTGGTGAGTCTCATCAATTAGATGCTATTGGGCAGGGCGGTGAACTCAGAAATGGGAGGATCCTCCACCCGTAGGTTTGTAAGCAGGGGAACTCCGCAAGGGGAGTCTTGTCTCCAATTCTGTGATCCGTGACGGTTAACCGACTGTTGCGCATCATGCAGTGGGAAGGCTACAAGGTTATTGCATATACCAATGATATCGCTCTCGTCTTTAACGGAAAATTTCCTCAAACCCTCTGTCCACTCATGGAAAGAGCACTCTTAATCCTTTCGAGATGGGCGTCCTCTTGTGGATTAAGCATAAGCCCAGAGAAAACAGATCTCATCCTTTTCACTAGGAAATAGGAAAATCCCCAACCTGTGATAGCACAAAGTATCTCAGTTATTCTGGATAAGAAACTTATCTGGAATGATTACACAAAGGAGCGCGTTAAAAAGGCAAATATAGCTCTATTTGGCTGTAAAGAATCTACAGGTAAAAATTGGGGTTTTTCCCCTAAAATAGTACGTTGGATTTATACGGCAATTGTCCGTACTTGTATACGGTTCACTGGTGTGGTGGAGGGCCCTTGAAAAGGCAACTGCACTTCAGAAATTTGCAAAAGTTCAAAGAAGTGCATGTCTCTATTACTGGTACATTATCCACAACCTCAACTAATGCTCTTAATGTCATACTTCCTCCTCTAGATATCTTTGCCAGAGAGTGTGCTAACTCAGCAGTCCTCAGATTAAGAGAATCTGGAAATTGGATAGGTAACAGTTGCGATTACACGGTAATTCTGAACTCGTCGGTCCTCGGTAAAACAGATTACTGTGTACCTTGTTTAAATCTCGAAAAAAAACTGTGAAATTCTCATTCCTTCACGGCTAGACTGGGCTAACATAACCCCCCTTAAAAGAAACGGAAATAAAAACTTTACAGACGGATCCAAGCTTCAAAAACAGGTATGGGGAGGAATTTACTCTCAAGATCTGGAAATAGAAGCTTCCTTTAGACTCCCAAACTATTGTAGTGTCTACCAAGCGGAGATGTTGGCTATGTATGAAACCGCTAAGATTTTAAGTCAAAGAGACCTTATAAATAAAATAATAAATAACTGGTCATTTCAGCCCTTGAAAGGACTTTGACCTATCTTATTATGATCAATTGTGTTGTGCGTGTTATTAAGTTTGTACACAATTGACCGAGAACCGGACCTACAGGTTTAACGCCGACTCCGAACGGCAATGAACGGAATGTTCTTGTTCTCAAGAAGCTTTACATGGCATTTTGATTACTCTCTGAAGTTTGCCATTGTCTGCAGAGAGGTGGCGGCCGTATAGAAAAATCATTTTAATTCAAATAATTTTCTGTCGCTGCTGCGATTCGAACCCGGGTCTCCAGGTTCGTTGCATAGAGGCCACGCACTTTAACCAACTACGCCACGGACGCCACGGAAAGAGACCTTAGGCGAAAGAATATTTACATATTCTCAGATAGTCAAGCTGCGCTTAAAGCGCTGAACTAGCATATTGATAACTCTAAAAGTCTCACTGAGTGCCGCAGATCTCTTAACGAGATGGCAAGGTTATTCAGGATCCACCTCATATGGGTACTCGGTCATAGAGATATCGAGGGCAATAATCTGACTGACGAATTGGCAAGGAAGGGTACGACCTCGAACACCCTCTTAAATGAGGATTTCAGTGGTATACCCATATCCTCCTATAAACTCCAGTGAAAGAACAATTTCTTGAGTCTTACACAAGTACGTTGGGAACACCTTGACACATGTAGGGTAGCTAAGCTAACGTGGCTTCGTTACGACTTAAAACGGGTTAAAGCACTACTTGAATTAAGCACGGTAAGCCTCTCAAAAATAGAAGAAATCCTCACGGATCACTGTCTAATCGGAACACATGCTCTTCGATTGGGAATTGCATCAAATGATTTCTGCAGAAGCTGCAAATGCAAAGAAGAGGTAGAAAATGTCCAGCATTTTCTCTGCGAATGTCCGTCGCTAAGTAAAAGGAGATTGGAAACTCTGGGCCATCCCTTCTTAAATGGACTTACCGAAGTCTCATGCATGGAAATCAAGCAATGCAATATCTCTCATAGGTCAAAAGAGATTATGTGGTATCACAACGGGCCTGCACTGGCCTAAGTGTTCGAGTCGTCTGCCGGCTCAGCCATCAAAACCTAACCTAAGATATCGTCTGCTATCTCGCGCTCTTTCAGTCGACGGCCTTCCTATATCATTTTGTGTATTTTCTGCACCATTTTTGGCGTGGTCCCATTTAGTCGACCTGTGATGTTCATCTGGGCAGCTCGAACGGCATCGAACAGCCTCATTTAAACTCTAACATCCGATATTTGACTATTGTAAGCAAAGGAGCAAACTGCCCCAGAGTAGAAACTAGCTCCACTTTGATATTGGTTGGACTGAAGCCTTTGAAACGAAATTATTGTATCATATAACGCAGACCAATTTTTCCCATACTTAAAAATTAACTGAGAGCGTTCACTATTAATGGCTATCAAACAAAAACGTAGTCGTGAAACTTCAAACTTAAGCTTTATTAGGTTGGTACTTTCTTCCATAGTCAATATTTCCAAACAAAAACCGCCATCTATAAGTCAGATCAGGCCCTTTGAGGACTACCGGGACTACATTCGTAATTATTAGGCGCTGTAGCACAAATAACTATATCTTACTCCAAAATATTTGCAAATTTTAACCTGTGTTCTTAGCTTAAATATTAATCTCGACATTTATTTATTTTGCTTAGTACTCAACTAATATTTCTCTCATATTTCGTTATGATGAATTTTATTTCCATACATTATATTCCACTGGCCATGACTCTTTCTTACTCTGACATCTCTAACCATTATGATGAGCTCATTCATAAACGCGCCACATGTTGATAAAACTAACGAATAGGAAAAGAAAAAAACCAAAAAAAAAAAAAACAGGAGAATTTTGTTTTGGCCACATTTCGAGGCGCCAAATGAAAAATTGTTCTCATTCAACTTGTATCAAACATAAATAAAATATTTACTTTGAAAAATAAAAACAAAATATGAAAAACGAGAAACAAAAAATGTGATGCACATTTTTGAAGAGTAGCCAAGTGTTTATTTGGTGCACTTGCACCAAACACTCTGGGAAAACTCAAAATTCAAGAAAAACAACAGTCTGTCAGAGCAACATGTTGCGACCTTAAACTTTGTATTAAAATCATTTGTGGGGGGAGCAAGAGATCAGGTGGGAGTGTGGTTGCAGCCCCCGCCCCTTTGCTTCTGCAATGAGCTTTGCTTTTTTTTTTTGGTGTGCAAAATTTTTGCTTGCTTCTGACATTAGCTTTTTTATTATTAAATATTGTTATTTTCCATTTGCCACCATTTGCCGTGGCATCATATTGTTTCATTGAGCATCATCATTTTGGGAAGTTTGAAAAGAATTTGTCGTTTCAATTGAATGTAAAAGTTTTTTAATTTTTGTTCTAATGTTATTTAAAAGAAAACTTTTCAGATTTCAGGATTAAGAAGTTTTCAAAACATTCCTCAATTTCTAGGAATTTTAAATACAATTGAGCTGTTTGCTTCGCAAGTTTTGAAAAAGCTTTTTTTTTGAGGTTTTTAATTGAATTCGCTTTGTGGGATATCTTTTACCAGCTACTGTTTATTAATTTAAACATTGATACAAATATTTATTCTAAGGAATTTTTTAATTAACTTTTAGAAATATAGGATTATTAATGAAATTTAAATTTTAATTTGCTTTTATGAAAATTAAAATAAAAATCTTTACACAGCTTTAAGCTATCACGCATATTGAAACTAAAGTTACTTTAGAAAGCTTTTCTTTAAACTTTTCTTTAAATTAAAAATGTACTCATTTTTATTCTTAGAAAGTCTTTTCCCACAGATCAAAAGTATGGGCTTAAAGTATTCTGGTGTTTTTTTGAGAGGTATAGAATTTCCTTGAGGGATAGCTGTCAAACCAGTTGTCCGAGTAAACACATGGGTTTGACATGTATGTATGTTCAGTATATTTCGGCGGCCGTGGCGCAGTGGGTAGAGTGCGTGACCCATACGCCAGAGAACCCTGGTTCAATTTCCATCTGACACAGAAAGGTTTTTCAATTGAATTAATTTTTCTATTCGGCCGTCACCTCTCTACAGACAATGACAAACCTCAGAGAATAAATAATAACATGTAGCCGTTGGGAGTCGGCATAGTTAAAACCAGTAGGTCCGGTTCTCGATCAATTGCGTACAAACATTCAAGTACACGCACAACACAGTTTGATCTTAAGAAGTTCGGTCAAAGTCCTTTCAAGGGACTAAAGGGATAAACTGGCCATTTGTTTATTGTTATTATTACATTTTGGCAAATTTTCTTCCAAAATCTTGCATCGCAACAACGTTTACAAATCGTGGAACTTTATTTCCAAAATTCGAGTTCTGTACGGCAAACTTACAGACCAATTCGCACACATTACGGTGCGCATAATTCTCCATTTGAGCAGATTATAAGCAATACTATGAATCGATTTATGTCTACGTTTACTCTCATGGGCAATATTCATTCAATATGAACTTAAACTGTGCCTACCGAAAAAGTCATCACCGCTGTAGGGATGAATATGACCGAGGACCCAAATTTATCGATTCGACGCCGTTCTCAACAAATCGGCCTTTGCCCGTTCACTACGAAGAAGATTTTGAGAAAAGGTCTTGGCCTACATCCGCATATATTCCAACTTGTGCAGGAATTGAAGCCATCAGACCATTGTTTGCGGTACACGTTCGATGATGGGCAATGGCGGATCTAGGATTCGCCAAAGGGGGGCTGAAACTATACTTTTTTATGCCAAAGGGGGGCTGAAACGTCTTTTTGGACTTTTTTCATCCATTACATTCCATACATAAAATTCTCCGCCACTGGTGATGGGCTGAAAATCAATTGAAAGTTGAACCGCATTTACACTGTCATATCATCTTCAGCGATGTTCCAGCACATTTCTGGCTTAACGGGAACGTAGATAAGCAAAATTGTCGTATTTGGAGTTAGAATAATCCTGAAGAGACTCTCAAGGTTCCCTTACATGCAGAAAAAGTTACTATCTGACATGATTTGCATACCAAAAGCATCATTGGTTCAAATATTTTCAAAACTGAAGATGGAGCCAACGTTACCACCAATTGTAACCGCTACAGGCCATTGATTCGTGACTTTTTGGTTCCCCACGTCAATATCAATTGTCTAAGTGCTTTATTCCATCAAAGCAGAGCAACAAGCCATGCAGTGCGTGAAACCATCACTTTATTAGGACGAACTTTGCTGACCGAATCATATTAAGAAATGGCTCTGTCTATTGGCCACCTGTGATTTGACTCTTCAAATTTCATTAATTTTTCTGTTTTAATTGAAAGAAAAGTCCTATGCCTGTAAAAAAACACCGTTTATTTAATTTATAAATAAATTCCAGTCCCTAAAAGGACTTTGACCGAGCCTCTCTGATGTTTGCAAAGAGGTAACGGCCGAATTAATTTGAGTTGGAAAAATTTTCTATGTCAAATGGAGGTTCCGAACCACGTGGTTATAAGTACAGACCCGAAATGTTCCATTGTGTGCTATTTTTGGGGCTATGAACAGGATATACAAAGTGTTTTAAACTCTTCCTTCCAACTGCATCGTCAAGTACGAGGTTTGCATTTTAAATCTTGCGCCTAACAATGAAAAAAGAATTAATCTCCAAGCTGATCCAAGCTTTGCTTTGCTTTGCGTTTGTTTGAACCAATTTTCGAAACAGTTTTGCCACTCTAAAGTCGATACCTCCAAAACCAGGGGACAAGAAAAAGTCATTGGGTGCCAAGTCGGGAACTGTAAGGCGGATGATCCATCATTTCAAAGTTTTGAGTATTCAAAAACTCCTATGTTTGAGCTGATGTGTAGGAACTTGCATTGTCGTGATGGGGGATGAAACGAAGGAAGCTTCGGTGGTTGGATTTCCTCAATTCTCCCAAGACTTCCGGCAAACTAATAGTTTTGTACCATGCAGCGTTACTAATAGCTACAGTTGCGACATGACCGGTTTTTGACGGAAAAAACTGACAGTCATTTGTCTGAATGTGCCCGTCCGCGGACAACTTTGTCGGATTTTGCTCACTTTAAAAGTTCCCAAACAGTGGATTTCTGCGTTATTTCAGATTCGTAAGCGTAGATATATGATTCGTCACCTGTGGTGATGTCTTAAACGTATTTCGATACCAGCCCCACTGTATGTTTTCAGCATTTCCTTGCACCAATTGACACGAGTCTTTTCTATTGAGCAATCGTCAAATTGCTACGGGGGTATCGGAAAAAAATCTTCCTGAATGTATGCTAGTCCCACTTATCCCCATTGCAGGGATGACTCCATCTCATAGTATGTCAAATGCCGGTCTGCTTCCTACTGTTCATGCACTGCATCGATATTTTCTGCCACAACAGCCGTTCTTGGACGACTTTTATGAAATTCGTCTTAAAGAGAGCACGTCGAACTCACTTTAACTGATTAAATCAGCGTTATACAGTCGCTGGTTATGGTGCTTCATCACTAAAAATCGAACTCAAATGATCGCTACATTCTTTTCTTGTCAATTCACGTCAAAAATTGTAAAAACTAATCACCCAAAAATGTTCACGTGTTATTTCCATTTTTTTGCTGAAATATAATTTTCAAAACACAACACAATAAGCTCACAAACAACAATTAAAATCTATATGGCAAAGCTTTGTGTTTCCGTGGCGCAAGAATTGGAAAGCAACCCTCTATAGCCTATTCTCGTTTTCGTGGAGTGAGAAGATACTATCGTGAAATTTCTTCTGCAGTTAATCTATTTTTTGTGTAAGCTGTGAGGCAGGTAACGCCTTCCTGTTGTAGTCAAATGTCTTCCACACCCATGTCATCCAATTCACTTCATAAAATTGGTTTTCATGTCACGCTATCGAACAGCACTGACAGTATTCGCATTTCCAATAGCATTTTCAAATAAGTAAGGCCAAATTACTTTTCCACCAACCCAAAATTTATACCAAACAGCGACAAGTCGATGCATTTCTTGTTAAATCGCACATGGAATTTTGAACCTCAAAATTTTACAGCTTTGTTTGATTAAATCGCCATTAAGATGACATAATCATGGCAACCACCATGACAGCAACCGTTTTTTAATGAATTTTTACAATTTTTACCCATTGCTCATTTTTGTATTTCTCCATAACTAAACCTCCTTAATGATAATATCATAGTTATTCCATGTTTAATAACAAATAAATAAATGTCACGCTATTTAACGACTGGTCGTCATATATTTATCCTATCAAAGTGATGTCGGTTTAAAATGATAAGAATTCCATATAATGGCTATAAAGGCGCGGGATTTGGAATTCATTGTCATCCTAAGCAGGCTAGAAGTTTGCAAAAAAATCGTAGTGAAAAGTTGACAGCTCATTTTAAATAGTAAGAGTATCTATAAATGATACAGTTGGTAGAAAAGTGTTTTAAAAAGCTTTGTGTGTACCGTGTGCAACCTCAAATATCTCGACATCCTGACGTGATGTGCCAACTTTGATTTCAGATTTAGATTCTTTGCAGAAGATTACTGGGGCAAAACTTTAACTCAGTTGCCAAAAAGCAAAACCTTGTAAAACTGTGCTTTTACATATCACTGAATGGTCATGGTATATTTATCATATCAAAGTGATGTCTGTTTTGAATGTAAGATGTGATTCCCAGTAAAAGCAATAAAGGCACGAGATTTGAATTTAATATGTCATCTTAAGCCGGCCATTACTTTGCAAAAGAAAATCGTAGTTGGAATTTGACAGCTCATTTTAAACAGGAAGAGTAGTTCTGAACGATACAGTCAGTATAAAATATTAAAAAACTTTGTAGGTACTGTACACAATCTCAAAAGTTGCCCAAAGTATTTTTTGGGGTATTTTATCTCTAATATCTCGATATCCTGACGTGATGGACCAATTCTGATCTCAGATTTGGATTCTTTGCAGAAATCGACTGGGGCAAAAATTACACCCAGTTCTAAATATCACTGAACATTTAGTTCAGTTAATCTTAAACTTGTCAGATTGATATATGGGCATCAACAAAGACGCTTTAAGACTTCTTCCATGGATTGAAAACGAATTTTTAAAAACTGACAGTGATCGAGAATCCGAGAAATGTGTGTTATTACTTCTATAAGTTTTAAAAAATTGCTTAAATACTTCGATTTTGCTTTTTTTATAACTCATGAAATAAACTTTATAAAACTTTATAATTGTGATCTTGCAGTGATCTCCTATAGTAACTTTACAATTTCCAAAATAACAAATCCACTTGCCTTGTCCTTAAAAATTCTAGTTTACTTCATGAAGTCCTTTAATTTATTTTAATAACCAAACACAGTATAAAATTGACCATCTCCTCGTTTCACAAAAGTTTGACGCCCACGCGTTTAACATAGCGACTATATTGTTAAAATATGTTGTTTTTATTGAAAAATGGCTTTCTGGTCTTTATCTATAAATTTTCCTTTGTTATTAACTTTTATCATTTCCATTGTTTTAATTTAAAATAGACGCTGGTACAACTTTTTAACTAACTTTCAGAAGTATCTTTAGCTCAGTATTAAAAACTTTCTTTTAATTTTTGTTTTGTTATTTTGTTGTTTGTGTTTTTCGTTTTGCTAATTGTTTTAATTTATTTTTTGGTTTTTCCCTTCTAAAAAAAATATTAACTGCTCGTTCCTAAACAACTATATATAAAAAAAAAACAAAAATGCAAAAATAAAAATCCACGATCTTATTAACGCTGCAACAACGCTTTGGCTTTTAACTCAAAAATGTACGCAACCATGACAAAAATTTTGCAAAAACTCTTCTCCGACAACATTAATAAATCTACCCAAAAAAAAAAAAAAAAATAAATCCCCAATTACAACAACTACGTTACGTAGCAGATTCAGCAAATCTGTTTCTCTACTCAATAGACTCAATCAGAGAGCTATCAATGTCATGCGTCTAAATATACCCAACTTGCTGCCGGAACAACAGCAACAGCAGCTAGAAGCTATCCACAATTTGACCGACTACAAGGATTTAATTGATAGCGATAACGAACAGGAACAGCTCTTCCATACGCCAAACTCAACGCTGCAGGAACAAATCGCACTCGATGAATTCCGCACGCCACCCAATGACTTTCCCTCTTCACCCTCACAGGCGACAACGTCACCGCGTTCTGGTTCGCTTTCCAGCAATAAGTATCAAATAAATACGCCCTCCTCCACGTATCGCAGCGTGACCAGCAATAGTCGCCGCGACAGTCGTGACTCATCGCATCTCTATGAAAGCGGCAGCGATGTTTCTGAAACCGCCGACGACTCGGGACTCGATGAAAATTTCCATACGCCGCGCGTGGCAAAAATCAAATCCATGGAGAATCTCTCTATACTGGAGATGGAATTTCATAAAGCATCGCAGGAGCTTGATCGCAACTCACCACGCCGCCTAAAGCTGCTAGCCGAGCATGCGCAGATACCAAAAATGAAGTCACTCAGTAATCTTTGCTTTGACGACTATTCAGAACAACAGGTGCGCGAAGAATTCCAGCGCATACGTGAGCAATCGCTGGAGGATAAAATGCGCTTTAATCTGCAGCAAAAACGTAAAAGCTCTACCTCTTCCAGCTCGTCCGGCAAGCTGTTCATAAAGAATAAAGTAGGCAACGCCAAATTTATAGGCAACGATGAGTTACCCACGCCCTTGCCAGCGTATCATTTACAGCCGCCAAATGGCGGTCTTTGTGCGCCCCACTATCCCATACAGAAGATACGCTCCATGGGCACCATACCGGATGTGGTGAGTGAACGCATTACGCTTGATCCTTTCCTCACGCCCACCTCAGCGCGACGAACTCAATTTCCATATCAGCTGGTGACGCAATCGGCTGAAAAAGCCACACCCTCGAACAGCCGTTTGCTCGACTACGATACTGTAGATGCCTCCACAACGTTGCTCACTTCCTGCAATCAACAGCAACAACAACATGCACATTTTCTACAACACTCACATGGTTCACTTACCGAACTGTACTCGCATGATCGTCTAAGTAAATTACACACCGATCCTGCTGTTACGCTCTCTTTTATGTCGCGTACGCCCTTCGAGCGTGCCTATCGTCGCAGCGTTATGAAGAGTTCAACGCCAATGCGGCAGTCGCTGGGTTATATACAATTTTCCAGCGAGCAATATGCGCAGCAACCATCCACATTGACGTGGTCGACAACAACTACAACATCTGAGATTCACCAACAACAACAACAGCAACAACATCAACAACAGTTCATGCTGGCTCAGCATGAGACACAAATGACGCGTCCGCATTCAACTAATGCTGCTTATGATTTAAATAGGTTCGTAGTAAAAAAATAAAAAAAAACTTCAAAGCTTTCACTGAGTCACTGAATCCATTGAGTATCATTATGAAAGCTTTTCTTCAGTCATCACTCTCTCATGCTCTCTCACGCTCTCTCTCGCTCTATCTTTGTATGTTCTTAAGAAAAATAAAACGATTCAGCTCATTACTCACTTTATTACAACATTCCAACTTCTTAAGTGCAAAGAATTTAATGTAGTTCTTTAATGTAGCTTTTTTGCGAAAGCTTTTAACGATTTGTAGTAGTATTGTAGAGACCAAACAATTTGATTTCTCTTTAGAGAGAAACACTAAATTATTTGTTGACAAGCTTTCAAGCTCTTTATATGTTTAAAATTCTAAAAGCTTTTAGTCTGGGAGCTTTAATGCAAATTAAAAAGCTTTTTAACTTTTTCGTTAGCTTTTATTCTGAAAGCTTTTAGTCTTGAAACTTTCATGGGTATTTTTTCAAGTCCTAAATTTTTAGTTTTAAGGTTTACAGTAAAAAGCTTTTAAATTTTAGAAAATAAGCTCAAATTGCAGTTCTCTTAAAACATTAAAGCATTTTGATAAAAAAATATGAATAAAAATAAAAACAAAAAAAAATAAAACTCAAAACTTTCAAAAACGTAAAGCTTTTCAGTGAACAGCTTTTAAATTTTATAAATTATAATAAATAAATTACTTAAATAATTAAGTTTTTCTTATAGCGCTCACAAACTCAGCAATATTAATAAAATAAGTTCTTAATTGTAAAACGAAGAACTTTGAAGCTCAGTTTATTTTTCGAACGGAGCTTTTATGGAAATTTGTTGTAATATAAGTTGAAAAACTCTTTAAAAAAAGCTTTCTGAAATCTGAATTAAGCTTACAATGCATCCTTGAGCGCTTAGAACAATGTTTCTCTTAAAGAAAATAATAATAGATTGATTAATAGATTAAAGCTTTAAGGAATCTATTTTTATTTTCGAATTTATTTTCCATTCAGTTCAAATAATTTCGAAAGCTTTTTCTTCTTGCTTTAAAAAAGAGGGAATCTGAAAGCTTCCAAAATCGTCGAGTGAGTGTGAATTCGCAGTAGCAAAAGCAGGGCTAGTTGACATTATTCGCAGTACTCGGTGCTCTACGTACCTAGCGTCTTAGACTTAGACTAGTTCACAGCGAGCTTTCAATAGAGTTAGAAGTTATATTATTTTAGTAACAATTATGTAAATTTTATGTTTTTTTTGCTTATTATATTTTAAATAATTAACATTCTTTTACATTTTTGCTTTTATTTGTAGGCGAGCTTTTGTCAATTTGTTTGTTGCAATTCGTTATTTCTTTGTTTGCTGTTTATCGTTTTGTATTATATTTAACGTTGTTTTTCTGTTTCGTTATGGGTTTCATTTATTTTTGTCTTCATATTTTGTCGCCACATTTAGTGGAATTTTTACGGCGTCTTATTTTAACATGATTATCTGTCTTTATTCGACATAAGAATTAAATTAATTATGTTTGAAATCAATTGTGTGGTTAAGCTAAGGCTAAGAATAAATCACTTAAGGGCAGACGATTTTCTTTGCGACTTGTCGCCATGCTTTGCCAAAGTCGCCTAGTCAAACTAAATCACACTCTATATGCATTTTAATACAAATATTGAAATTTTACATGATTTAAAAAAAAACAAAAACAAATCAAAAAACAGTATTACAAAATTGTTTTTGTTTTAATTTTGCAAAATTATAAAATCTAAACACTATTAAAAAATGATGACGAACAAGCAAAAATTAAAAATACAAGAAATTAATATAAAAAAAATACTTGAAAAATTATAAAGAAATTTGAAAAATTTTAAAAATAACATAAAACATCGAAAAATTCAAAAAAAAATTGAATAAAAATTATCACTTAAATAAATTTAAGTATATTTATAAAAATTATACTTACTGCTTCTTTTAAATTGTGATATTTTTGAAACAAAATGTTTAAATTAGAAACAAAAAAAAATTAAAAACAAAAAACTTCAAGAAAATTTAATTAAAATTTTCAAAAAAGTAGTTACGGAACAAAACTAAAGTAAAAATTAAATATTAAAAAACTCTAAGTTAATAAACAAAATTTTTATTAAAAAAACAAATTTGCACCAGTAATAAAAATGAATATTTAATAAAAAGTAAACAGATCAACAAAACGGAATGCAAAACTAAGAAAAAAATCAAAACTTGAAAATTTTAAAAAACAACAAATTTAAAACTAAACAAAATTAAAAGAATGAAAAAAATAAAAAACTAGAACTTTAAAATTGTAAAAATATAAACTATAAAATTATAAAATTAAAAAATTTTAAAATTATAAGACTAAAATTATAAAATTATAAAATTATAAAACTATAAAATTATAAAATTATAAAACTGTAAAACTATAAAACTATAAAACTATAAAACTATAAAACTATAAAACTTTAAAACTATAAAACTATAAACATATAAAACTAAAAATATTGAATTTTTAAGAAATAAAAACATAAAGTAAAATATATAAAGCGAAATATTGAAAGAAAAATACAAAAGTAGAAAATACAAAACACAAAACTCAAAACTCAAACCATAAATTAAAAAACGAAAAACATAATTAAAATAAAAACAAAAACGAAAAAATTTCCAACAAAACATAAGTAAACTAAAATCTTTTTAAAATAATCACAAAAATATCTGGAAATTTTACAAATTGAAAATAAAAAAAATTTCAAATGAAATATAAAAAGTAATAAAAATTAAAGAAGTACATATTAAAATAAAAAACACTCAATTTAAATGTAGAACTGAACCATACAAAATATATAAAACAAAAAAGTATATAAAAAAACATTAATATTTAAAAAGAGGAATTGAGTAGATCTTTTTCAAAATATAAAATATTCAGAAAAAAAAATTGTTTCTCAATTTGTTAAAATTTAAATGAAACTCTTATAAAAAACATTTCAGAATTGCTTGTGTAGCGAAAGTAAATCGTATTATATGAAAAATGGAAACATTTATATTTCTTCTTAAAAAATAAAACATGAAAAGTAAAAGTTGCATGTAAAAAATAGACAACCCCATTCATTTAATAAAAACAAAAAAAAAATGTTAAATCCAAAAACTATTTAAAACAAAATATCCTGCATTAATAATAAAGCTAAGAGATTTAAAACAAAAAATAAAAATAGAAATACCAAAAATTTTTTAAAGTATAAACATTTATAAGAAAATTAAATAAAAAAAATACAAAAAAAATGCAAAAAAAACACAAAAAAAAATAAAATGAAACACAAAAAATAGAAAACATTAAAAATTAACAAAAAATAAAGAAAATTCAAGAATAAATCAGAAAAATAGAAATACAAAAAACTTAACAAAAAATTAAATAAAGACAACTTAAGAATAATAAAAAATAAGTTAATAAAAAATGCGAAAAAACAATTCAAAAATAACAAATAAAAGATATAAAATGCAAAAATATAAAAAGAAAATATACCAAAATATAACATCAATAAAAGAAAATATAAAAATTCATAGCAAAAAAAAAATAATTCCTAAATTGCAAATAAAATAAAAATTAAAACTAAGACTAAAATACAAAAAAATAAATCATAACTATAATAATCTAAATATATAAAAATTAAACTTAAAAAAGTAAATATGTTCCTTGAAATTAAGTTTCTTCTCAATCAATTCTTTCAATTTTAAGTTTTTCAAAAATAAAATTTCAAGAAATCAATGAAAAAAAAACAAATTGTAAACATAAAATCTATTTAAAAAATTATTAGTAAAAACAAAAGTTAAAAATATAATGCAAATAGAGTACAAAAAGAAAATATATAAAACTAACATATAAATTTCAAAACATAAAAAATAAAAAATTAAAATACGAAAGAATTAAAAAAAATAAATAAATACAAGTAAATTTAAAAATAACAATAAAAAATATAAAATATAAAAAATAATAAATAAGAATACAAAAATAATAAATAAAAAATACTAAAATGTAAAAAATAAAATATTCCAAAACAACAAAAATATAATATCAAATGTTTTTTTTAAAAAGTAGAAATTATTATTAAGAAATGGCATAGCAAAAAATTTGAAAGAAAAAACTAAAAAACCAAAAATATAATAATGTAAATAAAACATAAAAAGTAAATATTTGTAAAAGTATAAAATCCCATCAAAATATTAAAAGAAACAAAGTACATAAAAAATTAAAAATAAAAACAAAAATAAAAAAATAAAAACTAAAATAAAAAAAAATAAATATAAAATAAAATAAAATAAAAATAAAGATAAAAATAAAAATAAAATAAAAACAAAAAAAAATAAATAAAATAAAATAAAATAAAATAAAATAAAATAAAAATAAAAATAAAAATAAAATAAAATAAAATAAAATAAAATAAAATAAAAATAAAATAAAAATAAAATAAAAATAAAATAAAAATAAAATAAAAATAAAATAAAAATAAAATAAAAATAAAATAAAAATAAAATAAAAATAAAAATAAAATAAAAATAAAATAAAATAAAATAAAATAAAAATAAAAATAAAAATAAAATAAAAATAAAATAAAAAATAAAATAAAAATAAAAATAAAAATAAAAATAAAAATAAAATAAAAATAAAAATAAAATAAAAATAAAAATAAAATAAAATAAAAATAAAAATAAAATAACAATAAAAATAAAAATAAAATAAAAATAAAATAAAAATAAAATAAAAATAAAATAAAAATAAAAATAAAAATTAAAATAAAAATAAAATAAAAATAAAATAAAAATAAAATAAAAATAAAATAAAATAAAAATAAAATAAAAATAAAAATAAAATAAAAATAAAATAAAAATAAAATAAAAATAAAATAAAAATAAAATAAAAATAAAAATAAAATAAAAATAAAATAAAAATAAAATAAAAATAAAATAAAAATAAAATAAAAATAAAATAAAAATAAAATAAAAATAAAATAAAATAAAATAAAAATAAAACAAATATTAAGAAATTAACACAGAAAAATTTCAAATAATACAAAAAAATTAAAAATTAAAAAAAACTTCAATAAATAGTAAATATAAATTAAAAATTACAATAATTAAATTAAAAAATAAGCAAATACAATATATTTAAAAATATAAAAATAGATAAACTATAACATCAAATCAAAAAAAAAGAAACAATAAAAAATAATAAATTGAAAATATCAAAAAATACACACTAAGGTGGGGCATCCCCTATGGAATAAAAAAGTTTGCCGAGGCTACCCTCATTTGAAAGCTTATGTTAGGTTTTAGTGTCATAACAAAATTTTTGTTAGGTGGACCCAAAAAAAAATGAAAAAAGTCATTTCAAAAGGTCTCAATGTAGACAACAATGAGGCTATCAAACTTTCAAAAACTTTCGATAGAGAGCGCTTCAATTAATAAAATATGTATATATACGGCTAAACAACGCCTGAACGACTGGTCCGATTTTGAACAAATTAGGTAGAAAAATTTGGTTAAAAAAAAATAATGTTTTGGGGGTACTGAGAAAATAAGATGTACAATTTAAATATCTGGTCAAAGATGAAATCGGAGTTAAAAAAGCTATTAGAACGAATTGTTATCTTCGTTGTAAGCTATCCAACAACATATTTTTCAGTATCGGTTAAAAACTGGTGAAGTAATAGAAAAAAAAAAATTAAAAACCATTTTGGGATTTTGGCAGATCTGCCGAAATTATTGTCATCTATTGGGTCCTTCAGGCCCCATAGCTTTTAACACAGACCAGCCTGCCAATAAGTTTGTAGGGCAATTTGCTTCGAAATTAAATCGCCGTTATTAAATAAAATCTTTAATTTTGACGCACTGTGTCATTTTATTTAAATTCTCGTTTTTTTGGAAGGCAAAGTTCATAAAAAAACAAAACTTTTGTGAATCCTCAACTTGAAATACCAACAAAAAGTTATCGTTTTAAGTTCGAGTTAAAGCTGGGAAATATTATTGTGATGGTTTTTCATCAATTGGTAACGTTTTAATAAAATAAGCACAAATTTATTTTTATCAACATTGCCATCCTTCCTCTTTCCTAAAATTAAATGCTCTTTAATATTTCAAACCATTAATTTCGATGATTTTTTTTTATTTTTGCTTTTTCTTTCAATATATCATGTTTTCCCTCTTACCTAGACAACTGTCAGGTTTACTGTCAATCTTCTTGTTGCGGTTTCTTCAATCCTTACACTCACTCTACTTAACCAACAAAAGTTTTTGAAATGTTTTCCATTGTCCAACAAAACTAGGGCAAGGACATTGCTGTCGCCACATAATTCATTGTCTTTTTGTAGTTTTTCCAAACTATTTATTTGCAAATGGCAACGCTAGGCATCTATCTGATTGACTTTGCATTATTTTAACATTAGCCTAATGTTGTTCTAAAGCCGTTGTGCTTTTACTGGCATGAAAGCTTGTAGAATTTTTATCTTAAAATAAAAAATTCTCTCTCTCTCTCTCTCCTTTACATAGTTTATCTACCATCTAATGTGCTATAGTTTATAAAGTTCAAATGTTAACTTTGTTACTCTTCATTGTCTTCTCTTTGACATGATTTATATTCGAAACTTAGTGCTTGCAGCAAAGCTTTTTGTGATTTCGCCTAAAGTTGGTGGTAGATTTTGATTAATATCCTTTAGGGACATGATGATTTTAAATATTTACATTTCCGCTGCGCTTGCACAACATGGATACAATTAAAAAACAAAATAATTTTATTTTGAGCGATGACAGTTGTTATAAGCTTAACACAGTTATTTGTTATCAGTATATTTGCATAGGACTTATTAAATCGACAGCGAAATGGAAATTGATAATTTATAGAGCTTTTTGAACTTTAAAGTTCAGACCAATGGATTTTATGATCAATTTTGATTAATAATTTTGATTTCAAAATGATAATTAAACTTATGAATGGTCGTTGTCAAAATTTATGAATTCGAATAAACTATTTATAAAATAAAGCTTCTAAGCTACGTTTGGATCGATTTGGTATCTGATGAGCTCGTTATTGCTAAAGAAATACTCAATACCCGCTTACAAATCTTTAAAATTCAACTTTTATCATGAGCTTTATACTTAACTGAATTGTAAACTCCTAACTTCTAAAACAAATATGTACCGTAAGAGCTTTTGAACTCATTACTTCACAAATAGATTTGTCCTGCAAGGCTAAATTCTTATTAGAATGTTAGCTACACTCAGAAACTTTTTTTTTTCCGAAAATGCGGATAATAATCATATTAACTCAATGAGCTTTTAAGCTCAGCTTTTGTTTGATTATAAGATATAATTATTTTCTCCTTATTAAGAATTAGCAAAGCTTTCATATTCAATTAATTGTTATTTCATTGGTTTAAACTAGACCTAGTGCACTATCATTGAGTTTTAAGCGCGAAATTTGTTATAACTTCACTATATTCCAATTCTTTATTTTAAAAAATAATACGCATTCAAAAGCTTTAAAGCTCACTTCCATTTAAACTATGCTTTATTGTGAACAAATCTTATTGCATCATAAACATAGTCTCTCTGAGCTTAGATCTTACAACTATTTTCTCAACACAAAGCTCAACTTTAATCAAATGATTTCATGCTTTTAAAATACTTTAACAGCTGCAAAGCTTTACCTACTCCAACTAATATTTGTAAGGTTCAAACGGGCTCTGACTTAAGTTGTATTTTGTCTGTTTAAAAAAACTTTAAAGTTTAACAACTGCTGCTGTTGTCAGCGAAAATGCATGTTTTATGTGATTTTTTTTTTTTTAATTAAAATTCATTAAAATTTTGTATAAGCTTTTTATTTTTAAGCTTTAAATCTTAAGATGCTTTTGTTTTGTACCATGCAATATTTGTTTTTTTTTTTCTTTTCTAAGGAGACATTTTTTTCACACCCACATCACTACATGAATTCAGGACATGCATTTATTTTATTTCTTTTTATCTAATATATTTCAAAATTTTTTTTTTTAATATTATATTTCGAAATTTTAAGCTTTTTAATGTACTTTTAATATTTACGAAAAAAAAAAAGAAAAACTGAAGCTTTTGTCGGCATTACAAATAAATGTGTATTTCTCTGCATTTTTTTCCTTCTCTCCTTTTTCTTCTATATAACTTATGCCGCTGAAACACCCTATTAATGCAAAAATAAAAACTATTTTGCTTATGTGTTTTGATTTGTACATTCCAACCACGCCTCAACAACACTGTCCGCGCCCACTCATTCGCGCACAGAAGCATTACCGGCGTACCGCGTCGTCTATTAGACGGCAGCAATCGACAAATTTCCTCCATAGCAACCACGGCGACAACTTCTCCGAATGTCAGCGCCTCCTGCGGCACACTGGGTAGCATTCATTCCAATCATTCTACGTCCAGTGGTGGCAGCAGTAGCAGTAGCGGCGGCGCCGCTGTCATAACATTTCACTGCGCCGGCTCTGATGTGGTCGATGGCTTTGGCACTACGAACGCAACGCAGCACCTACAACAGCAACAGCAATACCAGCAGCAGCAACATCAACAACAGCACCAACAACAACCACAACAGCAGCAACAACAACAACAACAACAATCGTTAGTAGTTTCGCCTGGTGCTGGCAACAACGGTGTCATCATCATCAGCAGCAGTCCTGCTCGCGTTGCTTCTGGTGATGCTTTGAGCTCTATGGCTGCTAGTCCGACGGACAATTGCAGCATACGTTCAAATCCCTCAGCCGCTTCGTTGTTGCTTTCAACCTCTGCTGCCGTCGGCGATGCACTGGGCAACTCGTCCTTGGCCAGTGGCTGCGCCGCTAGCGGTGGCAGTGGTAGCACAGGCGCCTCGCTTACGCCGCTTGCGACAACGCAGTTAATACGCAGACCCAGCGTTACGATGTTCGTTTCAAATTCAATTCTTTTTTTGTTGTTGTATTCTTTCGTTCTCTTCATTTCGTTGCCATTGAATGTAGTAGAAGAGGAATGCATTTTTCTGTTTTTGGTATAATGCACTGAACACATTGACGACGACAGTGACGAAAAGCTGTCAAATCATGAATAGTTATATATCGACGACACGACATTGCGACATTAAATCAAATTCTCTCGATAATAGAGCCCGAACAGAATCAAAAATCGTTGCGATTGACGACATCGCAAAGCAATAGAATGCATTTAACCCGGCGGCCACACGTGACAGTTTTGCCGTGACAATAACAATACACTCACACTTTTTCACCAATACAAGCAAGCTCTGGCAATTGCCAATCTATTGCCAGGCAGTTGTCAGCATGACAATAGGCTGGCAATTACATTGGCAATAATTTGACGTTTGTATTGATATTGACGTAAATAATCGTGGTTGGTGTACAAAAAAAAGGGAAAATGTTGAGTTTTCATTCATCTTCAATTATGCCAAAAATTTAAGGCTAGAGATGATTACAGCGACACAGAAAAATTATAAATATAATGAAATAACATTCATTGTCATGCTATTGCCATGCTTTTGTCAGGCCACCTACGTCACAATCGACAATTGCTTGGCTGCCGACAATGATTTGACAGATTATATGTATTCTCAATTGTCATGGCAATACTATCCCGTGTGGCGCAGCGTAAATGTATGAACACGTCAAGAATGACATCGCAGGTCGTCAGCCTCAACAATATATCGCTCAATTCGAACCTATTCTTTTTTTTTCTCTTGCGACTGACGATTTTCTCTCAGTGCTATGAATGTTGCCATATTTTTGCTAGAAATCGAATGTGTTCAAAGCCATTTTCTTAGTTTTTATTATGTCTTCACGTTTCTTCTTTGCCTGTATCATGGTGTTATTGACAAGGTCAATGTGACGTTTACTAATTTCCCTACGGTTGTCAAAAATTTTAAGTAAAAAAAAAAAGAGAGAAACTGCGGAAAAGTGTCAAATCGCTTGCACTCAATAAAAAATTGAAATAGATTCTTGTGTTACTTTTGCTTAGAATTTACCATCAGCTGTCTTTGACAGACATTTTTTGAGAGAAGACAAAAATTCGCTATCATCTTCTTAATTGCACCATGGTCTGTGTTGTATTCACATAATTGAAGAGACCAATATATTGAAATGAAATAATAAAAATAAATAGAAAAATACTAAATAAAAGCAACCTTGAATCGTCAGTCGCAATCGTTTCATTCTAGACGTTTTCTCTGCGATTGACAACCAGAGGCTCATACGTGTAAAAAAATTTGACAGATGTAGTAATGTCGCTGTCGTCGTTAATGTGTTCAGTGCATAAGGCTAGTTTTTTAGTGGTGCCACCTTTTTTTATTTCTCTTCGTGGTTTTATTGTTTTAAGCATGATTGAGATAGAAGTAGTTATATTTTTGATTTACGTATGTATTTTCCTTATTGGAGAGTTTTTTAAAAAAATGTTTGCTCCTACAAATTATTACAAGTCTTCTTCTAGAGCTTCATTTCTATGAGCTCCTAAGTTCTTAAGATTTATAGATCTTGCAAATATACAAGGGCGGAATATACACAGCTCTTAATTTGCATTATTTTTATTACTCTTATTATTTAACAGCTATTTATTCCAGAAATTATCCTAACAATGATTCTTTTTAATGATTCTTAGGACTTAAGGAGTTGAAATCCCTGTTAATAAGATCTTAACCCTCATCTGGAATTTATGTTTTTAATACATAAAAGCATTGGTGTCATGGCATTGTAAAAATCCTAGTTGGGTCACTACTGCATCGATTTTGATAAAACTTTGTATACGGAATCCTAAATCTAAATTTATCTTAAAGAAATAGTTCTGAAATTGTACAGCTGTCATTCTTCTAAGGTCTTATAGAATAGTTTATTAAATATTTTCATAAAAAATAGAATTTCCTTTATTGATAGCTGTTGAAACGTTGTCCATATCATATCGGATGTCAATATAACTCTAATTTTGCTCCGTTCTTAAGAAAGTTGAACTTTGAAAGTAAGCAGCTCTGGGATTGAAATTTCGACCACATATTCGTGATCAGCGGGCCCAGGAACCATTGTATACAAAATTTGATCAAGATCCCTCGATTAGAACCGATTTGGATGTATCACAGGAAAAGGGACCTTGTCTACTTAGATTAAAAGTTCGGTTTATCGCATTTCTTAAAATGATATGTTTGACAATTAAAAGGGACCTTAACTTGCCCATTTAAAATACATAAGGTTTTCTTTCTTAAAGGAGGTAGAGGTGTGGAAAATCTCTTTGGTATCTCTGATTTAATAATTGACTTAAAACCTATTGTAAAATGCTCAGAACTTGTCTGGGAGGTATTACTAACCATAACCTGAAACCGATAAAATTTACCCAAACATCAAAAGCTCTTCTGAAAAATTTGGGCTGGGAAGATAAGGTCCCTTTTTTATTTTACAATCTGTCAATGTTAAGTAGATTGATAGATAGCCCTTAGCTCTGAATTTCGAATTTTGATGCCATTTTCATGGTCAGCGTTTACAAAAACCCTAATATTTATCACAATTTTTATCAATATCTGACAACTAGACTTAATACGTCTCTGAAATATTGTGAAAGACCCTTTAAATTTTTAAGTTTTATATTATCACACGATTGCTTAAATGTTAAGTCTAATAGGGTCTGATTTCACCTATTTTTGGAGTCCTGGAATGTTTAATTTTTGTTGTAATTCCAACTTTGAATCAACGCCTTAGGCTTGAGACTTGTATTTTGAGGAAAAGAAGATGTTTTCACCCTAAACATAGATTCCAAAAGTTTCAAACCACCAGCCCCCATCAGACTGCTGGAGTTGACGAAACTGTTAACTTTTGTTATAACTGTATTTTTAGTGTTTCTCAAACTTTTGAGTTTGGTTTTCCATAACCTATCAAATTATTACCCAATTGCTTTATAACTGTTGAATTTTAACTCAACTGTTTTTCCAGTGAATATAAAACTTTTCAATCGACTTTTTAATTGCTCGACGCGATTCAATTCAGCTGTTTTTTTTAAGCTTGGAATATTTTAAACAAATCGGACTCTTGAGTAACTTTTTGTTATTTCAGAAAATTAATATTTGTCCTCATAAAAGCACGCATCTCGCATATTCGTATGTGCACAAATTTGTATACGCCTTTTCATGAACGCACCCTTCAGGTTACGATTGTGTAAATCAGCTGTTTTCATACGAACTGAAAATGTATGGAAGTTTTGCGAGCATCGCGTGAATTTTTTTTGTACGGATCAAGTGAAAAGCTGGTGTACGCAATAAAAACTTTCAAGGTTTACGTGGTATACGAGGCATTTCCGAGCTTTCATGAGGGCCACTAATCTGTTTTAATGACAGTCTCATAAAATGCTTTATAGTTGGAGGGAAGGCGTGTTTTTTATTAATTTTTTTCAAAAATATCTTCACGTCCTGAAAAATATGAAATATTCAGAGTTGCTAGTTTGGAGTGTAAAAGAGAATGGTCATATTTTTACCACTGAAGTATAATTAGTTTTGAATGATGCTTATTTATTATATTTATTTCTCTAAATGTAAAAGCGAATGTCATATTCGTCATATGACCACTTAAGTATAACTAGTTTTGAGTGATGCTTATTTCTTATGATATTTATGCATGTGTGTTTTGTATTTGGATTTACTTTAAATGTTTTTCAATTATTGTGTATAAATTTTTAAAATAAGCCTGACTCCTCGACTTACATGAAACTTTTTTAGTGGCAAAAAAGCTATCATATCAGTCTAATACCCATTTTTAATAGGATTTCATATGTTTTGTTTTTGTATTTATCACCTTCATTATATAAAATTTCACTATGTATGAGTATTTTATTATATATGTACTATATACTTTTTTGCTTGCTCAATAGATTTATTTTGTCTTGCCAATTTTTGATAGTATAGTTCACTCTTATGCGATTGTCAATTCTTACTTCATCATCGTTTTATATAATTTTCATATTTTTATTAAAGCTTGATATGTCTTACTTCTTACTTAACTTTAAGTTTAGTTTTTACTGTCTTACAAGTATTTCTTATATTGTTCTGGTCTTGTCAACATCAACATCGACTTTTTCTCATCTAGTATTAAGAGTGTATAAGAGACCTTTACGAGTAGGCATAAGTAAATATAACGCCGAGTACACATTAAGAAATAGTACTCAGTTTCGTCGGATTAATAATAAAGAGTAAGCACTCCAATATAAGTTGGGTGCAGATCACAACTCTGAAGTTCATCATTCTCCATTACCTTCAACTTATCATCTGAGCTGAATTACTCATAAAAATTGAGATGATAAATTTTTGTGCAATCAACTTGTGTCTATCTCAAATTCTACCCTTTATCGAGCCGTTGTTTAACCATTTTTTAAAATAATTCATAGACATCATATTCCTACTATCAACAGAAAAGGTTCTTTAAATTTATTTAAAGAATTTGTCAGTTGTCTATTCCATTCGTTGTCAAACTTTTCGTGCCGTTTAAATAGTAGATACTTGTCAAATTCCTTGCAGTGCTTCTTAAATTTTCAGTCTCAATTTCTGTGACTTAATATTTTATTATGAGTTCATTTTGAGTGCTTCTCAAACTGTTGAGTCTGTTTTCTAGGCTAATAGAATGTATACCCTATTGCTTCACAAACTTCTGAATTTCAGCTATATGCTTTTAATTATCTTTCTTTATAAATAAGTAAATTTTATCTTCCAGTGAAGATGAAACTTTACTATATGAATAATTATCTCAGTTAAATAACCAGTGTATGTCAATCAGGTAAACAATATCTTTTTCAAGATTTTTGAATAGATTTTCCACTACTTTACCTACAATGTAAACTTATCCTTTCAAGAGTCGTTTGAGGATTTTCGAGTGAAATTTAACTTTTTATTTGGTTTTCCAGTGATTGTCAAATTTTTAACTTCAGTACTTCTGCTACTTAAAAATTCAATACAAACATATAACTTTCAAGTTTAATTTCCATCGTTTCTCAATTGGCGGAACAAGTATTTTCAAGCATATTCCCAGTTTACTACATTCGTCAATTCTTTGCTATTCCCTTTTAAACTTACCCTCTCTCACATTGATGTCCGCATCAACAAATGCAAGAGTTGACCGTAAACTCTTGACGTGTCTAGACCGGGACTTATTGAATAGATTTTCCACTGCTTGCACTCTAACGTTTTCTAGCGTGCTTCCTTAGCTGTTTTTTGCAGTGGATATCAAACTTTTCAATCTGTTTCCTATGCTCGACACATCTATGTTCGACATATTTTGCATTCAGTACTTCTGCAATTTTAAAATGTAGTATAAAAAGTAGTTCAGCTAAATTTCCAGGGTTAGTGAATCAACTTAAAAAGTAATTCTCAAGATTTTTGAATATATTTTAAACTACTTGTCCTCCAACGCAAACTCCAGTGTGTCTTAGCGTTGTCTGAAGTATGTGATAAATTTATTAAAATTAAATTTACAACGTTGGATTATTAGTGACTCTCAAACTGTTGTTGTCTAGTGCTTCTCAAATATGTTGGCTTAACCAATTGCAGCCCAACTACTTCTCAAACAATTAAGTTTGTTTAAACAAATGTTTCAGCATCTTTCCAGTGACGTTCAAACTTGTTGAGTCGATTTTGTGTATGTATCAAACTGTTTTTCAAGTTGCTTCGCAGTCGGTTCGTTTCTATTATACCGATTTATTTATTTGTATAGATTTTCCATTACTTGTCCGAGTACACTTCAATGCTTCTTCAAGAAGTCCATCTACGGACAAGTTTATTTAAGTAAGACTTAGTGTTTTTCAATCAGTCATTCCCAAACTATTATTCTAGCACTTCTCAAACCTTTCGATAGTTATTTTCAATCTGTTGTTCCAAATCTGCTGTTGTAGAAAATGAAAATTGGTTAACTTTGAACCGATTTGAACTTCTTAAACTGTTCAGTTCAACCAACTTCAGTGTATTGGAATAAATATTTTCATTCCAATGACAGTCAAACATTTTGAGACAATTTCTCAATGCATATCAAACTTCTCAATCATTTTTAGTAGACTTTTTAATGCCTTCCAACTTGTATAAATGTGTTTGAGCTGATTTTCCAGTGCTTGCCAAATAATTCTATTTACTGTTGATCTTCTCATGCTTTTAAATTTTCACTAAATTTGCTCGTGTTAATTGATCCATCAGGCGGATACTTGTCAAATTTTTTTATACCGATATCAAGACCTACCCTATTACACTTTTTCTCAAGTTACACTTCGATCTTTTTGAATCGAACAACTTCAAAATGCAATCGAATTATTACAGTGACTACTAAACTTTACTGTAGATAAGGACAAATTTCTTATCTACTATGGGAGTTTGGATCCACTAGTTTCGAGTGTGCATCTTTTTTTCTCCCTCACAAAAAGACTTTCAGATAATTTACTCGAAAAACTCTTACTTATGGAACTTACTTACTTATACGTAGGTTTTTTTAAAAACTCTTCTAATCTTCTAATCTAATTTATCATTTGGTTCTACTCTTCCTCATAAAATGATGGATCGCATAGTTATCATTAATTTTTTCTTACAACTTATTTTTAAAGTTTTTATTCTATTGACTCTTAAACTTTAGAGTCAATTTCTCAGAGTTTTTACTGGAGTTGTTGGTGAGGTGAGAGCTGCTCATTGTCGGCGGTTACATTTGTCATTTTATGCATGATCACTTACTCGTTCAGGTCTCAAGTTTGTATATAATTATTAAAAGTATTAAGTCTCTCTGACTTTCATTTTTATTGTAATAATTTTCTTTATTTTTTTGTTCTAAAATTTTTTTATTTTTTGCTTTATATATTTTTATATAAATATTTAAATATTTAAGACTTTTGTAAATTTTATATCTCAAAGCTCTGCTCGTTACATTTTTTTTTAAATACACTGCATTCTTTCCCATTGCCATCCATAACTCCTTCACATCCTCTATTATAGATGCCTTAGATAGCACTCCGAAAACGATTAATTTGTAGCTGTAGCTGTCTCGCTTTTGCACATTTTCATATCACAAACACTTTAGAAAAGCTTGCATTCGTTTTTTTTTTCTTTTAAGTTTATTAATTTTCATTTATGTCTGCGCACAAATGCAACATTTTTCTGTACTTTTTATTACTTAAGCTCATTGATTAATATAACTGCGCCTAAAAGTATACTAACTTAATTTTTTTTGTTTATTTATTTCTTTCTCTACTGCTCTGTGACAAAATTAAACATAAAACAATGTGCGACACTCAACTTACTTTGTATAACTCGCTGTTCATCTCGCGCCCTTGTATACCACGCCTTTGCCTTAGGAACCCCAGTTCTGGTTCCTTGGTTATAAGCGAAACAGGATCGCTAGATCGCATGAAAACCGCCGCCGAGAAACGCAAGAAGGGCGCATTAGATGATGGCGCGCCGCGTGTTTCGGATCGCGTCGAAGAGACGCGCGTCAATCCGGCATCTTTAATCGAAGAGATTTTAAAGGATACCAAGTTGGATCAGCTAGAAGAGTCAGCAGAAAGTGAGTTGATTTTTTGTTAAGATTTTAATGAAATATTTTCTATTTTTTTTTTTTTTTCTCCAACCAAATTTAGCATCTGGTCTGCAGTTGTATATAGCGCGCGACGGCACAGCTTCACTGGGCAGTCATGAGGTCAAATCGCGTGTCTCCGCCGGCGCCTTCAAGCAGGTTGTTATGCAAAATCCAAGATAGTAGTAAAAAGAAAGTAGTTAACACCAACAACTGAAACCATACAACAAAAAATTACAACTACTATTGTTACAACAACAACAATAGCAATAACAAAAACAACATCCACATCTACTAAACTACTAAACACCATAAGCGAAAAACTATAAATTTAGTATTGCATTAAAACTAATGAATTAGCGTTTATAAATGTAGAATATAAATACAATGAAAATTTATAAATATATAGATGCATATAAATAATATCAAACACAGCAACAACAACAACAAAAACAACAGCAGCATGAATAGATTGAAATGTATTTTAATAAATAAGTTTAAATTAAAATTTAAATTATAGTAAATATAAGTAAAAGAAATATTTCCAAAATTAATGGTGAGTTACATTTAAAAGAAAAAAAAAAAAACAAAAAGTGAAACTGAAAAATAATTAAGAAATCAACTGCAACAACAAAAACAACAACAGCAGTGTGCATTCGAAACTCAACACAAGACAGCCAGCAGCTTGTTCCACAAAATTTAAATAATTTCCATAGAAACTAAAAATAAAAAGATAAAACCTTTAAATGTACATGTATGTGTTTGCATATGTATATGTATGTATTCAATGCACTTAAAACATTAACGAAAAGTTGTAAATTTTGAAATTAAGCTTAACAAAATAAAAGCGCCACATTTTAAAGCAAATTAAGCTTGGCTTGCAGTTAATTTTGGCTGCCTATAAGTATGCAACATTATTTAATGTATTTAATGCTTAAACAATTACAAAACAATTCAAACATTAGCTATTAATTATTATTAATTAATATATAACATAAATATATATATATAAATAAATATATAAAAATAGTCGTTGTTTTATATTGATACGCATATATTTTAAAATAATTAAATAATTATATACATTTAATTAAATTCAAAAACAAAAATAACTATTATAAAAAGTGAATTAAGTTTTTTCTGTCCAACAAGCAAGTTTATTTGATTTAAATTAAGTCACAAGCAAATCATTTAACAAGAAACAACAAAACCTAGCGCTGGTGTTAAAAATTTCTATAAATTTAAGCAACAAGCTTAGAAGAAGCATTTCAAATAATTTTAAATTTCTTAAATTAATAGCGAAAACTCTGCTCTTCAACAAAAAGCAACTGAATTGCTTTGATTCGTTTCCAGTTTGTCCTCAAAAAAAACATTTTTAAATTTTCCAAAAAAAAAATCTCAAAATTTAAAAAAAACCCTATAAAATTGAACAAAACAATTTTAAAAAATTGAAAAAATTTTTCGCTTTGCATTAATTGTGTTGCTTATAAGTTTAAAGCTTGTCAAGTGTTGTAGCCATGAACTAACACTTTTTCGCATTGTCTAGCAGCGTTGTATTAAAGAATATCAGCCGTTGTGTTTAAGTTTTTAATATAATTTTAATTTTATGTATGTAATTAAGTATGCTACGAAAAAATTTCGAAAATACTGAATTGTTTGTGTAAAACTAATTTGCATAATTATAATTCTAATATTATTTAATTTGAAAACAAAACAAAAAACATTTTTCTTTGTATGTGTTAAATGAAATGTGATGTGAATTTTTAATTTTTCGATTTAATTATAATTTTAAAAGAATTCAATAAACTTCAATGGTTTAAATAAGATCTCTTTGCGATGTTTTACTTAACTGACTTAATTAGTTGGCGTTTACAACCGTAAGTCGTTTTAGGTCTGATCTAAGAATTCGTACCAGCCTCTTTTGTCGTGCCCTTGCTGACGCAAGTTGGCAATTCCGAAGCATCGTCAGGTTGCCCAATAAATAAATATAAAAAATAAACTGCCCATTTCAACCCTTGAAAGGACTTTTACCGAACTTCCTATAATCAAATTTAGTTGTGAGTGTTATTAAATGTTTTGTGCACAATTGATCGCCGACTCCGAACGGCTAATGTGCATGTTCTCAGGAAGCTTTACACGGCATTATTTACTCTCTGAGGTTTTCCATTGTCTGCAAAGAGGTGACGGCCGATCAATTAATTCAATTGAAAAACTTTCTGTGTCAGATGGAATTGAACCAGGGTTCTCTGGCCACGCACTCTACCCACTGCACCACGGCCGCCAGGTTGTCCAATACCTGTTCCTTTCAAAGTAGATTTTAACGTTCTCTTCTGCGGTGACCGCCGTCGAGTACCGAATCGAATAATTTTTTTTCATTGCAGTGAGTTTTTAATTGCTCAACATTATCTACCGAGAAAATATGCTCTATTTTTAAACCGTTGGTTATGTCTATATCGGCATTCAGTTCATACAGCTTTTGGTTCCGTCGTATTCAGTATTCGCCATTGATGTAGGTTGGACCATAGATTTTACGAAGGATCTTTCTCTTGAAGACTCGCAAAGTCTTTTCATATGATTTGTTCAACGTTAAGGTATATGCTGCATATAACAAGACTGGTATGACTAGTGACTTATAGAGCTTTGCTAGATCTCTGGTAGATGAAGTCCTTTAAAACCTAAAATAAGGTGTTGTCAACATTGAAGTGGTTTCCAATACAGTTTACTTGCCATCAGGTATTTCTTCTGATCTGCTCTTGACGTATGCGGAATGAAATTGCAACAAATTTTGCAACGATGAAAAGAAACAAGTACTGAAGGTATTAATTTTTATACCCCCACGTTTAAAAAATGTTAAAGGGGTAACGCCCATAAGGAGGCGTGGCATGTATAGAAAAGTATATATATTCTTGATCAGCATCACCACCCAAGCCGATTTAGCCATGTCCGTCTGTTTGTCTGTGATCACGATTACAGACGTAATTTTCAAGCTATCATCACGAAATTCGATATTTAATCTTTTGTCTAAAAAAAACTCAAGTTCAAAAATGAGCTAAATCGGGTGAAAACCAAGCCTTCCTCCCATACGAAGTGACTTTATCAAAACAGTAAAATCTCTTAGAATTCCACAAAAATTAGTATATGGACTTGAAATTTTGCATATGAGCTTTGATATATAGCATGTACTCTGAGTATGACATTCTACTAAATCGGATGAAAACCACACTCACCTCCCATACAAAGTGACTTTATCAAAAAACAAAACCGAATATTTTCTGTATTTACAAATAAACATTTTATTGACTGCTTACGACTTTGAATATACTTTAGTTAGACCGTGGGGATATTTTAACTTCGGCCCAATCGAAGATAATTTCTTACTAGTTTACCGTTATATTTGAATAAACACATGTTATCTCATGTTGCTTTGATACTTTTATCAATAATTTGACATTTAATTATTGTCGACAAAAGAAGAACAACGTCGCGAAACAATTTGTAATTTTTTCAATAATCATACTAATTGGAGAACTTCGGAGATTGTTTCTCATTTTGTAGAGTAAGGAAAAAATCGGTGTGTGGTATATAGAATACTGGTTAGGTACAAAACTAGAAAAACCACAAAGAGAAAGCGTGGCTCATCGAAGAGGTCTCAGGCCAAAAAAGTTACTGAGGGTAAGATCGCTAAATCGTATAGAGAGTTTGGAAGAAAGTTTCATTGTGATGGAAAAACAGTAAAAAAGTACCTCAATGATATGGGAATACAAAAAAGATTCAGGAAGAATAAGCCGACTGTTTCCGAAGCGCAAGAAGCTACCCAACGAAAATGATTTAGAAGTTTGGTCAAAAATGTATTTTACGCCAAAAACATCAGAATTTGCATCATGGATGATGGGTCATATTTTGCGCTAGATGGCAATGAATGGCAGGAAAGGCACTTTTTCGAAGGGAACAAACATGCAGATAATAAGAAAGATACTAAGAAAGTATTACTATGGCTTGGAATTAGACTGCACGGGATGTCGGAACCAGATTTTTTTTAATCTGGTTTGGCCATCAATTCTGAACGATATATTTAGCACTGTTTGCCAAAAGTGAATGCTTTAATAGAAGAGATGCATCGAGGCCTCAATGTGATCTTCTGGTCAGACTTAGCATCTAACCATTACGCTTGAAAAACTGTTGAAGCTAAGCTGGCGGCTTTAGACTGAAAAATGCAAAAAATCTGATAGAAAAAATTTTAATTAATTAATTAATTAAAAAAACTTCTCAAAATGCCAACATCGATATTTTCAACAGCTATGGAAAAAGTTCCCAAAAACTGCCGCAAAGCGGATCGGATGGGACCAAATTTTTTTTTACATTAAATAAATATTATGTATTGTTTTTTTAAAAAGTGAAATAAAATGTACGTTCGTTTTAGAAAAAACTACAACATATTGGAGGACCCATTCGACACAAATTCTTTTCTAGTCTGGTGAAGACTGCACTGACTGCGCTCATTATTGCCAATGGCCCAAAATACACTGTAGTGCTCAGTCTGCGTGAGCAGTCAATCATTCAAAAACACACTGCACTGATCAGTCTGCGTGAAACCAGTTTTATTTCGTGTACATGAACTGTGTTTGATTGTATTAGTGTGTTAAATTTTGTGAACCCCTAAATAAAATATGACGACTTGACTTATGTGTGCGTGTCAGTCAATCGTCACTACAGCTTTTTCGGTGAGTGAAATTTCACGCACTTCACGTACGCTGACTCACCTCCCTTACCATAGAAACCCGGTTTCACGCAGACTGAGCACTACAGTGTATTTTGGGCCAATGATATCAATCAAAGATAACAAGATGGGAAACTTAAAAAACATAACCTCAAAAAAAGTTTGCATGTATTAGTGCGATGAAAAATCAACCCTGAATTTTACTCTTGTTCTTCATCGGCCGCAAACTCTCGAAGAAGTCACTTTGCAACCCCTGAAAATAATGCATATTATCTATTTATTATGATATAAATATTTAAGTTTAGTTGCAATAAACTGTTTTCAACCAAAACTGATAACTAAGTCCCTTTATTTTAGTTCATATGTACATGCGTTTAAAGTTTGCCAATTTCTTCAGTTGTTGTATTTGTCAACATTTTTGAAAAATTTTATTTTTACACAAACCCCCGCTATTCTACACAAACCACCGCTATTCGAGGTGAACTTTAAAAAAGGAACGCTCTTGTTCTTCTTCTGCATTTTTCTGCTGAAACTTCGTTTACAAACAAGAAAAATAATGTATGGATTGAGTGTTTGAATATTTAAATCTTTAAGTTTTGTTACAGGAATTTGTTTAACACTGAAATAATTACATGCATTTTATTATTTTAATCTTAATCGCCTAACAAAGTTTGCAAATTTTGCCACTTGTTGTATTTGTAAATAGCTTTTTATTTTCACCACGACCGTTTTGTAAAAGTTCTGTTATTTTTCATCCCATCAGAGTTGTCAACTATCATTGTTTTCTTTGAAAATTTGCTTAGTTGGAATAAATATTGCTTTGGTACGAACTAGCATTTGTTTTATCTATAAAATTTGTAAAACTGCTTTGATTATGTATTTGCGTAATATATTAAGTTTAAAGTCATTTCACATATTATTCCATTATTTGCTATAAATATTATTTTTCCATTTATATTCCTACGGCTCAGTCCTCATACTAATAACTCCAATTTATATCATTACTTATCCTTTCTGAATTTTAAGGGAATATCTGTTACATTAATGGAAATATTCCGGACACTTAATTTTGACTCATATAATAATAAGAAATTATGAGCAATAATAAATGTATCTTTAGGCAAATAATAAGAAAATATTTAATTCCACATGCTTTTATTATTTCAATCATGTTATTTCTTAAAATTCAGGCTATGAATCAATTAAGTTTACCAGCTTATATATTTTGACTTCCGTAGACCCAATTAATTTCCTATGATCATCATTGCAGATTTATAAGAGAAATTTAGGCGTAGCTATCCTAAAAACGAAATAAAAATTAAAAACCTAATAAAAGGAAAAATTAAAAGCTGTCCTAAAGAAGATAAATTGGCAACACTACTTCTAACAGTTGAATGGAAAAAAAACATTTCATTCATAAATTCACCCAGCTGATATTATTAACCTTTACGTTACATGCACAAATTTTTTGCTTTTCTTAAGGAAATAATGTGGTTTTTTATGTATAAAATCTTATTGAACATGAAGCTAAAGCACAAAAATAAATATTTTTGGCATATATAAGAATATTTAGAGAACTTTAGATATTTTTATTTTCGTTATAAAGCCAATCAATAATAAACGTGTTGGAAGGGTTAAGGAACATTACCCGAAACTGACATATTCACCTCACTATTTGTGGTGAAATGGTTTCTCTCGTATGTGTGTTTACTTTTTGCAATTTTTAGATTCCCCACAGAAGTTTCCCATCTTGTTATCTTTGATATCAATATCATTAACATAAACCAACAGTACAATACTTGTAGAATATCGTATCTCTATGTCTAAGATCAGCAGCTCGGACGATGTGGCCCATCATAACATAACAGAAGTCGATGATAAAAAAATTACTTGCCGTAGCGTTAATATCTTGTCGATAGCAGATTTTCCAGGTGAAGCCTGCCGGGTAGGGTCCAAGTTATTCCATGAGTTTCAAGCTTTCACATTCTGCGCTTGAACCTTACCAGTGTCAAAAAATATAAGGTAAAAAAATGTTGATTTTTTTTCCAAATCAAATTTATGACATTGTTAGTACTACCCATCGGACAAAATGCTCTTGTGCCAATATTTTTAACAATCCAGGAAATAATAGTATTCCTACCATCAATACTTTTTTCGAATCGGGTTCTGCCTTCTCAATCGAGTGAAATCGGTGTTTCTGGAGCGGTTTCTGAAGTTGTTGAACAGTAAAAAGTCGCTCAATACGAAATCAAAGATATCGGGTGGTTTTGTAACTTTATTGAAGACATTTTTCGAAACTTAAGGTAGATAATTTAACATCTGGGATAGTTAAATCAGGTGATCTTGCTGGCCATGCCAAATCGCCAAAACGGGAGATTACGCGACCAGGAAATGCTTCCTTCACAATATCCATTGTGGCTCGTGTTGTGCGTGCCGTTGCACCGTCTTGTTGAAACCACATGTTCACCAAAACCCTGTTCATCCAATTTCGGCAGTAAGAAGTCTTATATCATAGCCCTGTAGCGTTCACCAGTAATAGTGACCGTATTGCCGATGGCGTCTTCAAAAATATACGGCACAATCATTCCTCACGCGTGAACGCCGTACCACACAGTGGCTTAAAGTGAATATAATAGCTCTTCGTGCATCACACGCGGATTTTCAGTGCCCCAGAAACGAAGTTTTTGCTTATTGACGTAACCGCGTAAGTGAAAATGCGCCTGGTGGCTCATGAAACATATTATAATTATACCATGTATGGGTCAATCATTTTTATGTGTCCAAAGCGCAATATTTGAATCAAACTTTAAACCTATTTCAGGATTCCATCTTGTATTTTCTGCAGAAAATTTCAGGGTTACAAGCAATTTTCTAGCAGTGTTGCCATTAGTGCCTTACATGATGGTAACACGCATGGTATAATAATACAAGGTATCATTGACAACTGCTTGTTTTCTTTTCTACAAGAAAACATCACCTGTCAAAAAAAGCTGTTTGTGAAAATGCATCTGCGTCTGCAGCTGCTGAAGTTGCTGTTTTTTTTTCAATTCAACGTTTTCAACACTGTATGTTTTCAATGGCCGATTGTGAGCACTTTTTTTGAGTATATTTTTTGACAGGAGCTGGTTTCCCAAGCAACTGTCAATGCTACCTTGTAATTATTATACCGTGGGTAACACGATCAAGAAGTTGGGAGTGTGTAAGAAAAACGTGAGTGTGTTAGTAAAAAAGTGTGAGTGTATTGCAACTCCCGTGTAAAGCACTGTTTACATTCGACAAATTTGACATAAAACAGTGTTGTGGCAACAGACAAAATTATTCGGTGCAAATAAATTGACAATTTATACTAAGCCTTTATAAATGTTATAAACAAGATAACTGTATACCCCTTATAAATGAACAGTCAAAATTTGTACAGAGAACCAGATATATTTGCTCTTCGATTTAGGTGAGCAAACGAGGTGGCATACTTATAACAGCAATCAGCTGTTTTCGTTCTTATTAATTCCAATTGTTATTGAAAGAAAGTGGTGTTTTTTCTTCAATCAGAAGGTAAATACAACATATTTCTAATTTATCCTGGAATGCAGACTGTTGACTGCTTTTGTTTAACTTAGTAAACAGTTTTCGTATAAGCAACAAATTCATCAAGGGTTTTTGGCGACGTTCATGCAACCTACGTGATAAAAACTAATTGCCCAATATATAAGCTTGTCGCGTTGCATGAATACCCTTAATGATATTAATAGGCACATTTGTGACGCGTTTTACTTTTGTATATGTTCTTGAACTTTTCTTTCCAATGCTTTTGACGTTGATCGAAAGACAGGACATCCGCAAGAAGTTGAATTTGCTAACTTGTGTTCGCTTTTTCAGAGGTGAAAAATTACGGAATAAAAGTAGTATTTGCAGTAAGGTGTTCGTCGTGGAGCTAAATAAAGTTGTGCGTCAACAAACAGTTTGATAAAAAAAATGTATAGGGTTATTCACGTCGAGCTCATTAGTAACAAAGTAACAACTTAGCAGAGCTGTAAAAGTGTGAATTCATTTTCACTTTTCATTCTCTTGTTTAAAAATTCAAAAGCTGAACTCTTTTTTGTAGCATTCAAATGTGAACTCTTTAGGCTTAAGTCTTTAGGCTGATTAAAATTGTTTTTAAGTCATGTATTGCAAAACGTAAAGAATGCACACTGAATTGAAATTTTAGTGAATGCTGCCGGCGATGGCTTCAGCCGCAAAGATTTGTTGTTGCCTGAAGTTGTTTTGTGTGTATTTGTGTATGTGTGTGTGACTGTTGGGCATGACTGTGATGGGTTGACATTGGCTTGATATCATGTAAAAAAAAAGTATTATATACAACAAATTTTAGAAGTTAATTTTTATACATTTGGTTAATAATATTCATTGTTAATAAGCACTTTATTATTCCAGAAAATGTCAAAGAAAAGACAAAAGCAACTCACTAAGATCGGCCGTCGAAAACAAATGACAACAAAAATGCAAAATGCTGCTTTATAAAGGGTGTTTTTTTTAGAGGTATAGAACTTCGAATTGAAATAAAACACAAGCAAATCGTTTTAATGTGCATCAATTTGGCTTGATTGGAAGGATAATTTTATGCCATTAATGTTTAAATATGATTTCGGGCATGTGTCCACCGCGGCTGGCTCGAATAAAGCCAATTCTACAGGTCCAATTTTCAACCACTTTTTCGAGGATATGGGGCCGTATGTCGGCAATAACGCCACGAATGTTGGCCTCCAAGTCCCCTAACGTTTCTGATTTGTTGGCGTAGACGAGCGACTTCACATATCCCCAAAGAAAATAATCCAATGGTGTCAAATCACACGATCTTGGTGGCCAATTGACAGGTCCATTCCGCGAAATTATGCGCTCATCGAATGTTTCCTTCAATAAATCGATTGTGACGTGCGCTGTGTGGCATGTAGCGCCGTCTTGTTGGAACCACAACTCATCCACATTCATGCCATCCAATTCGGGAACAAAATAGTCGGTTATCATGGCTCTATACCGGTCTCCATTAACGGTAACTGACTCTCCAGCATTATTTCGGAAGAAGTATGGCCCAATGACTCCAGCAGCCCATAGAGCACACCAAACAGTCAGTTTTTGTGGATGTAATGGCATCTCAAGGATCTCATGTGGATTCTCTTCACTCCAAATGCAGCAATTTTGCTTGTTGACGTAGCCATTCAACCAAAAATGAGCCTCATCACTGAACAAAATTTTGCGATGAAAATCAGCATCGAGATCAATCTCATTTTCGGCCCATACACCAAAATCACGACGCATTGCATGGCCTCGCGGCTTTAATTCTTGCACAAGCTGGATCTTGTAAGATCGCAAGCCAAGATCTTTGCGCAAAATCTTCCATAAAGTTGATGGACAAAGCTCCAATTGCTGTGCACGGTGGCGAATTGATTCATTCGGGTCCTCTTCAACTTTTTGCTCTACAGCGGCAATTGTTTCTTCGGTGCGCACTGTTTGACGTCTCTGCGGATGCGTATTATCACATAGAGTAAACGTAGTGCGAAAACGACCCATGGTTAACCGAATTAATTGCTCTGATGGACGAGTATGTCGACCATAAAATGGACGGAGCTTGCGGTAAACTTCGCGAACTGAACCATTATTTTCGAAATAAATTTGCACGATTTGCAAGCGTTGTTCTTTTGTCAACCTGTTCATGATGAAATGGCAAACCAAACTGAACATAAATGACATTAGAGTTGCCAGATTTGATCACAAAATGCCAGTTTTATCTCTATTCGAAAAACAAACCCCTAAAAAAAACACCCATTATTTAGTAGTAATTCATGGCAGTAAATAAAATGTCCAGTGTTTCAGAGTTGAAAAAAAAGATGATAAAACTGAGTGCATCACACCTACAAGAATGGAATTGATATTTTTCATAAGACCCATAGAGCATTGGGTGTGCAACCATGTGATAAACTGTCGAACATCGCTTCTTAACTAGCGAACTTGTGTGAACAGATTTGCCGTGTGACGAACAGATTTGCCGTTGTGTAAGAATTTTAACTCCATGGAATTAGCCGCTGAAAATAGACTTTTTTCACATTGGCAAGATTAGTCAGAACAGAATTCGCAAAAAATTATTTGTTTGTAAATTTATGACGTGAAATTGTTAATATAACCAAGTAAAACGCACAAAATTAAATAAAAAACACAAAGGGCCAATATCAATAATGTCGACATTTCCGATTAAAGCTTCTACTTTAAAAAATTTCATACCAATAAACAAGAAAGTATCGGCATGTACTCTAGTAACATACTTTAAATTAGTATCGGCTTCAGCTGCTGCTAAGTAATTTAGTAGAATGTCAATTTTTATCTGTCAAACAAGGCAAAGTACATTCACAATAGATTAAAGCTTATACTTTGAAAGCGAATACTGATTTCGTTTATTGGAACGGAGAAATAAAAAGTTGACTACTAACGATAAGCTTAGTGGCAGCTTTTTCTAAGTATCAGCTTTTGACTATTGGCAAGGCCTAAAATTAAAAAAGGCACAGCAGTTCCGACTATATCGTTAAACAAGACAAAGAATTGAATAAAAAGAATACTTAATTCAGCAACACTCAAGTTATATACTTCTAATTGAGACCCACTGTGTGCGAAATGATCTAAATTGACTTACTAAACTAAATTATTTTTAGTTTTTCGATAATGCAGCGCAATTTAGAAAATTTTCTAATAGACTTTTCGTGACTAAATTGAATGTTAACATATTTTGGTGACTGGTATCTGTAAGAAGTAAAATGGGTGTTTTAAATTGTACAGAAGTGAAAAAAAATCAGCAACATTTTCGAATTAACTCATACAGAATAAACTTTTAGTGCTTGATAAAAATATTTTCTCTGTACATTTCTACTTGTTTTAAGAAAAACCAAGCTCTAAATTTCTGCAAAAAAAAAAATAAAAACAACAAGCATACCAATTGTTTTAGATTTTGCCATTTTGAAGTGATAAAATCCAAAGTAATATATTCGTTTCGTTCGTCATCTCACTAATATTTTCACGTTCATTTTATCTTTCTATGATGAACATTAAAGCCAAAAGATTCACAAAAACACATGCGCTTGAGAAAATTGGTGAAAATGAGTTCAAAAAAATTTCTCTGTAATAACACGCACGCGCAACTGTCCGTCTAGTTCTCTGAACTTAAGGCAGTCCATTTATTACTGGACTCAAAAGTTTTGCCAAGTTCGAGAGTACTGACCCACCTGCTTTCGAACGGCAAAGTTTTTTTATGTGGGATAATAGAATATAACCTTAAAACACGGTCAAGGAACAAATTAATTAAAACGAAAGAGAAGCCACGAATATTCAAAAACTCCCGTGTAAGTCATTGTATCAAATGCAAGAATGATAAATTTTTCTCTCGTTTAAACGTGACGTCGTAGGAAAAATTACATGTCTGCATTGTATAGTCTGTAATAAATAATTCTTGTATGACAAACTCACAACACAAAAGTTCTTATCGCTTTTTGACTTCTGGCAGACTGTCTTAACAATGTGGCAGCACATACGCAGCTGATTGTTTATTAAATTAATTTGTTAATTTTAAGAGAAATGCTGTCAAGATGAATAATAGAAGAAAATTAAGATTGCGGCAAAATAAGAAATGGACAGAAAAGGAAATTGCAACAGTTGTCGATTATTTACTGGAAAACCGAGATATAGAGGTATTTTTTTGTATATTCAGATATAAGGAAAAACAATTGCACTCAAACTTTTGTCTCGACCATACGCAGCAACCAACAGCACAAAGATACTATCAAAACTTTTTAGCTAAATCTAAACTTGATGTTCCATGGATCTTAGTAAGATGGAAGGTACGCCACCTGAGAGAATCCTTCAAGAAAGCAAAACAGATGAAACAATCAATAGAAGCTGGAATTTTGAAGGAAACCGAGAAAGGTAAAAATCAGAATTTGCAAATCTCAGTGGCTATACGCAGTGCTGGGGGAGATCAAAACCTTTTTCCGGGAATTTCGAACCTGATAGGAAAGAAGAGAAATTGGGGTATTTTAGGAATTCTTGATTTTATATTTTCTTTTTCACTGCTTAGCAAAAACCTCAACATGAACACAAAAAATCCGTAAAAACATCAAATTCAAATAATCTTTTGATGTATTTGAATGTATCATGTAGTCTAAACTTAAGAAATTTCCTAATTTGTAATAGACCTAGAGATAAAGATTTAGAATAAGTACTAAAATCAACCAGGCAATAGATTCGCTTTATACTCTATTAAGGCCATGAAGAAACATTTAGCTTTCTTCAAAACTTCATTTCAAACTGTATATCCTGGGAAACCTAGGCAGCGAACCTGGCTGAGTTAGACAACTTGCATATCATGCGTCGAAGGTCTGCTTAAACTCCTAATACTACAAATAAATTGCTTAAACTATTTAGGGATGACACAACGGCCCTTACATGATAGAGTCTCAGAGCTGTTTATGTGTCCATTTGCAAAATTTCGAGGTTCATTGAAACTTTTCTAAATATTAAAGTTAAATTTTCATATTACGCAGGTCACTACATATATTTCGGGAACAAATAAAAAGACTGAATTTTTTTCTTGTTTTTCAAAATATTCTCCTTTATGATTAACCCGCATCCATCGGAAATTTCTAGAAACGAAAATTACGTTGTGCATCAATTTGATGCAGATACAAAAAGATAATATTATTCATGGGAATATTTTCAATTTATTAACTATTCTATCGCGATAAGTATAAGACTATCTCTAACTGTAGAACTGCTCACTTGTTTATTTTGATTTTTTTGGAAGGTAGCCAAAATTCTGAACTTAAATATGCATATTTGTTTTTAATATATGAATGTGTTTCAAGAATTTGCATCCATTTGATGCAAACGATGGATGCGGGTTAATACATTTTTGCATGCGTTCGAACCAGTTGTCATTAGATTTATCTCATTCCGCTTGAGAAACCTCCAAATCTTTGGTTTTGAACGCATGGACGGATTCTTCTGTTTTGTGCTTGCTGTGCGGGAACAAAAATAGAATTTCAGAATTATTGAAAAGTGTGTGTGCTAGCTTTTTCAAACAGAAAAAATTTCGAAAAAAGGTAAGTAGTGAACGATTTAAATTATTTTTGTTTATTTTACTACTTATTTGTATTCTCAATCATTCAAATTTCAATCATAGTTGATTTTTTGGAAAACCACTCCAGGTGGTGGCCACTCTGGCCAAGGTCTTCACCAAAAAAGACTACAGCAGAGCTCATATTTCTGAATTTCTTTTAAAATATTTGCACACTCACTAAAAGTACTTCACAACATAAAATCATAACATGCAAGACGTTTTGTTGACAGCTGAGTGAATCAGCTGATTTGAATGTCGTTTTTGTTTTCGAAAATAGCAAAACCAAATCGGTTTCATAACACCATTTTAAACCGATATCGATTTCAATTACGATTCTGTGTCAATTCTGTGTCCATTTGTGAAAGGTTTCCATAACAACGCTAAGTATTTATTCGCCATCTATTCGCCAAAATATATGTAGTTACCCTCGTATGAAATCATTTTATAAGCGAAAAGAAAAATATCCGGCCTCGGCAGTCGAGGATATCGCGCTTGAGTGCCACCCCAGACATCTCTAGTTGAGGAATAAGGTGGAAATTCCACTCGTAGGTGGAAATTTTAGACAATTTGTCTAGGATTTTAAAAAAAACCCAAGTGCTGTCTACGTCTCTTAGGGCGATGTTATGTAGACGGTCACGGGCACGAATTGTTGTTGTTTCAATGTAAAAGGGAAATTTGAGAGAGTGAGCGAGGGAATAAATTTTGCCCACCGCGGTCACCAAATGATTCGGCAGTCGATACCAAATCACTGGATCAAAACAGTGTTGCGTTGTGGAAATATTCACAATATTTGTATTTTTGCATGCAAATAGTACACTTTTAGTACGAAATGTATCAAAGCAGTAATGAAACCTGCATAATAGCAACACTCACCATACTCATACTCGTGATACTTTTTTGCATAAAGTATCAAAAGTAGCAAAAAGTGTACTAGTGATCATAGATCAAATGACCGCCAGCATAACATACTTTGGGCACGACATTCATCAAACAGAAAAAGAGAGTAAAAACTCGTGCCCGTGCCGTGCCCGTGACCGTCTACATAACATCGCCCTTAGGCCCATGATACAATTATACAAGGTAGGAGTGACAACTTGCTTTTTTCTCACTAGTACCTTGCAGCGACTGTCATTTGCCTGTATATTTTGTTTTCTATTTTCTTTTCTTCTTTTTTCGTTCTCTAATTTATATATTTTTGACAGTTGGCACAAGACGAAAGAACTGTCACTCCTACCTTGTATAATTGTATCATGCTTAGGCCGTTGTTATACAGACGCTCACGATCACATCACGGGCACGCGTTGTCGTTGTTTCAATGTAAAAGGGAAATTTGAGAGAGTGAGCTAGGAAATTTATTTTGCTCAAACTGGTCACCAAATGATTCCAAAATGAAATGGAATCACGAGATCAAAACAGGGTTTCGCTGTGCAATTATTCACAACATTTGTGTTTTTGCATGAAAATAGTACACTTTTAGTACGAAATGCATGAAAGCAGTAATGAAATCTGCTTAATAGCAACACTCACCATACTCATACTCGTGATACTTTTTTGCATAAAGTATTAAAAGTAGCAAAAAGTGTACCAGTGTTTAGGGATCAAATGAGCGTCTGTATAACATACTTTCATCACAGAGCTCATCAAACGAAAAAAGAGCGTAAAAAAGGACATGATCTTGAATCATATGAGCGTCTGTATAACAACGGCCTTAGTAGTGCTTTAAGTGTTGTTGAGTGAAGTATTAGAAATTGCTTTGCTACTTCTGAAAAATCTCACACAAAATTTATACATAATACATTTACAGAGCTAGGGCTTTTAACTGAGACGAAGAGAAAAGTTTTTATGTTAACAGTTTAAATATTGATATGTTTTATTTATTTTATTTTATATTTATTTGCCTATAAAAAGAGAGTAATCCTATGTTCACCCAGCACATGATTCAATAATTATAAGGTTATCCAGATATTTGACACATCCTTATTTTATGTAAACAAAAATATGTTTACGCTCTTGGAAAAATAGCAGTCAGGGTTGTGTGGTCATTCCGAAAAAAAGTTATGTTTCAGGGTTTTGCTGTACCTTTTTTTTAAGTACCCTTTTTATATATTTGAGCTTCTGTTAAAAAGAAAAAAAAAGCAAGTGTGCAACTTTAGTAAAATTTATTGACGTTAAGATAATTCGTGGAAGTTTGTTTCAATTTTTGTAGCGTCATTTATATTTAATTTCTTACAGTGTTAATGAAAATATTTCAATATAGCTTTGAAACGTTAGTTAAGAAGTTTTTAATTTTAAAGACTTTTACAGACTTTTAAGATAAAAATATCTTAAAATAGCTTTAAAATCTTCAATAGTAAAAAAGCTTTTTAATGTTAAAAACTCTTTTAAAATTTTGTAAATACACATGTTATACACATGTTATAGCTCTTTGTAGTTAAATAGGAAAACTTTCGATTTGAAGTGGGAAGAATGTCAATAATGGTTTGTTTGATAAATTTGATAAATTCAATAATTTTCATTTATTTGTCACAATTTCGTCAACATTTTGATGTTTAAACATCAACATTTTTTCGAAGCTACCCTCTGCACTGAAAAAATTGTCATTTTATTACCTTTTTTTGTAAATATTTTTTATTGTTTTGACAAATTTTCTTGTTTTTATTTTCTTTTTGTTTTGACTTTTTTTATATATTTAAAATTTTTTTGACATATTTTTCAAATGTTTGTGAACATAGTATAAACTAACTATAGTCAGTTCATTTATTACTTATTTGAACTCAAAGCGCAAAAACATGATAAATATATGTATTCAAACAAATTCTTTGTGATTTGTGTATTACATAAACAAATGTTTTATTTTCAATGTTATTTTATGTCAAAAATTATACCATTAGATTTTTAAAAGCTCATAATGTAATTTTAGTTAAAAAAAAACAAGTAGTAGAAAACGTAGTAGTCAAATGTACCTTTAGCTTTTTGTACTACGAAAAAGTATCATATTCAGGCAACTGCGTGATTTTTATTTTATTGAAAAATTGCTCTTTTGCTCTCCTCTTCAAATAAGGGTTCACATTCTTATTCTTGTGAGTAGACGTCAAATATCTGGACAACCTTAGGCCCCTATTAGGTACGACAACTCAACTTAAGTTGACTGTGTATTTTGTAAATTTGTATTGTCTACTACACATTTGAGGTACATACGTGTCTGTCGTCTGACAAGTATGTATTTCAGAGATGTGTATGTATTTTTTGTGGTATTAGGTTTAACAATGCAACTCCGTGTCGAGTGTAAAGACTGTCCAAAACTTACATCTGCTTTGAGCTAGTTGTATAACGTCTTTTTCATACGAACTTTTTATTTGTTTATTGTTTTTTGTTAATTGAGTGAAAATGGATAATTATTATCTATATCGTGTATATATTATATTATTACCCAGCGGGAAAATAAAAAGCGCTCCTAGAAATAGCGCATTTTATGCGTTTATTTTGAGGATGCTTTTTTCAGAATTCAGAATTGTGGAGCTCATATTTTTGTTTACATTTTGTTCACAAGTAATCAAGCAAGGAAATAGCAGAGCGGTAAGACATGGCAAAAGCGCTTGTTTAGTGCTAATGAATGTGCTAATGGAGCGCATTTTAAGTAAACCAAATTCATATTAAAATTTATATGGATATCCTAGGATGGAAGCGCTTCTTAAATGCAGCTTAAAAAATCGTTTAAAAAGCGCTTCAACAAATAGTTAAAAAAGCGCTTCAACAAATAGTTAAAAAAGCTCTTTTATGTGTTAGTCCAAGGAGCTGTGTTAAAAAAAAAAATACACAAAAACATGGCAAGAAAAGGTCACATGCGAGGTTTGAACTCGGACTGCTGGCATTACAGCCATATGTCTTACCGCTCCGCTATTTTCTTGCTTGGATACTTGTGAATAAAATACATATAAACAAAAATTGAAATTAATGCTTCATTTCAATGAAAGTGTCAAAATTTCGGTGTAATCATGATCCAATAGAAAAACCCATTTTACACCACAGCTCAACTGAAAATGTATGTTATATGTAATATGGCAAAAAAGTTGAGTTGAGGTGTCTTAAGTCATGTCGACTTAAGTTGAGTTGTCGTACCTAATAGGGGCCTTATAATAATTGAATCATGACCCAGCACTGGCAGAGTTGGAAAATTGTTCCTACTCAAACTATTAGGCAGTGCTGCCAGATTGACTTTTACTAGGTTATTTGAACGTATTTCAAACTCAAATGACCAATGACATGAATGCATATTTGAGATGTTATCATATGCTTTTTTATGCTGTAATATCATTGATCCTTTTAATTAATTTATCAAAAAATTTAAATTAAAAAATATGCTCAGAGACGACAAATAAAGTGATCTAAGCCACAAACAAACACCATCAATTAATTTGAAAATCTTTTTACATCTCTTTAAAATAAAAGAAAACAATGCTACAATTTTAGAGCAGCCAATTTGTCCTAAAAATGTGATTTTTAGCCTTTTGGTTTTTGAAGTTATTGCTTTTGACAGTTCAAGCGTAATTAGTGACATGTGTCAAAGTAAAAAATGTTCCGTTTAACTTGCTATTTCATCATGAATAGACTTACGCCCGAACAACGTTTGCAAATTATTGAAATTTACTATCAAAATTCGTGCTGTGTAATGTGTTTCGCAAGTTACGTCAACTTTATGGTCATCATAATCGGCCCACCGAGCAGGCTATTCAAGCCATTGTGGCCAAATTTCGAACCAATTTAACTCTACTCGACATCAATCCACTAACCCGTATCCGTAGAGTGCATAACGAGTGTTAATGAAGATCATGATATGTCGCTCCGTAGCCGTTCACAACAATTGGGGCTGTGTGATTCGACTACTTGGAAAATATTACGGAAAGATCTTGGGCTGAAGGCTTACAATTTACAGCTGGAGCAAGAATTTAAGTCGGGCGACTTGCCAAAGCCTCGAATTTGGGTAAATGGGCCTTAAAAAAGCTGGACAAAGATCTGTTTTTTTATTGAAAACGATCTTCAGCAACGATGCTCACTTCTGACTCAATGGGTATGTGAATAAGCAGAATTGCCGAATTTGGTCCGAAGAACAGCCAGGAGCAGTTCAAGAGCTGTTGTCTTGTAAGACAACATTAAACGTATCATTGGTGTGATGCCGTTGGAAAAAGTGTGGCAAAATTTGACTTTCAGAGTGGACCACCTGAATCGTAGTCGTGGGCAACATTTGCATGAAGTAATCTTTAAAAAGTTAATTGCAAGCATTGATTTATCGATACAAACAAATATTTCATGCACTTTTGCAATTTTCTGTTTTCTTTAATTTTAAAAACCAAACGCTTAAAAACGCCCTTTATATTCTCATCAAGTGATTTTTCTTGATTTTCATTGTGTCTATTTTCAACAATATTACTATTTAATCGAACTTACATTTATATTTTTAAATAACTTAAGCAAAAAGTGTAAAATGACGTAAGTATTTTTTGAAACACTGACATTTTTCATAATTTAGAATGAAGATTTAGAATCATAGGTTTCTGACAACATTGCTTTAGAATTGTGTTAATAGTTGTTTATATATATATATTTTCTACGTTTCAGAAAAGCTTAGAAAATTATGGCCGCACTTTGATAAATTAAAGGAACTTTTCGACGGGGATAAAGAGTCTGATGTGGATGTTGCAGATTCTGAAAATTCTGTTTTTAATTCAGCTATATATACAATAACAACTTTTGAAGATTCAAACGAGCTTCAAATTCCTAAAATAGAACAAGAGGAATTTTATATCCCTAATCAACTGGCACCATTAGTTACATTTCAAGAACCTCATCAACCGCAGTCAGATGAGTTACCAAAAGATTTACAACAAATCTCAAACGAGTCGCTACTTTCACCATTATGTACTCTACGAGAATACGATCAAGCGCAGTCTTCATCAAACGATTTTCGTGAAAACTCCTCAGAACAGTCGAATGATTCAGCAAAAGTTACGAGTTCCGCTGCTAACAAACGCAAAAGATCGAAGCCGAAAAATTTCATCGCAGCGTTCACTCGTAGCCAGGAGGTACGAAATTCCAATCAACGTCTCCTATTGAAATTTGAAAAAGAGAAATTCTATAAAGAATTTGAGTTTAATAAGGAAAAATTCAAAATAGAACAAGAACTGAAAAGAGCAGAACTTGAGTTAAGAAGAAATCAAATCGAAAGAGAAGAAAATTTGAAAATTTTGGAATTGGAATATCAAGAGCGCATTACTAAGTATGAACTAGATCGAAAATATAAAGCAAGATAAATGTATAGAGTAACGGTATTGTACTAATATAGAATTTTTAAAATAACTGTCATACACATCAAAACGTCAACATGTCTTACACATCACCATGTTATACACATCAACATGTCATACACATCAACTTGTCATACACATCAACTTGTCATACACACTAACACTATTTTTCAGCCGAATTAACTTATAAAGTTAGTTTTATTGACACAAACAATATTTTTTATAACGAGTTAATCTCAAAAAAATAGAAGTAAAAGAATTAATAAATAAGAAAAAATACTGAAGTTATAGAATAATTTAACCTTCGGCTCTATAGATATTGCAAAGATGTTATATTTTTAAAGTTTATAATAGTTATAAATTGTTCTCCAGAATAATTAACATTTCCATACATTCAGTACAAGTATTTTAAGGGATTTTAATGAAAATTTATCATCGATATGAAAGCTAACTCTGAATATGAAAATATTTAGTTTAAAGGAGATAAAAAAGTGAACTCACTTACAAATAAATTTTAATTTTAATAGATGTTGCAAGTGATATAGCAATTTTAAGATATATCTCCAAATCGATTATGTCGCTATCAATTTTCTACATTGGAAAAATTCATAAATGTGCAAATTTGAAAATTTAAATCTGCATTTTCAATAGTTATCTTTTGTATCCACGATATATATTTTTTAATTTAGACTCAATAATCAAAAATATAATTATATAAATCATGTGCTCGAATTTCGTTTCCTGTTTAAATAAAAGCTTAAGTTAGTATTTGTACTTTATATATTATCATAAAAACTTCTGGTTTACTTATTACTTCTACAATAAAGTAAAATATTTTCATATTTCTTGGTTCAAAACGTTTAATGGTTGTAAGAGAGGTGGTGCACAGCGCCATTTGATCATAAGAAGTTCGGTGAAAGTCCTTTTAAGGTCTGAAATGGCCAATTGGCTTTTTTTTTTTTGAGATTCTCAAAAACCTCATAGAATTGAATCGAAAAGAAGAAAAACAGTTCTATTACAAATGTCAATTTTTTCATGAATTAGTTCTTCAAACCTTGATTTTAGCAAGAGAATTTTAAAGAATTTTAGTCTGCTTTGACTGGTTCCAGGAAACATTTAGATTTGAATTTATTGAAAAATCAATGATTTTATCTCACTTAGGGTCAAATCAAATCATCCCGAAATGTAATGAGGAACATTGTATTTCAAATCAAAATAAATTTCTTCGAAAAAATTACCGCTAGAAGCTACATTAACGACAGAGGATTAAACCCCGAAACAGAATGGAACACTGTCACCAGCATTCGAAATCAATATATTCAATGAAATAACTCGTAGCTGCTTAACGCATTGAGGGCCTTATAAGTTGCAACCAAGTTGTCATCGCTCAAAAATCAATGGGCATTAATCAAATATACATCTTGCACAACGAACATGTTTCTGCTGCTAAGTTACATGTCCTTATACAGTTATTGGTAAAAACATTTAATAACATCAATAACTTAATTCACTGGCGTTTACAACCGTAAATCGATTCTGGCCTCATCTAAAAGATCTAGAGAACTTACGTCATCCACTGATATGCACTTGCTGGCATCAGTTGAAAATTCCAAGCGCCGTTAGGTGTCGAATACTTGGTTCTTCCAATGGAGATGTGGGCGTCCTCTTCAAAGTTGTCCACCGCCGACTACAGAATCGTATATTTTTTTCACTGGAGCGTTTTTCATTCGCTTAACATTATCTAACTAGCGAAGCCGATCAATTTTTACATTCATCACGGTGCCAAATCTCACCGTGTTTAGACAAACCGGCCACGGTCAACAACATAAATAAGTTAAAACTTACCACGCCTACTTACTGGCGTTACAAAAATAGCTTCCAACCAACTTCACAACAAAAAAATACCTTTTTCCCACATCAAAAATTAAAAAATTTCACAGCAATTAAAAAATACCACAAAAATTTCCACATGTATTGAAAAAATCACACTTTGATCGCAAAATACCAAAAAAAAATCCCACATTCATTAAAAAGTACCACAAAAGTTCTCATCGACATTAAAAAATACCACGAAATTCCCACATTTAAAAAAATCACATTTTCATCGCAAAATACCACAAAAAAACCAGTCATTAAAAAATACCACGCCAAATTGAAACATACCATGGGAGTTCCCTTTTCCAGTTTGAATTAACATCAGATTCACGAAGAAATCGGTTTTATCTCTAAATTTTATCGGAAATTAAGCGAAAACAGCACTAAGAAGAAATAAAACCAAACAAACAGCAACCAAAGCTTACTCGTCTGCTCCTAATTACTTACACCTTTTCTTTCTGATGGACAAAACGAGGAACTTACATTTTGTAAAAACTCATTTACATTTCACTTAAATTTTTTCTCCATTTTTGAGTTGAGATCACAACCATAGTATAATAACAGAGGTAGGGTGAGTTCCTAAATGCATTTTTACAAAGCATCAGTGTGTTTTTCCTTGAATTGCTGCTTACCAGATTCACCAAAACTGCGCAAACAAAGCGTGCTTACCCGGCGTCTCCACAGGCAATAAATCATTGCCAATCAGCTGTCTTTTTGCTAGAGAGATATGAACCATATCAAAACAAAGTTTTGTGTGTGGGCATTTCATATCTGGATATAAGCATTTGTGAGATGCCATCAAACAAGAATATTCGCTGCATTGAAGCGAAAGTGTTTGTGACGAGCAAAACTTGGCCACGCAACTTTTGCGCACACAAAATGCTGGCCGAAACACCAGCAGAGTATTTTTGATATATCTCTTTATATTTTATTTCTTACTGTATGAATTAAACCTATTTAAAATCCTTATATTTATATTTTTTCTAATGAATTAAAGTTAAGTTACTTATGATTTTATGTTTGATTACCTTTGATAAAATCGCTTATATTTTTTTTTAAAAGTTAAGATTTAGTTATTGTACTCACCCTGTAAAAGCTTAGCTATGTAAAAGAAGTAATAGTCATAATCACACATTATGTTATATAGTTAAGTGTCAAATTGTAAAAACAACGATGATGGGATAACGGTCAATGCGGCAAAATATCGAGCAACAACATAGTGAGCGAAAACAGAGGGACAAACATACACACAAACAAGCAGACACAAGCTAATGCAAACGGTCAATGCGGCAAAACATCGAGCAACAACATAGTGAGCGAAAACAAAGAGACAAACATACACACAAAGAAGCAGACACAAGCTAATGCTGTTTAAACACCAAGGTTCGGAAATTGAGTGCAAGCGAAAGCAGAGAGACAAACAGACACACAAACAAGCAGACACAAGCTAATGCAATTTAAACACCAAGGTTCGGTGTACGAGAAATTGAGTGCAAGCGAAAGCAGGGGAAGCAAACAAACACACACACAAACAAATACATTAAAGCACTCGATGCGATTGAGTCGATCGAGCTTGATGCTAGCCGGCAAAGGCTGCGAATAGTTAGTTGCTGAGGAACCACGAAGACGAGCAGACGCCCCAAATAAAAAGTTGCTGAGGGACCACCGAGCGCACAAGACGTGCAAATAATAAGTTGCTGAGGGACCACCGAGCGCACAAGACGTGCAAATAGAGAGTTACTGAGGAAACCACCGAGCGCACCGGACGTGCCAGTTGCTGAAAAAGGAAAAAGGTCGCTGGGCTGAAGAATTGAGCAGAAGGACCTGAAGGCTACCAGCATGTAAGGTGTGGACAACATAGGACGGAAGGACAGTCAGGACCTAGTTAGGGTTTAAACGTATTAGGTATCAGTGCTCTGGGTCGTCAGATCAGGATCACTTAAGTAGGACTAGTGTCAGGCGTAGGGATCATTAGATCCAAAAATAAGTAGGAGAAGTATCAGTGCTCTGGGTCGTCAGATCAGGATCACTTTAAGTAGGAGCGTATCAGTGCTCTGGGTCGTCAGATCAGGATCACTATAAGTAGGAGAAGTATTGTAAGCCACATTTAGGAGTTTGTATCAGTGCTCTGGGTCGTCAGATCAGGATCACTTTAAGCAGAAGCGTATCAGTGCTCTGGGTCGTCAGATCAGGACCACTATAAGTAGGAGAAGTATTGTAAGCCATATTTAGGAGTTTTGTATCAGTGCTCTGGGTCGTCAGATCAGGATCACTTTAAGCAGGAGCGTAAAATAGGGGTACGGAGACAAACCAATACACCGACGGACACGAGCCACACCTACTGCTGGTCGAAACCAGCGTTGAGTTCCCGCACAACCATCGTCGCAAGACCGCACGTAATCCCATCATCCAGGGAATAAAACTAGGGAATAAAAACCCCAACTTAAAATAAAACCCAATACTACTGCACGTTTCATTTTTTTTATTTAATATAAATTTTGTATCGGACCTTGGAATCCCGGCGAGCTTACCTCAGCTATAGACCCGGAAGACCGGGAGCTTCGTTACATGGCGCCCGAGCAGGGACGTGCAGTTAGTAGTAAATAAATAGATAAGATTACGTGCGAATCTTCGAAAAAAAAAGGGAAGAAAAATTTTCGAAACGCTTATTGCGCACCCTAAACAAAAATTTTGTGTTTGAAGAAATTGAAAATTAAATAGGATTGTGTTAAATTAAATAAAAAAAAAAAAAAAAAAAAAAATATTGTAATTACATTTTGAAAAAAAGACAGAATTTAAAAAAAAAAAAATTAAGAACGAATACAAAAAAAAAAGAGAAAAGATTAAAATTGAAAAAAAAACAAAAGAGATAAGAAGAAAAAAAGGATAGAGAAAAAAAAAAAAAAATAAAGCAAAGTTAAGAAAAAAACAGAACTGAAGAAAAAAAAAAAACAAAAGAGATAAGAAAAAAAGGATAGAGAAAAAAAGAAATAAAGCAAAGTTAAGGAAAAAAAAAAAAAAAAAAAAAAAAAAAAACTGAAGGAAAAAAAAAAATCATCTTTAAAATTCATCATGGTCAAGACCGCCTGGATCTATTCGCTGAGGCGAGAGGATCTGCTCAGCTACGCAGACGAGTTCGGCTTCGACGAAGAAGGCTCAGTGGAAGAGCTGAGAAAACGTTTCGGCGTTTTTGTCAACGAAGCTGCACTGACTCCGGACGATGAAAAGCGCTTAGCCGAGTTGGAAGCGAAACACAAACGAGGGAGCTCACCAGGAGGAGCGGCACCTAGCACAGCTAACGCAATCCCTCCTATAATGCTGTCGATACCATCGCCAGAAATTACTGGCACGCCAAAGGCAGAAACACTGCCAGGACCTACTGAGGACACGCAACGATACCAGCCACAATCATGGGCCTACCCTGATGCCCCAAGGGACAATCCTCGAGTCACCTATCATGGAGATGTCATTGACAAGGTGAAGAGATGGTCAGTAAGGTACCACGGTGATGAAGACCCACTAGCGTTTGCCGAACGCGTCGAGGAGCTGGCAGAGGTCTACAGCGTTGACACCAACTGGTTGCCTAAAACAATGCCTGAGTTGTTGGATGGTCAGGCACTCTGCTGGTTTCGAAACAACAACAAGCACTGGCGAAGTTGGGTAGAATTCAAAGCCGACTTCCTGGAATTTTTCTTGCCAGCCCGTTTTTTTGAAAGGCTGGAAGACGACATCCGTCAGCGCCAACAACGCTCCGGCGAGAGGTTCAAGGACTATGTCATAGCCATGCAGAATCTAATGCGGCACGCCAGTCTAAGCGAACAACAGCGGCTAGAGAGGATCTACAACAACAGCAAACGCGAACTGCAATTCTACGTAAAACGCCGAGAATTTAAGAGCCTCACCGAGTTGATCAGCCTGGCCGGCGATTATGAAAACTTGGCTGAACCAGATGGGATGCAGAACCACCGACCAGAAGTAAAAAGACGAGAAGAGCAACCGAGACCCAGCTTTACCAGAACCGACGCCTATGTCGACCCTCGAACAGCTTGCCGACGATGTGGGCGAAGCGGCCATTTAGCCCGAAACTGCCAGGGGCCTAAGCTGGATTTTTGCTGGGATTGCGGCCGCAAGGGTACGCAGACTTTCGAGTGCTGTCGTCAGACGCAGGGAAACTATCAGGGGCCCCCTCCACGCCGAGGAGAGCGGGGTCCAAGCTCTGCAAGATCTCGACAGCACTAGACGACTTGCGAGCCGAGGGGGGTCGCATCATCGCCACAGTAGCGCTTGACGAAGATTGGATGGAGGCGACTCTGGATACAGGTGCCACGCGTAGCTTCATAAGCATGTATTTTGCGGACAAACTACGGACTCCCAACAACACCGTTCCAGTTGCGACACAGATTTTTCTCGCTAATGGAAGTATGCAAGAAGTTACCGAAGCACTGATGATGGAAGTTTCACTAGGAAGCCATGCTGTTCAAGTAGCGATTCTCATTCTCCCGGAAGTAATAGATGACCTCATCCTTGGAATGGATTTCCTCTGTGGCATTGGGACATCCATACAATGCGGCGATTTCTACCTCAAATTACAAAATACGCCAAGAGAGGGTACACCAATAGAAGCCAGCCACCGAATCATCGCAGCAGCACCTGCGTCAACAACTGCCTTCGCAGCAGCACCTGCATCACCAACTGCCGTCGCAGCAGCACCTGCGTCAACAACTGCCGTCGCAGCAGCATCTGCGTTACCAACTGCCGTCGCAGCAGCACCTGCGTCAACATTTGCCGTCGCAGCAGCACCTGCGTCAACAACTGCCGTCGCAGCAGCACCTGCGTCAACAACTGCCGTCGCAGCAGCACCTGCGTTACCAACTGCCGTCGCAGCAGCACCTGCGTCAACAACTGCCGTCGCAGCAGCACCTGCGTTACCAACTGCCGTCGCAGCAGCACCTGCGTCAACAACTGCCGTCGCAGCAGCACCTGCGTCAACAACTGCCGTCGCAGCAGCACCTGCGTTACCAACTGCCGTCGCAGCAGCACCTGCGTCAACAACTGCCGTCGCAGCAGCACCTGCGTCACCAACTGCCATCGCAGCGACACCTGCGGTACCAACTGTGAAGAAGACAGCAATAAGTAGAAAGAAGTCAGCCGTTGCAGCAGCACCTGCGTCACCAACTGCCAGCGCAGCAGCACCTGCAGCATCACCTGCGTTACCAACTGTGAAGAAGACAGCAATAAGTAGAAAGAAGTCAGCCAGCGCAGCAGCACCTGCGTCACCAACTGCCAGAGCAGCAGCAACTGCGTCATCAACTGCCGTCGCAGCAGCACCTGCGTCACCAACTGCCAGAGCAGCAGCACCTGCATTATCAACTGCCGTCGCAGCAGCACCTGCGTCAACAACTGCCGTCGCAGCAGCACCTGCGTTACCAACTGCCGTCGCAGCAGCACCTGCGTCAACAACTGCCGTCGCAGCAGCACCTGCGTCAACAACTGCCGTCGCAGCAGCACCTGCGTCACCAACTGCCATCGCAGCGACACCTGCGGTACCAACTGTGAAGAAGACAGCAATAAGTAGAAAGAAGTCAGCCGTTGCAGCAGCACCTGCGTCACTAACTGCCAGCGCAGCAGCACCTGCATCATCAACTGCCATCGCAGCGACACCTGCGTTACCAACTGTGAAGAAGACAGCAATAAGTAGAAAGAAGTCAGCCGTTGCAGCAGCACCTGCGTCACCAACTGCCAGCGCAGCAGCACCTGCGTCACCAACTGCCAGAGCAGCAGCACCTGCATCATCAACTGCCGTTGCAGCGACACCTGCGTTACCAACTGTAAAGAGGACAGCAACAAACAAAACGAAGTCAACCGTCGCAGCAGCACCTGTGTCAACAACTGCCAGAGCAGCAGCTCCTGCGTCATCAACTGCCAGCGCAGCCGCAACTGCATCATCAACGGTAAAGAAGAAACCCACACCTTCGGCGAGAAATAAAAGGAAGCAAACAAGGGCAGCAGCATCTGCATCAAGAACTGCCAGCGCAACAGGACCTGCGTCATCAAGTGTAAAGAGAATAACAACACCTTCAGCGATGAAAAGGAATAAGCCAAGAGAAACAACAACACCACGGACAACAAATACGAATAAGGCAATAAAGGCAGCGACACCTGCGTCAAAAACTGTGTGGAGGTCATCAAGGGCAGCGACACCTGCGTTACCAACTGTAAAGAAGAACACGACAAGTGAGTACAAGCAAACAAGGGCAGCAGCACCTGCGTCACCAACTGCCAGCGCAGTAGAAACTGCATCATCAAAGACGAATGAGCGAAGGAGAAAAGGGGCGACTATAAAGAAAGCAAACAGGGCAACAACAAATGCGTCAACAGAAGGCATACCTGTATCAACGAATATGAAGAGAACATCGAGAGCAGCGACACCTGCGTTAACAATTGTGATGTCGCCCATCAGTCGCAACATCGACACATGCCGACTGCAACAAATAACAGAAAGTGAGAACCAGAAAATCGACACGTTCTTGAAGGCAGAACTAAGCAGCTGCAAAGACATACGAGGGATATCAAGTATTACCACACACCGCATAGTCATGCGTGATGACCGGCCTATCAAACAGAGGTACTTTCCGAAAAATCCGGCAATGCAAAAAATAATCGATGACGAGATCGATGAACTGTTAGCAAAGGGTTGCATCGAGCCGTCGAGAAGTCCCCACAGCGCGCCAATAGTATTAGTTAGAAAGAAAACGGGGCAGTGGCGGCTATGCATCGACTATCGCCAGCTGAACGCGCGATCAGTACCAGACGCTTATCCTCTTCCGAGAATTCACCACATCCTCGATCGACTCAGGAATGCCAAGTTCATAAGTAGCATTGACCTGAAAAATGGATACTGGCAAATACCGATGGAGGAAAGCAGTAAGGAATTTACAGCGTTTACAGTTCCAGGCCGAGGACTCTTTCAGTGGCGAGTTATGCCATTTGGGCTCCACTCGGCTCCAGCCACCTTCCAGCGAGCCCTGGATCGAGTCATTGGTGCCGACCTAGAGCCGCATGCCTTCGCGTATCTCGATGACATCATCATCACTGGATCAACATTGGAGCAGCACATGGATAACTTGGCTGAAGTGTTCCGACGATTGCGCGAAGCCAATTTACGCATTAACCCTGAGAAATGCGAATTCTTTAAGAAGGAAGTAAAATACCTCGGACATGTCGTAAGCGAAGAAGGTATCCACACCGACCCAGATAAGATAGCGGCAATTAAAGAATTGAAACCCCCAGAGAACGTGCGAGGACTCAGACGATGTCTCGGAATTGCATCATGGTACCGACGGTTCGTACCAGAATTCTCGACGGTCGTACATCCGCTGACAGCCCTGCTGAAGAAAGGCAAACACTTCAAGTGGGGAGAAGAACAACAACATGCATTCGAGGAACTGAAGCAACGACTCACCGAAGCGCCCATCCTAGCCTGCCCGGATTTCAGCCAACAATTTGTGCTACAGACTGATGCCTGTGATTATGGCCTCGGAGCGGTACTGACTCAAAATTTAGACGGTGCAGAAAGAGTCATCGCGTACGCCAGCCGCCACCTGAATAAGGCAGAAGTCAACTATACGGCTACAGAAAAGGAGTGCCTGGCCATTGTGTGGGCAATACGGAAGATGAGGCCCTACCTAGAGGGATATAAGTTCACGGTCATAACAGACCACCTCTCACTCAAATGGTTGAACTCCATTGAGAGCCCGTCAGGCCGGATCGCAAGGTGGACACTCGAACTCCAACAGTACTCCTTTGAAGTCCAATATCGGAAAGGAAAACATAATGTTGTGGCCGACGCCCTGTCCAGACAACCAATAGAAGTAGTGCGAGGGTGTGCCATAAACCAATGTGACGAAAAGCAAGGAAATTGGTATAAGAGACGCTTCAACGAAGTACAAACGAGTCCGGAAAGATTTCCGGAATATAGTATCGAGAACGAGAGTTTGTATCGCCATTTTCCCAGGACGATTGGTGACGAGGATTCTACACCATGGAAACTATGCGTACCCAACCACCTGCAAGAACGTGTGATGACCGAGAACCACGACGCACCCACCGCTGGTCATCTGGGAATACGTAAGACCATAGCTCGAGTAGCAAACAAGTACTACTGGCCTGGTATGTTCCGCCACATAAGCCAATATGTGCGCAAGTGCGAAGTCTGTCAACGCTACAAAGTAAGCCAACAGCGCCCGGCTGGCGAAATGCTGACGCCCCTAGCCGAAGAACCTTGGTCCACCGTCTGCGCAGATTTTGTGGGGCCCCTACCCCGATCGAAACACGGAAACACCATGCTAATAGTGTTTGTGGACAAATTCTCGAAGTGGATGGAAATGATGCCCCTCCGTAAAGCTACCAGCGATCAACTCATAAGAGCTTTCCGTGAGCGGATTCTGGCTAGATTTGGAACACCAAAAATTCTCATTACCGATAACGGAGTCCAGTTCACAAGTAAGAGTTTCCAAGATTTTTTGAAAGAGCTCGGCATCCAACAAAGGTATACCGCACCGTACACACCCCAAGAAAACCCCACCGAACGTACGAATCGCACGATCAAGACAATGATCTCACAGTACACCACAGAGCATCAGAATACGTGGGACGAGCTACTCCCAGAACTGACTCTAGCCTACAACACAAGCAAATCCGAATCAACAGGATACAGTCCGGCGTTCATCGTACAAGGACGGGAGCCTCGACTCCCCAACGCCCTCTTTGATGAAAAAACTACAGGTACAGGCCAAGAAACAATCTCACCAAGAGAGCGAGCAGAACGGGTGAAAGGCATTTTTGATATTGTAAATAGAAATATGGAACAGGCAGCACAGTCGCAGGCGCGGCATTACAATCTACGGCGGAGATCATGGAAACCGGAGGTAGGCCAACTCGTTTGGGTACGGCAACATCATCTGTCAAAGGCTGCCGACCAGTTCGCTGCAAAATTGGCACCGCGATTTGACGGTCCCTACAAGGTTGAGTCATTTATATCACCAGTCATAGTGCGGGTTAAGAAACAGGGTGAAAAACGATCACGCACAGCCCACCTGAGTGAACTCAAAATCTATTATTCGAGTGACCCAGCATTTCCACACGATCAGAGCAAGACGGCGACAAGAACAGGAGCAGCGCTCAGAATCTGCAACATAAATTGCAGCAGTACGCACTACCGTATTGACCAGTGCACCAATGATATACGATATCGAAACAGCAAATTAATTAGTAGCAGCACTCAGCACCCACAGCACAGGTTACAGCATCGACCAATCAAGCAGCAGCCATCATTGCAGTATCGACTAGCAAACCAGCAGCACGCAAGAAAATCAAGATCAACAGTGATCAAAATTTGTAGCACGCATTGCAGCATCGACCAGCCAAGCAGCAGCACGCAGTTAAGCATCGACCAGCGAACCACCACCACGCATTACAAGCAACCAGCGAAAGAAAGCGATTAACGAACAAAAAAAAAAAACAATGGAACAAAAATTTAAGAAATCCCGGGACCAGTTCCGCAAGCGCCTACTGGAGGAGCAACGCCGTCAGCCACAGACTCAACGTCTAAGCCCCTCCTGGGAGGAGAGAGTTGATGAGCCATGGAGGAAGTTCCCGCGCATTACTCTGCAACGGACAGTAGACCACGGAGGTATGGAGGGACCAGTGGAGGACATTCCTCACAGCGTGGAAAATATACCGCCAAAGCCCTGTACCCAGCGCAGAGTCCGAGTCGCGAGCCCGAATGCGCCGAGTTGTAGCCACGCCCCCAGGAATGAATGGCCACAGACGGGCCAGAGCTACCGGCGATTCCTGCTGATGGGGATTCGAGACTCCGAGACCTCAGAGTCCGAAGAAGATGGCACCGAAGACACTTCCGAATACGAAGATGACCGCCCAACAGGCGGGCCGCGCAGTTACCACGCCCGCGGAGGCCCAGAAGACCTACAGGCTCACCAAAGCCACCGACAAATACCGGTGGCAACAGCTCAACGTAAGCCCACCACAGAAGGTGGCACTGAAGACAGTTTCGAATACGAAGATGACCGCCCAACAGGCGGGCCGTGCAGTTATGACTCCCGCGGAGACCCAGAAGATCTCCAGGCTCCCCAAAGCCACCGACAAATACCGGTGGCAACAGCTCGAAGTAAGCCCACCACAGAAGGTGGCACCGACGAAAGCTCCGACTCCGAGGATGACTGTCCAACAGTCGGACCACACCAAGACCCCGCCTACCAAGAGGCCGAGGAATGGATGGCGACGCCGCCCAGTAACCCCGAAGACGAAGACAGTGCAGAGACTCTCTTCAATGACCACCACGACGACTCCGAACCGGAAACAGGACCAAGCCCAGCCGAAGAGCCCGAGCTCAACGATTGTATATCAATTAGCAGCACGGAGGAGGAACCCAGGTACGCCAGCGAGGAAGAAGAGGACTACGTACCTCGCTATGGCCGGTGGTTAGTCTCTCGGGTCCTACGAGACAAGTTTAGTGGACCGGGGTGGACACAGTACGTCCTGCAATATCGGGCCACGATGGTGGTTAAAGACCCCGACCAACGAACCGAAGCAGAAGATGGACCTTGGGTCGAGTTTCCTCCGTCCCCTACACCACGGTTCGTGACCTGGGAACCTACCAATCCAGAGGTAGAGAATCGAGACGGCTGTCCAACGACATCCCAGCCAACAAACGAGCCGGCGGATGTGCCAGGGATTCTGCGAGCGTTCCTTCGCAACCTTGACGATAGGGCACACAAGGCAACACAGACGTGCCCAGCGGGAATCGGTCACCAGGCGTGTCAAACTAGCCTCGCGACCAGTGACCAGGCATGTCAAACCCACCTCAAGACCCGTAACCGAGCGTGCCTAGCAAAACCCGACGCTACTAGCCAGTACAGCCAAACCAAACCCGACACTATCAGCCAACACTGCCAAGCAGAACCAGACACTATCAACCGGTGCTGCCAGACCAGCCCTGCCGACGTGGACGTCAGTCTAACCCCACAAGCAACGCCGAGTGTCGGAGTAGGAGCAGAGCCGGAGTAGGATATGCCTGTCTCCCCGTACCGAACAGCTCCTCACAGACGTCTTGAATAATGATGACGAGGATGAAGCCCTATCCCTCGACACGGAGCTGTGGGACGAGGTAAATGGAGATGACACCAGCGAGCGATACAACGTGTTCTCAGAAGGAAACGTATCGCCCCAAGAAGTCCTCAGAGGAACTGGACTACCGGCGAGTCATGATGAGGCCGAAATCACACTGACGACCGAAGAAATGATAGAGGTCGAGATCCAAAGGATGCAGCAGACAAGAGGTCGACGAGACCGCATGTCCCGACGGAGAAAGATACACGGAGTCATGTACCGGATCGCAATAAACCGAGCCGGACAAGTTAGCGTCAGCATCGACACTCCGGCGAAGTAAGAGGGGAGTGTGACGAGCAAAACTTGGCCACGCAACTTTTGCGCACACAAAACGCTGGCCGAAACACCAGCAGAGTATTTTTGATATATCTCTTTATATTTTATTTCTTACTGTATGAATTAAACCTATTTAAAATCCTTATATTTATATTTTTTCTAATGAATTAAAGTTAAGTTACTTATGATTTTATGTTTGATTACCTTTGATAAAATCGCTTATATTTTTTTTTAAAAGTTAAGATTTAGTTATTGTACTCACCCTGTAAAAGCTTAGCTATGTAAAAGAAGTAATAGTCATAATCACACATTATGTTATATAGTTAAGTGCCAAATTGTAAAAACAACGATGATGGGATAACGGTCAATGCGGCAAAATATCGAGCAACAACATAGTGAGCGAAAACAGAGGGACAAACATACACACAAACAAGCAGACACAAGCTAATGCAAACGGTCAATGCGGCAAAACATCGAGCAACAACATAGTGAGCGAAAACAAAGAGACAAACATACACACAAACAAGCAGACACAAGCTAATGCTGTTTAAACACCAAGGTTCGGAAATTGAGTGCAAGCGAAAGCAGAGAGACAAACAGACACACAAACAAGCAGACACAAGCTAATGCAATTTAAACACCAAGGTTCGGTGTACGAGAAATTGAGTGCAAGCGAAAGCAGGGGAAGCAAACAAACACACACACAAACAAATACATTAAAGCACTCGATGCGATTGAGTCGATCGAGCTTGATGCTAGCCGGCAAAGGCTGCGAATAGTTAGTTGCTGAGGAACCACGAAGACGAGCAGACGCCCCAAATAAAAAGTTGCTGAGGGACCACCGAGCGCACAAGACGTGCAAATAATAAGTTGCTGAGGGACCACCGAGCGCACAAGACGTGCAAATAGTAAGTTGCTGAGGGACCACCGAGCGCACAAGACGTGCAAATAGAGAGTTACTGAGGAAACCACCGAGCGCACCGGACGTGCCAGTTGCTGAAAAAGGAAAAAGGTCGCTGGGCTGAAGAATTGAGCAGAAGGACCTGAAGGCTACCAGCAGGTAAGGTGTGGACAACATAGGACGGAAGGACAGTCAGGACCTAGTTAGGGTTTAAACGTATTAGGTATCAGTGCTCTGGGTCGTCAGATCAGGATCACTTAAGTAGGACTAGTGTCAGGCGTAGGGATCATTAGATCCAAAAATAAGTAGGAGAAGTATCAGTGCTCTGGGTCGTCAGATCAGGATCACTTTAAGTAGGAGCGTATCAGTGCTCTGGGTCGTCAGATCAGGATCACTATAAGTAGGAGAAGTATTGTAAGCCACATTTAGGAGTTTGTATCAGTGCTCTGGGTCGTCAGATCAGGATCACTTTAAGCAGAAGCGTATCAGTGCTCTGGGTCGTCAGATCAGAACCACTATAAGTAGGAGAAGTATTGTAAGCCATATTTAGGAGTTTTGTATCAGTGCTCTGGGTCGTCAGATCAGGATCACTTTAAGCAGGAGCGTAAAATAGGGGTACGGAGACAAACCAATACACCGACGGACACGAGCCACACCTACTGCTGGTCGAAACCAGCGTTGAGTTCCCGCACAACCATCGTCGCAAGACCGCACGTAATCCCATCATCCAGGGAATAAAACTAGGGAATAAAAACCCCAACTTAAAATAAAACCCACTACTACTGCACGTTTCATTTTTTTTATTTAATATAAATTTTGTATCGGACCCTAGACCCGGAAGACCGGGAGCTTCGTTACATGTTCTTGTAAAGATGTATTTACTCACTCACTCAAAAAAATTGGCTATAAAACTACCAAACTGACGGTTCATGGCAAGCAATAGTTATCAAGATATTTATCATGACATATATTGCTCTTCATGAGCAATGAGCGGTCTCCACTGGCAATATATCGTCTGACATAAGTATCATGATATACAGGCATGTGATAGAAATCGTTAGCGAAACCGAATCGTTAGATAGCTAGCGAAACCGATTTGACCTGTGATGGGTTTCGTTTTCATTTTCGAATTTTAATTCGTACGAATTACCCTGTGATAAAATTAGGTTTTAACGATATCACAACGAAATGAATTCGTTAACATTTCTATTAGCGATTTCAGAACAAATTGTGAGTTTTAAACTGTTTGTGGACAAATTGTGTGCAAAATGTAAGTTTCTTAGGTGGAAATTCCACTCTGAAACTAATTTTTATTGAAATTTGATATTTTAGGGGAAGAATTAAGAACCCAACTCAAGATGCCACATTTATAAGTTTTATGGAGCAGAATGTCAATGCACCAGTATAAATGTATTCCTTCACTAGCGGCATTGAAAATATTTACGTGGAATCCGCGAGATCCAAAGGATTGGAATGGTCTTTAAGTCTGCGCCGTTCCAAATTTTCGGACTTTCTTGCTTTCTTTTCACTCAAAAAACTTGCTGCGGCAAAAAATACACCCATTTTTTGACAATTTTGCAAAAATTTGGTAAGTTCAATTTCATTCCTTCCGCAAATCAGCTGTTTGGAACATGTCTTCGAATTTAAATGAAATCGCGCGATTTCCATTACACATAAAACAAATTCGTACGATTTGTAATTTCGTTTTCGTTTTGAAATCGTACGATTTCCGTCACATGCCTGATAAATTATTGCCTGTGGAGACGCCGGGTTAAGCATAACAATCTAGTTGCGCAGTTTTTGTGAATCTGGTAAGCAGCAGTTCAAGGAAAAACACACTGATGCTTTGTGAAAATGCATTTAGGAACTCACGCGTACATGCAGCGCTGATTGTGCTCTCTTCTTCATTACTGTCGATATTGTCAAAATCAGCTGTGTGGCGATTTTGTACTTACTGCTCAAGAATGATAGAAAAATAAGATTGGGCAGATCGTAAACATAATTTTCAACGGTCCACGCATTTACTGGTCTATTCGCGTACTGATAATTTGTGATAATTTTTGCTCGCTTACGCAAAAAACTTGCAAAATGAGAGAAATTTAGAGCGCAAAGTCCCGTTTTACACTTGTCAAGAATTGACGGTAAATTTTTTCGAATTCCCTTTTAAACTTGTCCCTCGCGTTTGTACACATCAAGAGTTGACGATCAATTATACGTGTATCATATACTGTTGCTTCATTCCATATACCCTTTTTACATTGGTCAAGACTTGAATTCAATTATTTGCTATTCTCTTTTAAACTTACCCTCTCTCACGTTGATATCCGAGTCTTTCATCAACAAACTCACAGACTTGATTTCAAGTCTTGACTAATGTAAAAGGGGTCATATTATAGATATGAAATTAAACGACACCGTTGATGCGCAAAACGAATTGAAAAAGTAGCGGGACAACGAACAAACACAAAACGAACTGCCCAAGAATTGACGGGACGGTCAATTTTTTTTGCCATATTTTTACGATTCCCGCACCGTCGAACACAAGACTTGATCGTAAATTCTTGACAAGTGTAAACCGGGACTATGCCTCCATCACGTGTGATTTGATTCAATACCATGCATGGTTGAATAAATAAGGTTGTCGCATGGGTGAGAGCGAGTTCCCATAAATGTCAAATCGAAGTTGACAGCTCATACAAAATCTGAAAACGAAAATTAATAACATGAAAAGCCGTTGAAGTTGTTGTTGTTGCTTTTCATTGATTTTGACAATTATGGGTACTGAGAAGAGAGTACGATCAGCCACGAGACAACCTTATTTATTCAACTATGATACCATGATACAATTATACAGGTAGCATTGACAAGTATAGATTTTCTCAGCAACAAGGCAACGACCATCTGTCAAAAACAGTTGTTCGTGCAACAAGAATTAAACGAATGTAAAAATAAATAAATTCCGCAAAATATGTGCGTTAAATACACAATTATAATAATGAAAGTTGTGAAAAAATCATGTGTGATATGTGTTTAACGTTTTCCAGCCGTGGTGTTTTAATTTTAATTGAAAACTTCTTCAATTTCGTCCACATGCATCTGCAGCTGCTGAGGTTGCTGCACTTAAACGTTTTCAACCTTTTTTTTTTATGTTTGCACTTAATAACATTAAGTTTACAAATTATTTTCGTTCTAGTAATAATAACTCACTATTAATTAAATAAAATAGGCAATATTTTGCAAGAAAATGTTTGGTTATTTGCAAGCGCTGAAACATAAACAATGGCGAAAACATAAGAAATAATTGAACGCTCTCTTTCTAGACATTTTTTTTTGACAGATGGTCGTTGCCCAAGCAACTGTCAATACTACCTTCTATTATTATACCATGATTCAATACTTGAATAATTAAAAGGTTTTTGTAGGTGGCAACACTCGAATTGCATCAACTGCTGATTGTTGTTTCATTTAATTTGTTTGTTGATTTCAGTTTCCAGCAAAGATAACAAGATGGGAAACTTAAAAAACATAACCTCAAAAAAAGTTTGCATGTATTAGTGCGATGAAAAATCAACCCTGAATTTTACTCTTGTTCTTCATCGGCCGCAAACTCTCGAAGAAGTCACTTTGCAACCCCTGAAAATAATTCATATTATCTATTTATTATGATGTAAATATTTAAGTTTTGTTTCAATAAACTGTTTGCAACCAAAACTGATTACTAAGTCCCTTTATTTTAGTTGATACATGCGTCTAAAGTTTGCCAATTTCTTCAGTTGTTGTATTTGTCAACATTTTTGAAAAATTTTATTTTTACACAAACCCCCGCTATTCTACACAAACCACCGCTATTCGAGGTGAAATTTAAAAAAGGAACGCTCTTGTTCTTCTTCTGCATTTTTCTGCTGAAACTTCGTTTACAAACAAGAAAAATAATGTATGGATTGAGTGTTTGAATATTTAAATCTTTAAGTTATGTTACAGGAATCTGTTTAACACTCAAATAATTACATGCATTTTCTTATTTTAATCTTAATCGCCTAACAAAGTTTGCAAATTTTGCCACTTGTTGTATTTGTAAATATTTTTTTATTTTCACCACGACCGTATTTTGTAAAAGTTCTGTTATTTTTCATCCCATCAGAGTTGTCAACTATCATTGTTTTCTTTGAAAATTTGCTTGGTTGGAATAAATATTGCTTTGGTACGAACTAGCATTTGTAAAACTGCTTTGATTATGTATTTGCGTAATATATTAAGTTTAAAGTCATGTCACATATTATTCCAATATTTGCCATAAATATTATTTTTCCATTTATATTCCTACGGCTCAGTCCTCAAACTAATAACTCCAATTTATATCACTACTTATCCTTTCTGAATTTGAAGGGAATATCTGTTACATTTATGGAAATATTCCGGACACTTAATTTTGACTCATATAATAATAAGAAATTATGAGCAATAATAAATGTATCTTTGGGCAAATAATAAGCAAGTATTTAATTACACATGCTTTTATTCTTTCAACCATGTTATTTCTTAAAATTCAGACTATGAATCAATTAAGTTTACCAGCTTATAGATTTATAAGAGAAATTTAGGCGTAGCTATCCTAAAAACGAAATAAAAATTAAAAACCTAATAAAAGGAAAAATTAAAAGCTATCCTAAAGAAGATAAATTGGCAACACTACTTCTAACAGTTGAATGGAAAAAAAACATTTCATTCATAAATTCACCCAGCTGATATTATTAACCTTTACGTTACATGCACAAATTTTTTGCTTTTCTTAAGGAAATAATGTGGTTTTTTATGTATAAAATCTTATTGAACATGAAGCTAAAGCACAAAAATAAATATTTTTAGCATATATAAGAATATTTAAAGAACTTCAGATATTTTTGTTTTCGTTATAAAGCCAATCAATAACAAACGTGTTGGAAGGGTTAAGGAACAAAACCCGAAACTGACATATTCACCTCACTATATGTGGTGAAATGGTTTCTCTCGTATGTGTGTTTACTTTTTGCAATTTTTAGATTCCCCACAGAAGTTTCCCATCTTGTTATCTTTGGTTTCCAGAGAAATGTAATCGAAATGAAAAATAATAAAATACGACAGAAAAAGAAGTGGACTTATAGAGAAATTGAAACAATTGTAGATTATCTTTATGAAACTGGAAATATAGAGGTAGGTTTTTATATAAACATGGGTGTTGAATGATAAATAAACATTATCTTTGCCACAGCAACCAACAGCACAAATATTCTATCGAAAATTTTTGGACAAAACACAACTGAAGGCGTCATGGGACTTAGTGAGATGGAAGGTACGTCACCTAAGAACTTGCTACGAAAAAGCCGAGAAGTGGTTGCAATCCATGCGCGCTGGAATTGCAGAAGATCACAAGGGTAATAAAAGGAATTATCTTGCAAGTCTCCCCAAGGCTACTGGGTGCTCGTGGCTCGAGTTATAAATATAACAAAGTTAAATTATGCAAATGTTTGTGCCTGGCTATCAGCCTATGCCCCTTAAGCCCGATTTCAAACTAGGGAGAGTTGCAAATTAATGCTAAATCAGTCCCGCACGGCTTCTATAATTCCCAACTTGATTTAATTCCTTTCAGATAAGTTAAAATTAAACAAAATTTGCCCGCACTTTAACAAATTAAAGCTAATTTTTGCCGAGAATAGCAAATCGAATTTCGTTGTGAACAATTCTGAATCTACAATAGGAAATGGTGGTTTTCATTCAGATGTATTTACTATAAGAACTCTAGACGATAATGCTTATCTCAGAGAGAAATCTGACGATCCACAAATTTCTGCAATACAAATTCAGGCAGCTTATTCCTTGAACGACGTACGCGCTCGCTCTCCACAGCAGTCTGCCGATTCCGCAAAAGTTACCAGTACTGCAAAGAAGCGCAAAAGAACGTTAATTTCACCAAAATTCATTGCAGCTCTTACTCAAAGCCAGGAGCTGGAAAATGCAAATCAGCGTCTTCGTTTGAAATTTGAAAAAGAGAAATTTGAGAAGGAATTTGAGTTTAATAAAGAAAAATTCAAAATAGAAGCTGAGTTGAGAAGAGAAGAAATTGAATTGAAAAAAAGCCAAATGGAAAGAGAAGAAAAACTTAAAAGAATGGAAAAGGAATATAATGAAAGGATTGCTAAATATGAACTGGACTTGAAATATAAAAGCAGTCAAGATATTTAGAGCACATTTCGTAGAGTACCGAAATGTATACAATGTACAAATAACTTTAATTTTTATCATCGCTCAACAGTCGATTATCATATTAAAGTTAACTTTTATTTGCTTTAGAAGATATTAGTTTAAAAAAGAAGAAATACTAATAATAAGTATTGTTCCAGAATTAAAAGAAAAATATTGTGACTTTCTTATTTAGAAAAAGTTACAGAAGGACTAAAAAGGAAACAGCCTTCCACTCTATGGATTAAAGATTTTTTTTTTATAATAAAAAAATTAATAAATTTTTACGTTATCAAAAAATTTTCAAATACTCGATTCGATTACATAAGCTAAGAACACCCATTGGTGAGACAATGATTTTACTGTTTGATGTCCTTTAAGCTCAAAAATCGTATAATTAGCTCTTTACAACCTTCTGTTTTTGAGGTGTAATTTAACGGAAAAAAGTAAAATTTTTGCATCGTCTGTTTTATTATTCGCCAATAAAGTCAAAAAAGAAATATTTTAAATGTGATTAATGTCACTTTGTAAGTTTGCGTAGATCGTGAATCGCATTCTTTGTATATGACATTGATATGAACGAACTTTTATGAACTTTCGTAGCTTTTTGTAAACTTAAATTAGTATTATTCTTTATGATAGAGTGCTCAGGTAGCAATGTAGAACCAAGCGCTAATAAGAGCCGATCGCCGATGGTCTTTGCCTTTAAAAATTAATTATATTACATTTATATAACATTTAATCAAATTTAAAACTTTATAGTTGAAGAACCCGTACTATTTTCTTGGAATGCTTAAAGGGTAAAGTATTGAACATATAAAGTGGGCTGAAATCAGCGGACTAATCTTGCCTGCAGAGTTAAACTCTCTCTTGTTGAATGCTATCTACGGTCATACTACCGTGATTCGCAAGACATGTTAATAGAACTGGGCAGTAACTGAACGGGTGGGAGGATATTGATACTAGTATAGTGCATACAAGAGAAGCAGAATTCTCTTCAGTAGGTTAAAACTTCAGTATAACTCTAACAGTATAACTCTGATTTGGGTTACCACTATTGTGCATATCCCATGCTATCTCGCCTCACATTGATACAACGGCTTGGGTATCAAATGTAGGTCGAAAAAACCGATCTCAAGTGAATGGTGATCAAAACTGAGATACCTCCGAAGCACACGACACAGGCATGATGGGATTTCCTCGGATGGTAAGTCAACCAGTGAGGAATTTTTATGGGTTCGCCCAGTAGCGAAAAGAAGGAGGATGAGCGGATTATATTCTCGAAAATAGCTTTTTTCAAATGAATCGGATGACTGACTTCCGATTCTATTATTCACGGGGACTTTAATTATGAAACTGTAACAAGATCTCTTTTATAAGCAATTTGCACCAAGAAGACTTGGTGAGCTATCCACGAAGCACCGCAACCATGTTGATAGCTTCTTCTGGCAGACGTTCGGAGAATTCAATGTAAATGCGAGCTTAATAAGCACTTACAAAGTGACATGTAGCATGCCCTTTTAATTATTACAAACGTTGGAATTGCTGTAAATAATGGTCTTCTTTTGTAAAGGGAACGTAATCACACACTTTAGGATTATAGGAAATCTTCACTAGGATTTTATAGTCTGGCAGTTTGGCTATTTTCGGACCGTATAAATAAATCCCCTCTACGCGACTCTCTCATGCTTGAAGAAAACACTCCTCACCGAAAATGCTGCATGGCTAGGAGTCAAGAGACGTTTGCTCAGATGGTAAAAATCGAGGCAGAAAATCCTGAGCGCGAAAAAATATGTATGCATGGTGACAGGATTGAAGTTCAAAAATGAAGACGCCTGGCCGATGGTTTTACGACAGCAACCTCTTTTTGAAAAGACGAAAACGATAATATACTTAATGATATCCAGTGTACACTGATATTAAAGAGGGTACACTTCTAAATATCTGAATAGCAACACAGAGATACGATATCCCGGAAACCTCAATTATGGTTGACAGCGTTGTAGTTCCACTGCCCGATTGTTATTAAATCTGCAAAATTATAACTCGAATTAAATCAACAAATCAACAGAAGCCGATGGCCTACCTGCCAAGCTGTTCAATAACAAGCACTCATGAGCTTTTACGCAGAAAATGGTCGTGAAACTAATTCCAAACGTTTAGAATCTAAGTGTGCTCTGCCCAATCTACAAGAATTATTTGCTCAAATAAAGACTTATCATATAAGAACTTGTCGAGGTTATTATGCGAAACACTTAAGCCCATTGGAATCAATTTGAACGGTCCTTATCAGTATGACTTCAGACAAAAAAATCCTGGAGAAAAGCCTAGAAAAGCAAATCTAGGCAAAGATTTCTTCTGGCCTAATGAAAAAAAAACAAATATTTATGATTGAAATTGATTTTATTGTTTTTCAGAACGTCCGGCACGATTGAATTCTTTATACCAGTTTTTAACAGTGCTGTAGGATGGTGTTTTATCCCTCGTATAAAGAACTAAGTTCGTCGATGCATTCTTGTATTGATAATCCACGTCGAAAGTTATAATAAACAATTACACGTAAATATTCACTCGTTGATTCCATTTTTAAGTTACTTTGAAAACAAATCGCGCTCAAAAGGCAAAATGTTTTTAAGAAGGGTATGTTCAACAATGTCAATTTTTTATTAAAAACTTCAGATGGTAAGTGCTGCCACTTATACCATTCAACACCGGTTTAAACAATGAACTAAGACAAGAATGATAGAAAATTAGATTGCGCTATCTATGTCAAGATAATCTTACGATATGAGATTACGATATGGCTTTCTGTCAAGTCTTGTTCAGAATGTGACTGGATATGAAACAAAATGGCATAAGATTGTGAATATAATAGAGTAAATTAGTTTTTCTTCCGTTGTATATCAAAATATGAACAAAGAATTGTATACGAATGCTGCGCATGCAAGTTTCCAATAGTACAAGTTTCCAATCCAACTTGCACTGGCAAAAGATTCAAGAAACAAGATCGTAAAAGATGTTTTGTTAGTAGCTAGAAATGTCAAAATGAAAAGTTGACAAGATAACAGAGCTGCGCAATGCGTTATCTATTTTTCTGTCATTAGTTTGGCATTCGACCATTTTCCTTTTTTGTTCACTTTTATTCAGTGTTGTTTTATATGTCAACACAGCACTTAACTTAAATGGGAGAAAAATGGGGAACAAATTATGTTGTACAATGTGTTTGACAATATTTTCAAAAAGAAATTAAACTTGTTCATATGATATTTTAGATATTAAACAATGGCAACTAAAATAATAACATATATTTTTTACTACAAGACATGAAATAAAAAGACATACTTAAATTTGTATATTTAAGGGAGAAAACAAAACATTGTTTTCCCTACTTTGATGTCTTCTCTGGCTGCGGTTTTCAAAATTCACTGTCTCTGTAAAAGTTGTGCCAGTGGATGGCCAGTACTGACTGTCGATGTCAAAGTGTGAGTGTATTAGTGAAAAAGTGAGAGTGTATTGAGTTTTTCGAACTGTTACTGGCACGTGTGGCTAGGGGTAATGATGAAGAAGATTATTCGAGCTGTCTACTTTAGTCTTAGTACACACTAAAGATCTGTACAAAACCTTCTATTCACAGTACTTGAATAGGTTACACTACAAATGTTGGTGCAGCATATTTCAGGGTAGACTTGATATACTTGTATACAAAACAAGCATTGCATATTTTGAAAGCCTTATGTTAGTGTCGAGAAATACTTGAGTTTTGATGTGAAATAATGCATCAAACCATAGAACGACAATAAAGTAGAAGCAACGGGAAATCATAGCGAGCACACCGAGTGCACCATGCGTCACTATTAAAAACATTTTCAGCGATCGTTTTCAGTTTTCTAAAGACCACACAAGTACTATTTAGAGGATCAGTCGATAATATAATTTAAACTTAAAAAATTAGGAAGTGCACCATGTCTCGAAAACCAAGCAAGATAGATAAAAAATAACATTGTTTTTGAATTTCTTAAAGGGGGACTTGGACTCGAGACGCACAGGTGCAGGGGTCGATCGATATGATAACCCTAAAAAAATAGGAAGAATGCCATATCTTGGACACGCAGCAAGATGGGCCAAACATATCGGTTTTTACGGCGTACACGTAGAGGTGTGCCAATTAAAATATTAATAAAAAAATTTCAAGACATGGAATATGAATAGATAAGGTGCATACAGTTTTCTATATTCTACTTGCGATATATTTCAGGTTTCTTACATAGTTTTGATGTTCTGTTGTTTGTTGGTTCTGAATTTAAGTACACATCAAAAAATCTTTTTACGACACTAATTGTTTTGAAATGTAAAGGCGGAAGAGACGAAGTACTTGAATAATGCCAGATGGCTTGCAAGTAACTTGCTTGTGCAGCTCTCTAGTACACACAACACAGCACAAATCTGAACTTTAAGCAGTTCTGATGAAAAGACTGTGGCTTATAAAAGTTTAAGGCCCAGGTTCACAATCCATACTTAAGTTGTAGTTAAGTCAAAGCGTAGCTAAGAACTACTTAAGTTTTTGCCCCTTTTTGAGTTTCACAAAACCATACTTAAGTATTGCTGAAATGTGGTACAAAATATAGCATTATCTCAAAAAATGCTTTGTTTATGTACTTTGAAATTAATAAATAGAAAATACTCGTACAATCCCACTAGGAAAAATTGGAAGAAATTCCATATTGAAGTGATGAGAAAACATTCCTCATCGTATCTTTTGGAAACTACGTTGTTGTGGAAATACTAGCAACTGCTGGGCCATAATAATTACACGTGTAATTGATTGTGGCAAGGATTACGATTATTTTAATCCCAATTTCAAAATTTCTTAAATAAGAATTGCGGCAAATCGTTCATCGAACGATCTAAGATTGCGATTACAGCAATCGTAATTATGAAAAAGTCGAAATGACTACGATTACTGTAAACGTAATCTAAGTTCATTCGATGAAGCATGACGTTAATTGTAATCTCGTCTTTTCTTATATAAGGAATACAGTAATCGATTGCAAGGATCGTAGGATCCTACGCAAACGAAAGGGTTTGCTTCCTACATTCCATGGAATATTTCATATTTATTTCCATTTCCTAGAGGGATCGTGTTGAATTTTTTTGTTTTTGTTTTTTCAATTTTGTATCGCAAATTTATTTGCTTGCATAATCTTGCTGTCAACTGTTTGCCTTCGAAAACTAAAGTCGTTAAATTTCTAAACTTTAGTTCAACTTAAGTACGATTGACGAACTACAAAAACAGAGTTTTTACTTAAGTACAACTTATGTATGAATTGTGAAATCGGTCCTAAGAGTGCGTTTATATATAGAGATTACATCGAGACTAAGCCCTTTTAGGAGATTAACTCGCTAATCTTGTTGATTTTTACGAGATAAGCTATAGTAAAATGTGTTTTAAAGCAAAAAAAAATGCTGGGCCAAATTGATAAAGAAGAAAGTGAAGGTACTGACGATGATTTAATGGAGGAAGTGATACAAATTGACAAGGATAGCCATTCCAGCGGGCTGAGCGACAAAATTTTGTATAATTTGCTCGTAAATAACAAAAAAATTACATTTGAAGTGGACACGGGTGCTCCAGTCACTATTATATCAGTGGCAGATGCAAGAAAGCACTTTGGTAGAAATTTTAAGATGCACAATTCAGATTTACAGCTTTATAGTTATTGCAAAACACCAATCAACTGTGTTGGCTATATTTGGGTCACTGTAAAAACCGCGACTGCTACCAAAGTAAAATTATATGTTGTACGCTCGGATCGCAAACCTTTGCTGGGCGGAGAGTGGCTCCGTTCAGTACAGTTGGACTGGCACAAAATGCTGAAAAGTAAATTCAAATCTGAAGAAGTAGTTAATCAGATACAGGATCAGGTAGAACGCGAGGGTCAGTTAAGGAAAATTCTGGAAAAATACCCAAACTTATTTTCACTTTCAACAGGAAAAATCAGTGCTTTCAAAGCGCGATTATATGTAAAACCTAATGCAGTTCCAAGAAGCATCAAAGCACGACGAGTTGCGTTTCCTTTGCTGCAAGCTGTGGAGCAGGAACTGGAAAACCAAGTGAGAGATTAGTAAAAGTTGACAGAAGTGAATGGGCGACACCGATTGTAGTCGTGCGGAAAAAAGATAATAAGGTACGTCTGTGTGGAGACTACAAAGTGACGGTGAATCCGGAACTGGTAGTAGATGAGCACCCACTGCCGACGATAGACGAATTGCTTAGCACAATGGCTGGTGGTAAGACATTCTCGACAATTGAATTCTCTAAGGCCTATTTGCAGCTAGAGGTACACCCAGATGACCAACACCTACTAACGTTGAATACACACAAAGGTTTATATCAACCAACTAGATTGATGTTTGGCATAGCATGCACTCCATCACAATGGCAAAGGTTTATGGAAAATTTACTTGCAGACATAGAAGGTGTGAAAGTTTTCTTAGATGACATTAAGATTACCGCTGGAGATGACAAGTTGCACTTGGAACGGCTGAATGAAGTCTTGTGTCGTTTGGACAAGCACAATATGCGCGTCAATTTTGAAAAATCTGAATTTTTACAGAGCAGAATCGAATATTGTGGATACATTATTGATAAGGAGGGTATTCGGAAAATGCCGGCCAAAATTCAGGCTATACAGAATATGAAGCAACCTACAAATAAAGACGAGGTACGTTCATTCTTGGGCTTAATCAATTATTACGGTAGATTTATAAAAAATTTGAGCACGATCGTATACCCCCTTAATCAGTTGTTGCACAACGAGGTACCATTCAATTTCGATGCCAGGTGCAAAACTGCTTTTGTGGAAGTAAAAAAGCAAATCCATTCTGATGTTGTATGAACATACTACGACCCAAAGCTTCCAATAACGCTAGCGGTGGATGCAAGCCCTACGGGGGTGGGAGCAGTGTTGAGTCACGAATTTAGAGATGGTTCAGAGAAACCGATACAATTTGCATCACTAACGTTGAATCAGACGCAGCAACGCTACAGCCAAGTGGACAAAGAAGCGTATGCTATAATTTTTGGGGTCTGAAAATTTGATCAGTATTTATATGAAAGACCATTTACTTTGATTACGGACAATAAGGCAGTGTCACAAATTTTTTCACCAAACAAAGGGTTACTCATTTTGTCAGCCACACATAGGCAGCACTATGCAGTCTATTTGGAGTCATTTAATTACAAAATTCGGTTGCGTAAATCATCTGAGAATGCAAACGCCGATGCGCTGTTACGGTTACCAGCAGCAAAGACAAGGGAACAGGGAAGAAGCGAGGTCGATCAAATCGAGACAGAATTAATTGAGAACTTACCTGTTACAGTCAAAGAACTAAGCGCAGTAACTAAGAACGACAATGAAGTAAAGAATTTGATTGAAAGCCTCAAATATGGTCGAAAGTGCGAACCTGATCATTGTTTTGGAGTGGATCAAGCGGAATTGACATTGCAACGCGGTTGCCTACTTAGAGGCGTGAGGGTTTATGTTCCCAAGCCATTAAGACCTCAAGTGTTAACCGTATTACACACTGGCCATTTTGGAATATCGAAAATGAAGGCTCTAGGCCGTGCGTACGTTGGTGGAAAGATTTAGATCGCGACATTGAAAAATTGGTTTCGAATTGCCGTTAGTGTCAAAGTACACGACGGAATCCAAAGAAAGAGCTAGTACATTGTTGGTTAGCACCAAGTAAAGTTTTCGAAAGAGTCCATGTGGACTATGCGGGGCCATTTTTGGGAAAATATTTTTTTGTATTAGTGGATGCATTCAGCAAGTGGCCTGAGGTGCGCATCGTTTCGGACATGACCACCGAATCTACTATTAAAGTTTGCAGAAATATTTTCGCAACACTGGGCATTCCCAACGTGCTCGTTAGCTAATGGCCCGCAGTTCAAATCGGATGAGTTTGGCAAATTTTTAAAGCAGAATGTCATAATTCACAAAACGGGGGCACCATACCACCCGGAGCCATACGGACAGGCTGAGCGTTTCGTACAGACCTTCAAAAACAAATTAAAAGCAGTCAACAGTCGACCAAAGGAACTTCAAAAAAATCTAGACCAAATACTACTAGCATATCGACGTGCAATCCACTCAGCAACAAACAAATCACCAGCAATGGTTTTGTTTGGTCGACAGATACAATCAAGACTGGATTTACTGCTGCCAAATAGTACGGTAGGTTACGGAGAGCGTCAACTCGCTAAGAGGAAGTTTAAAGTGGGAGAAAAGGTATCAGTACGAGAGTATATCAGCTCAGATAGATGGCAGTTCGGAGTGATCGAGGAACGAGTTGGTGATTTACATTACACTGTTAAACTTGAGGATGGTCGTATTTGGCTTCGGCACGTTGATCAGATATTGAAAGCGGACGTGGCACAGGTGTCAAAAAGGTATGACGCGACATCGGTAGTGGAGGACATAGAACCGGTTCATCCTGAGGTCAGCGTGCGGATTTCAGAAGAAGGCGAAGAACGTTTAGTGCACCTATTACAGATGGGTCCGAGCGTAATGAGGCCACAACTACCCAAAGACCACAGCGTAACCGAAATCCGCCTAAACGTCTTTTAGATTATGAACTAGATTCTTAAGCATTCATAACTTTTAAAAAATTAACTAAAATAATCATAAACAGAAACCATTTAACCCTGCAGTAGTCGCGTACCTAAATGTGACGAGAGTGGTCGCGCGGATTACATATGTAATCCGTTTTTTAAAGTTTAAAATAAGAGATGGCAATTTGAAAATGCTTAGTTATTTGTTTAAATTTTTATTATTACTTTATTTTATATTATATTTATTTAAAAAAACAACATAAACATAATTCTTATAGGGGAGAGCAACGAAATCCCCAAAATAAAAATCCCCAAACACAAAATCCCCAATATAATTAAAAATCCCCAAATACATAACCCCCAAAAAATAATCCCCAAACACAGAATCCCCAATCACATTATCCATGAATCCATAATCCCCAAAACAAAATATTCAAGAAAAAATCCCCAAAGAAAACCCAAAGAACAAAAAAGTTTTTGCTGTTTAAAACTCATTAATTCATTAATATAATAATCATTTTAAAATCAATTAATTTATGTTTAATGATATATGTTGTCGTAAATTAATATTTATTAATTTTGAAATTTACAAAGAAATAAATGAATTGAAAATTATCGCAGTTGTTTTTACACATAATCTTTTTGGCAGGATTTTAACATATTTACTAAAGGCCTGCACAAATACATTTGCTTCTTTGCTTGCACCAAGTACTTTAAGTAAAGCACATCACTTGTAGAATAATTCAGCAAAGAGATAGCGTAAGCGCGTTACTTGTTGCTCAGAGAACAAGTAATATTTCAACTCTCTCTCTCTCTCTCGGATCAAATGCATACGCAACTTGCTCACGTCGATTACAAAAGTTATCGGCCGCTATCACGGCAAATGAAAAAATAACTATAATTTTGCATGACTGGATTACATATGTAATCCGCGCGACTACTGCAGGGTTAATGTATATTCTTCTTTACATACCAGTATTTGTATTTCTTCTCAATGTTGTAACTTTATCTATTAATTTTTAATGCTGTAATTTTTATCATTATTTTATTCATAAAGGCAGGGAAAGTTGTTATACAGTAAGTATGGCAACCCTGTTTAATAAATATTGCCAGTTGTCAGCTTACTCTACAAATGAACACAAGCGTTTTTATAACAATCACGATACTGTATATTGATCAATATATATTGAACGTGTAGTAAGCGCCTTAGAGAAGGTAAATACATAAAACAAAACAAAGCAACGAAATGTCAAAGTTCATCTCGATCAAGCTAGTGTAAACAGTTGAGATAACAGAAGGAGATAAGGCCAATTTTCTTTCTTTTAATCCTCATATGTAAACGTACTTTAAGTGAGATTTGGAAGTTCTTCCAAATTTGACGGTCTTAATATGTTCGTAAATATAGATTTTGGTTGTGTATGACCATCTATACCTTGCACTCTACTCTTATCTCTCATTAAAACTGCTAGAAACAAAAACTCTTGCAGGTTGATAACTATTATGAAAAAAGAAAAATTTTTTTTGTTCACAAAGAACTGTGCAATAAAACTGATAACAATAACAAACAGCAGAAGAAGTCATATTAGTAGCAATTGGAAAGACGATTTCTTTCTCTCTCACACTTTATAGATCGTTAATAAAAAAAAAAAGTGTTAATTAAATAATAAACATGCTGATTATCACCTAAATCGGTTGAATTATAAATCTTCGGACTATTCTTTTATTACTCTCCAGCTTACAACCAACAGGTGCAAGTGTTCAATAAAGAAGTCTCAATTCCGATAACCAAAACCATGGTTGAATTAATACGGTTATCTCGGGGTTGATAGTACTCTCTTCTCAGTACCCACAATTGTCAGAATCATTAAAAAGCAACAACAACTTCATCGGCTTTACATGTTATCAATTTTCGCTTTCAGATTTTGTATGAGGTGTCAACTTCGATTTGACATTTATGGGCACTCGGTCTTACCCGACAACCTTATTAATTCAACCATGGTCAACGCTATCTGCAAATGAGAGTGAGAGACCGAAAATAATTTCTCACCACACAAATGTTTCGTAAGGCGATTCAAAAGCATTTGTGCAGCCCTTTAGTGTTGACATATGATAAGCAAGTGTTTCTAAATAAAATTGAGAAAGTGAATAAATAGTTCAATCCACGTTCAGTATTAATTCTGATTTGCAGTATTACTTATCGAACAAAGAAGATGCTGTTTTTTATCCTCAGTGCCATTTTGGGTGCTCTTATATTCTATTTTTTCTTTTGGAGTCTTTGGACCAGCGGGTACTGGCAGCGTCATGGCATTCCTTTTATACCCAGTAAACCAGTGGTGGGCAATGTTTTGGATCTAGTGCTATATCGTTGTTGTTTTGGCGAACAATTTCAGCGTTTGTATAATCATCCAGCGGCACGCGATGCCCCTTTTGTGGGCATTCACGTCTTCCACAATCGCGGCATTTTGCTGCGTGATCCTGCACTCATTAAAAGCGTGCTAAATACAAATTTCAGCAAGTTTTCAAGTCGTTTTGAAACAACCGATTCGATAGGCGATCCAATGGGTTCCTTAAACCTCTTCTTTTCCAAATACGAGGTATGGAAGGACATACATCATCTATTTACACCATTTTTTGCGAGTAACAGAGTGCGCCAAATGTTTCCGCTTCTGATGCAGGTGAGTGTTTAAAAGAATTTGATAACATCTGTTAAGATTTACATATACTAGTTATATATAAAGTATTCAATGTTAAACGTTAAATGATAGATGTTAAATTTAAGATGTTAAATGTTTAATGTTTAATGTTAAATATTAAATATTAAATATTAAATATTAAATATTAAATATTAAATATTAAATATTAAATATTAAATATTAAATATTAAATATTAAATATTAAATATTAAATATTAAATATTAAATATTAAATATTAAATATTAAATATTAAATATTAAATATTAAATATTAAATATTAAATATTAAATATTAAATATTAAATATTAAATATTAAATATTAAATATTAAATATTAAATATTAAATATTAAATATTAAATATTAAATATTAAATATTAAATATTAAATATTAAATATTAAATATTAAATATTAAATATTATATATTATATATTAAATATTAAATATTAAATATTAAATGTGAAATGTGTAATGTTAAATGTTAAATGTTAAATGCTTAATGTTTAATGTTTAATGTTTAATGTTAAATGTTAAATGTTAAATGTCAAATGTTTAATGTTAAATGTTAAATGTTAAATGTTAAATGTTAAATGTTAAATGTTAAATGTTAAATGTTAAATATTAAACATTAAACATTAAATGTTAAATGTGTAATGTGTAATGTGTAAAGTTTAATGTTAAATGTTAAATGTGTAATGTGTAATGTGTAAAGTTTAATGTTTAATGTTAAATGTTAAATGTTAAATGTTAAATCAGGGCCAACCCGACGGTAATTGGTTGATATACATATAATAATTTACTTAATGTCACTTACATTTAAGATTGGACGCAATCTAGAAAAACACATCGCAGCGCTACCATTCGACCCTGTCACAAATTCCACAATCACTGATGTGGAAGTAATGTGCGAACTTTTCACCACGGATCTTATAGCCTCTCTGGCTTTTGGTTTACTAGCGAATAGCTTAGAGAACCCTACTGCCGAATTTCATCAGATGTGTATCGAGGTAAATGATCCGCGTCTGAAACGCATACTGCATCTCTTCACTATATTCTTTATTCCAAAATTGACGCGCGCATTTCGTACTCGCCTCTTTACACCCGAATACGAGAATTTCATGCGCAATTCCATTAAATTTGCAATGGAGGAGCGCGAACGCAGTGGAATACAGCGCAATGATTTAATTGACATATTTATCAATCTTAAGCGCACCGAAGGCGAAAACGCTGACAGCGTGGTAAATAAGACAGACTTCTTTGAGGCTCAGGCAGGTTTTTTACTCTTGGCTGGTTTTGATACCTCGTCGACAACCATAATGTTTTGTCTCTACGAGTTGGCAAAGCAACCCGTGTTGCAGGAACGTCTACGCAAGGAGTTACAGGATTCTTTGCAACAGCATGACGGGGAACTGAGCTATGAGAGCGTTAATGAAATGTCATATTTACGCATGGTAGTGGATGAGACGTTGCGCCTATACCCGGCTACATCGTTCTTGGATCGTGTGTGTACGGCGCAGGAAGGTTGTTCACTCGGTACGTTTAACATGCCGAAAGGTATGCCGATATATATACCTGTTTTGGGTCTGCACCGTGATCCTAAGGTGAGCATAATTGTTGCAGAATGTCTTTAATTTTTTAAATTTTATTTTATTTTATTTTTAGCTCTGGCCTAATCCACTTAAATTTGATCCTGAACGTTTTGCACCAGAAAATCGCAAGCAACATGTTCCTCTTTCCTATTTACCCTTTGGTAGCGGACCACGTGGTTGCAACGGTACCATTTTGGGTTTGCTGCAAGTTAAAACAGGACTGATTCATGTATTAAAGAACTATCGTGTCGAGATGTGTTCGAAGTCACCGCCGGAAATTGAACTTAATCCAAAATCGTTTGTATTGTCCACTAAAAACGGCAATCACTTGCGTCTAGTCAAGGATACTTTGATGGCGGAATAGTATGGATTTTCCATTCTAGTATGACTCAAATATGCTTTGCACTTATATTATATAGCTTCATTGTTTATAAATCAATTGTTATGAAAATATAAACAGTCATCTATTGTATTGTTTAGCTGTATTTATAGTGTTACTTACAATAATAAATATTAGAGAATTTGAATAGAATTGTTGCCATGCACTCAATATTGCTGGTGTTGAGCATTGTATGAAGATTTATGACTGTAGCAAAGAATAAAGCCTGGTAAAAAAGAGGCCAATGCATCTGTTAGATAAACTTTCAGAGGAAGTAACAATTTATCAGAGTGATCACAATCTTCTTAGATTAGTTTTCAATTTATGCGAAATCAGTTCTGAGGCCCAACTAGCTTTTAATCTTCTATCAGGCTTCCCAAAAGCTTTATAGAAGTTAGCTATTCAAACTATGTAGCTTTTATAACAGTTCCATATGACTTCTATAACAGCTGAAAGGTACACTTTTTATAGTTATAGGTTACTGCCGAGCTAAATCCGTCGTAATAGTCGAAAGTCAAAACCATTTAATGCTCTTTAGAGTCACAAAGAGAGAGATATATATATCGAATACTCGACAAAAATTCTATTTGGTTCGTTTTCGACAAGTGCGTTCATTACTTTAAAGCAGTGTCGATCAAAATTAGCTCGAGAGCTAACAGCTTTTTCTGCAACGTATAGGTATATAAAAATTTGCGCTGCTAAAAAGCTTTCAGTCTGCAGGCAGACTCCAAGCAGAAAGGGTCACGTCACTTTGTTCGCTTAATTTGATTATAATTACGCAATTTTTGTACACCGAAAAGAAAACATTAAGAAGCAAAGCACAGTTCAGTTAACTATGATTCTTCGGAAACGCAACACTTTGTAATGTAAGCGATGATTGTATGCAATTTTATATTTATTTTGTTTTTAGTTAATACCGAAAAATGTTGCTATTTACGTATGTATATTTAATATATGTAAATAATTCAGCACACTTTTGCTGTTTTCAATTAAGAAATAGCTGTCAGCAAAAAAGAACTTGTAAATGCAAAATAAAAAAAATTGGGATGAAAAATAAGGTTAGTGCAATTCATAAATTTAATGTTTGCCTAAATACAAGGTTTTTACTCTTTCCAAATTTTCTTTTAGATGAAAGTGTTTACTTGCTTGCCGCAAAGGACTTAAAAATAAAATTGAATATTTTTTCAATTCGAAGAATAAGATCGCCTCTTCACCAACATACTTGTTTCAGCATTTGTAGACCTATAATTAGTCAATTCAAATTCTGATAAACTGAATCATATTGTCGCCTATAATTGAAAAAGTCATAACTACAAAAAAAATCGAATTATTGACTTTTCAAAATAAATTTAATTAAAGAAACCTGTCTTACTGAATTCTATACTAATATTTATTGATTAGCTTGTTAATCAACAAAATGCATAAGAAGGAGTGGTTGTTCAATCTGAAATATGTGTCTTTTTATAAAGTTTTCGTCTTTTCCTAAGAAAATATAAAAAAATGTTGCTGCGGCTTTTTGGATTTTGGGTGATGATATCTTCATATATAAATCATGTCTATCTAACAAATCTTCACTGTGATTTTAGATTTCATTCAGACCAGTTGATTTTCGTTTACTTTGCACCGCATTAAGATTATTATCGGACAATCATCTGCAAGATTTGATGCGCATAAAAATTTCCAATGACGATGTAGATTTTGACGAAATAATCAAAGATTTTAATAATAAAAATAATAATACCAAAAACAATAATAATAACAACACTAATAAACATATTTGGCGGCCGTGGATATAAAAAATCAACAACAATTGGTTGATTTGTTATCATGTCAAAAGTATGTCAGAAAATTTCAGGAAAAAACTTTTCAAAATCAGTTTGAAATCGGTTTTTTCATATCGTTTTCATGTTATTTGACCCCGTCTTAATTTTAATATTTTTTCCAGAAATATTAACATTATAAGAAGCAAACAAGGGCACTGCACATATTCAAAGTATTCAAAATATACCCATACGATATATATTCATATATAATAATAAAAAATCCAAAAACAATATAATATGAAATATATTATAAGCAAATAATCTATTACAAATAATTTCATAGTTTTTCGATTTGCGTCGATTTAATTCTATTTATGAACATAAAGCTTTCGGAAAGCTTTCAAATTGCTTTAACATTAGATTTCTTTCAGTGAGAAGCTTTAAGTGTTACACACACATCCAATCAAGTTTAGTTGTGTGCGTTTGAGCATCACTGCTTTAAAGTGATGTATTTTGCAGGAAAGTTTGTAAGGGTTGACGAAAAATGATCCGCAATTCGTGTTTTTAATACGACTTTTATCGGAGATATCATCTTGCAACCATTTAATGCAAACAATATATAATTATTACTTTAAAAATATAGTAATTTTTTTAATAAATTTGGTTCAGAGAATGTTCATGCAAAAAATTATATCGATAATCACACTTACTTATCACAAATCCTCATCTGAAGAGCTATCCAAAATTTTTATAATTAAAAAATACTCAAACATTAAAATTGAATCAAATTAAGTTTTAAGGGTTTGATAGACAAAGCTCATTGTTTTTTTGTATATCTTAAACAAATTCAAGAAAACTCAATGGAGTACTTCAATAAAAATATCACATCTGTAAAAATAAAGTTTTCCTCAACACCCTTTAAATATGAGAGAAGGTGGCAAATGTTAAGTGAGCACTACAGGGTAAGAAAACCGATAAGTACTATGAAAAGGGTCCGCCTAAAAATATGCAACGAAAACTTATATTGCCCTTATTGCAATGCTTTACGCAAACTCGGTGGCACTAATCAGCTACTCCGACAGGGTGTAAACAATTTGATTTTATACTTTATACAAGTGGTTCTCAAGTGTCTTTGGTCGTGTGCTTATTTTTATTGTTACATCAAGATTTTCTCCCCCCAACAAAAATTAACAAAGGTGGGCAATTTGAAGTTTGTAAAGTTCATAATTAATGAATATAATTAGTTTAAATTTTAAAAAAATTATTATCTGATAGAAACTAACATTACAAAATAAAAAATATCAAAGAAAAAATGGATGAAACCTTTAAAAAAAACTTTATAAAATGTGTTGGTTAATATGATTGATGAGAAATCTTTTGATCAACTATTTTTTTTTATATTTAGACTTGATTGAGTAAGTGCACACGTCTTCGACATTAAGTCTTGACTATGTGGAGAAAAACTACACTAAAAGACGTAATGACTCTCCGCTAACCAGAGGATAAATTAAGCGGTATTTGAAAAAACACTCCTCATAACTTATAAGAGAAAAGTGGTCTTTGGCAAATGAATCACTTCTAACACTTCATCTTGAATTCTTTCAAAAATTAGCATAACATCAACAATAAAAGGGTCACGAACTAACTTATATTTACAGGTTTCTGACGGAATATCAGTAAAATATCGCTTGAATTTCCTAGTAGACAAATAAAAACTAAAATTATTAGAAGTAAAACGGTTATGAAGGTCTGTTTTTTTTGCCTTCATTATGAATAAAGGTTTACATATCTTTTCTTTGCTCATATTTGCTACTCAGCATGTTTCCCTTAGAAAGTCAACGAACTTCAGTATGAAAAAGTAAAGTGTTAAGCTCATTAAGTCATTGAGCTCATTACACAGACATTCAATCAAAAACATTTGATTATAATGTACTGGATTCTATAAAATTAACAACATCAATTGTAACTTTCATTGCATTCTTAAGATCATCCGTCAATGTTTTCGCTGTCAGGGTTTGTCGGTGTATTAAAGAGTGTGAACCAATTATATCTGCTTTCCTTTCCTTGGTTAATTGTATAAATTTACATCGTATACCCATCATAGTAGGTGCTCCATCAGTACATATTCCAACTATTTTTTTCCAAGGAAAATTATTTTCCTCCATGAAATTGCAGATATGAGTAGAAAAGATATCTGCACCTTTAAATGTTGTTTGAAGAGTCTACAACAATATAAGCCTTCATGTAGATAAATAAAGGTCACCTTTATAAATTAGAACAATAGGAAAACGAATTTAAAAAACGCAAGAACGGTGATTCAAATTGATTCTGGCCTTATTTTGAAATTACATTCATGCCATTATGTATTCAATAGCACATAACTTAAATGCCTTGGCTTTCTGGCAGTTTTGCAAATGGTCGGTCCAATTTTTTGATGAATCGGTCCAATATAAGTGGCATTATTCCGGCAATAGCGTTTGAAATGTTGGCCTCCAGCTCAAAACCTTTCAAATGTTGGCTTCCAGCTCGTCTATTTCGGTTGACACAGAAGATAATCAAAGGGTGTCCAAGTGGCATGATCGTCGTGGCCAATCGAATTGAGATAACCCAGTCGATAAATTTCTCCTTCACCACTTCGAGCGTTGTATATATAGATATAGATATGTATATCGATATTGTCGAGCTTTGGCCACAGAAAGCCAGTTAGCATCGCTCTATACCGAGGACCATTGGAAGTAACGTTTACTTTCTCATTTCGAAAGAAAAAAGGTCTGATGATGCCGTAGAGCATTCGCACCAAAAAGTCAATGTTATGGATATATTGATTAAGTGTTGCATGGTCGAATACTTCTTGGATTGTGGTCACTCCACTAATGGTAATTTTACTTGTTAACATAGCTGCTGAGCCAAAAATGGGCTTGGTCCGAGAAGTTAATTTTTTGGCAAAAATCTAATCTCCGTTTAAAATTTCATGTGCCCTATTAGTGAACTAACGGCGTTAATTCTTGTCTTGTAATTCTATTTTCATCCGGCTTTAATGCTTGTGTCAGCACGTTATTATCCGGATGTAAGCCCAAATCCAACTGCAAAATAAGCCTTTTTTATATGTCACCGCCCATTCTATTCAAATTTTATATATCGAATAGCTTTAGAACTAAATGTGCATGACAATGAAACTCAGTATGAAGTTACTTATTTGCCAGGTCTTCCTACGGAAAAACTGACATGGATATTGGAATTTGGAGTGGGGCTACTTCCATACAAGCCAAATTTTCGATACAGAATAGTTATGGAAGTTAAAGTCACAGAACATTGAAATTTAGAATGGAGTTATTTTTGGTGATTTCCTGCTACTGGGAAACTGTATCCAGTCGGGAGGCAGACGAGCACCTCTCTAAGGCGATATATCTTTTAAAGGATATGAACACGGCAGCTGCAAAGGGATGTATTGAAAACAAAATGCGGAAAAATTTAAAGTTAAAAACAAAAAAAAACGAAACAGCTTTTCGTGGATTCAGCTTATAACTGCAGTTAATGTTGTAACATTTTACTTGTCATCCATTTATGCTGAAGTGAACACGTCCCAGTCGGAAGGTGGGCGAACACCTTTCTAAAGCGATCCATGGTGAAATAATTATTTATTCCACCATGAAGCGATCTATCTTTTCTTATTGTCTCAAGTATTGGAAAAAGGCACTAATACCTTGGGAGATGAACACGGCAGCTGCAAAGCGATGTGTTGGAAAGAAATTACGTAAAATTGAAAGTAAAAAACAAAACAAAACGAAGCAGCTTTTCGCGGAATCAGCTTGAAACTTTAGTGAATGTTGTAACATTTTACTTGTGATTCATTGGTGCTGAAGTGAACACTTGTTTTATTAAAATGATTTAAATCTATATCCATATCGACATCGACATCGACATCGACACAAAAGAAGGTACTCGGATTCTTGACTAATCACTTCTTATGTGCTCGAAGATGTGACGAAGGGATTAATACCCCTTACGTAGCAGCTCCATACCTAAAAAGATATGGCATTTGGAAGTGAATGATCGCCGATTCTTAAAAGATGTGCCAATAAGCTATCTTGGGATGATCGCTTTCCCTATCTTGGGATGATCGCTTTCGCATCACTGTATACTTGTTTCATCAATTGAAATATTTCTAATGCGTTTTTACCAAGTTTTGCGTGCAATTTAATGACTGCTACGACACGGGCACTGGAGGCAAAATGGGCTAGAGTGAATCACTATTGAATCGCTTAAATTTGTATTGAATCGAGAGAATATTTTGAATAAAAATACCGAAAAATAAAAATAAATCGTGTCTTGTTTTTACTCAGCCCTATTATGAATAAAATTTCCCCCGGAATTGAAAAAGCGAATTTTAATTTTTTAAGATGCTTTTAAAGATTTTTTTTTTGGTGATCTTAAAAATTTACGATAGTTGCAAATATTTGTGTTTTTTAAAACATTGCTAAAAATACGAAAATTCCCTTTATTAACTCCGGGCGAAATTTCATTCACAATAGGGCTGACTGTGTATATCGATGGCATAATATAGAAAAGGTGTAACTAGTTTTTATCGAAATAACGTTTTTAATATATTTTGGTAGACCACTCTCAAATACCCCTCAATAAAAAATCAATGCGCTTTTTATTGTTTTTGTTGCATATTTTAAATAAAAAACAGAATTAAAAAAGATTTTGTATCCAAAGTTTTCCGGATTTTATTAAGCGCTTTTCTTCTCCTGCAAAGTAACAAAATCGAGTTACGCCTTTTCTATATTAAGCCATCGATATACTAGATCGATTTATATCTTCGATTCCTCACAAACTTTAACGGGTTTTCAGAGGGGTTTTGCTATTGCTTCAGTACGAAAAATTTTTGATTTTCAAATGTTTGTCCTTATGACAAGTGAGATCTTGGTTTTGGTGATTTTTGTTTGGCGATTTTGTTTTCAGACCCAATGTGTGTTATTTACAATGTAGCCTTTTCTTTCAAACCTTAGATATTTCAATCAGCAGAGTTCATAGCCGTTGTTTGTGCCCGGTGCAACTGACCGATTATTGAACCCAAACTCTAATATAAAAGCAAATGTTAGTAACTTGTGAAACAAAAGAAAGATAAGCCAATGAAAGTTCAATAAATTTTCGGAAATCGAATATATTAATCAATTTGAGTAGTAAACAACAGTTAAGTCTCTCATCAAGTACGAAGAACATGTTGCTTTTTATTCTCGGCGTCATTTTGGCTCTGCTGTTCTAAATATTTTTCTGGAGTAGAAGAAAATCTGGCTGTTGGCTACGAAAGGAGATATGCTGCATACCCAGCGTACCGTTTGTGGGCAATGTCTTGGATCTAGTACTTTATTGGTGCTGTTTTGACGAACTCTTATAAAGCTTGCATGGCTATTCAGGATCTTACCTTTAACCCGCAGAACTTATCTTCGCGTACTTCACTTAACAATAATGAAGCACCGCTATTTTTTCAAAATGTCAGTTTTTAATAAAAATAAGTCATCAAGCCAAAGCCTTTATTAAAAAAAAAAAGAAAAAGAAAAAACATATGCATTGAATATTTTCGTATTACAGTTACTCTTTAGTTAACTTCTTATTTTTTTTGGGTTTTTTTTATGTCTTGGACATGTTTTTTGAGGTTTCGCCTATATTTTAACATTACAAAATTATCGTTTTTCGAAAAATATAATATTTTGTTGTTTTTTTGGTACGTGAGCCTTGTACTTATGCATTTCGTCGCTAATCGAGTTTTTGTATGGAATTTGTTTTTTTTTGGGTTTTATTTTAAATTCCTGCTAACCACCTTGATTAGAAGCCACCTGAAATGGAAAAGAGATAGAAAATTTATGGTTAATTTTGAGGGGAAAGGAACTCTACTTACAGGTGGTGCAATTGGTTGGTTTAAAATTCTAAAAGTATCTTTAAAAAAGTTCTGTTTGAGAGCCGACTGACGACAAAGCGATACCCCCAGAAGACCCACAGTTGACTGTTTGTGAGCATTTGAGTGGGGGCGTTAGCATATGCGTCATATATCGTTAGTGAGAGACTCAACAGCATCTTTTCGGTGGGGAGCAATAACAGTGCGCCTTACAGGGGCAGGGCCATTTGCAACATCTGTCATCGCGTTTAAGATAACGGCAGGGGCCTTCAAGAACAGGAAGAATAAGATAAAATACCCCAAATTAGATCAAGTTGAAGTATGTCAAGCTTTTTGTGAATGTATAAGGGCACTCCAGACTAGCTCTGGAGTCATAAAAACCGAGTTTCTGTTTTTGACTTTCGAAAACAGAATTTATCTGTCACATGTGAAGAAAAATGAGAATTATTTCCCCCATTATTAAATCGGATGGACACAATTTGTTACGTTAACTCCCCATACAATCCCGCCGTCTTGAGCCTTTTACGTCCAATTTTAAAATCATTCGCTATCTCGATTTCCTTTCAATCTTAAGCTTAATATATAGACTAAAACGTATGCAATACTTACATGGATATGATGGCGGCGTATTACAATTGTTCCACACACATGGATTGGGTACTCCTGCTTCTAGCATTGGAGGACAGCAAACTCCTGGGCACGGTGAACATGGCACCGGACATGGAGCTCCACACGGAGGATTTGAAGGACCGCAACATGGAGTATCACAACCACCCGCACAGCGAGGCGTACATCCAGAACCACATCCAGAATCACCGCCGCAACGACTACGTTTATTATTCACACCCATCGTCATGTTGGCATAACGTAATGGAAACGATGCTGGACAGCAATTGGGTGTGGGGAAGCACATGCAGGCAGATCGGCCCTGGCATAATGAACGAGGGCATTTGTCTTGAAGGCCGTTACGTTTAATACAATCACACGTGGTGTACATAATGCCACAGCGTAACTCACGACTACGACAGGCTCTAGGCTGTAATGGAAGAGAAGTATATAGCAAGAATCAGTTTGGAGATAAGAGTTGGTTTGGTCTTTTATAACTTAGGACTAGCAAAAGTTATCAAGGTGGGCTTCACGATGGAACTCACCTTGGTAGGATTTTTGCTAATCAAGGTGTATCCGACATGAAACTCACCTTGATAATAACAAGTAAAAACAAGTAAGATAAATCTAACAGCAGGAGGCGCATGGTCCACACGGTCCAGGTCCGCAAGGTCCACATGGCACCTGCGGACCACAGGGTCCACAAGGTCCACATTGTGTATTCCATGGTGTTGGTGCGCATGGATAGCAAGGACCGCATTCAGGCGCCTCATAGGGGCAGCCTGGAGAGCAGGGATTACAAGGCCCACAGGGTCCACAAGGACCATTAGGTCCGCAGGGTCCACAAGGTCCACAGGGTCCACAACCGACGGGACAACATGGTCCAGATGGTGATGGTACAAAAGGCCCAGAAGGCATAGTCATACCGCAAGGTCCACAAGGTCCACATGGTCCGCAAGGTCCGCAAGGTCCACAAGGTCCACATGGTCCACAAGGTCCACACGTTACACCACATGGTCCACAATAAGGTCCACAAGGTCCACAAGGGCCGCAAGGTGCACAAGGTGTGCCACATGGGCCGCCAGGAGTTGCACAAGGGCCACAAGGCCCACAAGGTCCGCAAGGTCCGCAAGGTCCACAGGGTCCACAAGGTCCGCAAGGTCCACAAGGTCCGCAAGGACCACAAGGTTGACATAGTGGATATTGATTCGTTCCAAAGCATGGTAATGCGCAACAGGCTCCACCTGGCGAACAAGGCCCCATCGGGCAAGGCGGACAAGCACTGCTTGGCTTATAGTTGATTGGTCCATTAGGATAGCAGCAATATTCTTGTGGTGGCGGTATATCAATGGTTTGTGGCTTTGGCTGACACAGCATGGTCTGGCAAACCTCGCGTGGTTCGCAAATTTTCTTCGGATAGCAAACTACGTACGGATCAGGCAGCATAGATGGATAGTAGATAACTCTAGGCTCACGCACCATCTGTGAGACCCAAGTTAATTTCGGAACCTTGATAACACGTGTTGTATCTACAACCTTGGGTATGGTTATTTGGCGACAACGATTCACGACCATTGGTTCGGGCACGATTTTCTCATTGAAAACTACGCGTTTTTTGCAAATCAGTCGCGGTGGCTGTTGAACGGTTATGCACTTTGGGCACGGTGGTGGTATGCGTGGCGCACACTGTGGCAAGGCATCTAGATGGGCGCCTGTATAGCATTTTGGGGAGCACTAGTTTGTGTGTGTGGTGTGTGTGTATATGTGTGGTAAGAATTGTACGTAGAAATGGAAGGAATTTTATAGGCAAAGTTGCCTGCAAACTTACCTCAAAAGGTGCGCAACAAGGATCACAGGGACTGCATGGTCCGCAAGGTCCACAGGGTCCGCATGGTCCACAGGGTCCGCAGGGTCCACATGGTCCGCAAGGTCCACATGGTCCACAGGGAGAGCAACACGGAACGCAGCAAGGGTCACACATTTTGAGACTTTTTTAAAATTCTAAAAGAAACACACATTTATAATAGGTAAAAGGACTAGATATAGGATAGAATTGTCTTACTTTTTAACTTTTTAAAGAACTTTAAAAATTTTTTCACTAAAAATTTAGGTGTAGCTTAAGGCTTAAAATTTAGAAATTAAATAACAATTTTTTCAAAATATTTTTTCATTTTTAATTTTTTATTCAAAGAAAATGTGAAAATTTCCAAATGGTTTTTGTGTAGGTGCAATACAACAAGGTGTTTCAGTTTTTGTTTTCGAGGCTAAATGTATGAATGCAGGAGAAACCATCTCAGCATTTGGTATGGAGGTGGTCTAAGCGCAAATAAAAATGGTGAGTAAATGGATGTATTTAGTATAACAAATTTTTAATTGCTCTTACAAATATCCCGGTTGCAAGAGAATACCAAAATTAAACTTATTTGAATAAGATTCCAGTTTTACTTTCAAGGTAGGAAGAGTCGGGAACTTGAAAATATCGATATTTGACAAAACTCTGTAACGATAAGATTAAAATCCGTAAACATACTATTGGAATAAAGTTCGTCGTCACATCTGTGCTCTCAAATCTCGACCGGTTTAACCAGCTTTCATAATAGAAAGAAAAAAAAATATTTTTCTTGTTGGAAAACACATATAAGGGTGAAATTATTTTAAGGGGGGAAATATACCCAGAGGCCGAAAAAAAGGTCATGTTTGTGAGTTTTTTTTAAGGAAACCTAAGGGATTTTTTTAAATTACGGTTTTTATACCTTAAAATATACACATTCAAGAGTATGTTTATTATTATTATTATTATTATTATTATTATTAGAAAAAAAAAATTTGGATTGTACATTAAGACTTATCTTTTATAGTACATCAAAGGCAAAAAATCATTAGATATATTCTTAAATGACTAACATTAATCTTAAAATTACGTAAATAAACAATTAAACAATTTTATTTATATAGAAGAAAGAAAACAGAAGTTTTTAAGCAAATAAGAATTTAATTGATAAAGAAAAGAAAATAGAATAGAAAATTTAATGAAATGAATAATTATTCAATAGATGAAAAGTACCTAAAAATTTCCTGTTTAAAGCTGTTTCTATTATTTATTTGTTTCAAATAGTTAGGTAAAGAATTCCAAAGTCTTATGGTGCTAACAAAAAAGAATCTGCTGCTGTTGAGGTAGCTGTGTCTCGGAACAATAAAGTTGGTCAAGCGATTAGATTGGAAAAACTGTAATTTTTCGTAGAGATATCTTGGGTGACGAGTATTAATAAGTCCGTGCAAATAAACTATATTACGCATATTCAAGTATTGAACCAAATTACAACCAAGAATTTCCTTACATTTCGCAGTAATATGATCAAACCTCTGAATTTTAAATACATACCTCGCAGCATTGTTAAATGCAACAAGGAGCTTATGCTGTGAAAGTGAGTCGAGCTTACAGTACACTACGTCTGCATAAGTTATATGTGGCAAGATTAATTGTACAACAAGCCTTCTCCGAATATCAAGGGGAGTAAAATCAGATGAAGCACGCAAGTAACGCAAGGTTCCATAAATTTTATTTAGAGTGTAGTTGACGTGATCAATACAAGAAAGATTTGAGTTAATAATAAAACCAAGGTTTTTCACTTTATTCACAAACTCCAATTGATTAGATCCTATCAACAAAGGCGGTATATCTACAAAGCAAGAAAGAGTCCTTGCTATTGGCAGCACTTTAGATTTCAGAGGGTTTATAAAAAGCAAGTTAGTGGCAGCCCACTTTTCTAGCAAAGACAAATCACAGTTAAGTCTAAAGCTTAAATCTTCTAATAGGCCAATAGGTCTAGAGAGGTAGAGCTGAATATCGTCAGCATAAGCGTGCACTGTTGAATATTTACAAACAGTGAAAATATCATTTAAGAATATGGAGAATAGGAGGGGACCCAGAATAGACCCTTGGGGAACACCGACAGTAACTGATTGCAGGGAAGAAAAATTAGTTCCAACTCTTACACGCTGCTTTCTTTCCTCTAGATAATTAGACAAGAGCTGAACTGCACTGTCACTAAATTTGAAAAAATATTTAAGCTTATAACAAAGCAGATTGTGATTAACTGAGTCGAAAGCTTTAGAAAAGTCAATCAGGCAAAGAAGTGTTATGAGGTTTTTATCATAAGATATTCTTATGTCATCTATAACTTTCATAGCTGCCGTCACACAGCTGTGACCAGTCCGAAACCCAGACTGAAGCGGCGATAAAAGGTTGTTTACGTTTAGGTATTCAGAAATTTGATCATACATTATTCGTTCAAAAACTTTACCTAGAGCTGGAAGTATGCTAATGGGTCTAAAATCCTTGGGATCAGAAGCAGAGTTAGATTTGGGAACTGCTATAACCGTGGCTATTTTCCATAATTCGGGGAAGCAAGAGCAAGTTATACAGTGATTAATTATGTGAGTGAGGGGCGCCAATATGTAGTGAATAATTAATTTAATAAATTTAATAGGCATTTCATCAATCCCGACAGCATTTGAACTAATCTTCATTATAGACTTGACAACATAGTCCTCACTGACAGATTCAAACTCAAAAGAGGGAAAAGGAAATTGGTCAGTTTGATCTGACCACTCCACATTGGAACTAGTACTGACAGGACTTGGACATCCGTTTGACAAAAAATAATTATTTAGAAGATTCGGCTCCAAAGTGCACTCACTTGGCGCTTTATTGAATACCCTATATTTTTTTAAATTTTGCCAAAGTTGCTTAGAGCTTAAGCTGGAATTTAGCTTGGACCCGAAAAATTTAGTTTTTTCTTGTCGAACAATAATGTTAGCTGCATTTCGAGCTCTTCTGTAGTTGTCCCAATTTACGCTTGTACGAGTCTGTTTCCATTTAGAGTAGAGCTTGTTCCTTGTTTTTATGGCAAGCAAAACACGACTAGTAAACCAAGGACAGGAGTTATTAGACACTTGAATTGACCGTAACGGAACATGACAATTAAACAGAACATTTAACTTATCCATAAAACATCTAAGCTTATCATTCACCGAGCTATAAAGCCAGCAGTCTGTCCAATTCGTAGTCAACAAGTCATAAAATAGTGCAGAAAAATCAATTGATTTGTAGTCACGATAAGAAAAGCTCACCTGAGGAGTTCTTTGAAGATTTATGTTAAGACAACAAAATAATAAATCATGGTCGGACAAAAAGTTCATTTGGTCAAATTTTAAAATATAAGAACTATCTGAAACTAAGCAGACATCAAGCAGACTAGATTCACAGTCGTGCATATAGCGAGTCGGAATGCCATGGTTAGCTATATTTAAGCCGCTCATTGATGAGAGATAGTAAAAATGTTCCGCAGCAGCATCATTCCGCAACAAGTTAATATTAAAGTCGCCACAAATAAAGATGAAATCATAGTCAATGACTTTTGTATTAAGGTCTGAGAAAAACTATTCTGGACTGTTGCAACGACTAGGGTTGTAAACACATGACACTAAGATTTTTTTATTATAACCGATTAACTCAACATTAAGATACTCACAGACACCACTACTTCTATTCACAAGTTTGACTTTAAGACTGGACCTACAATAAGTTTTTTTTATTAAAAAAAAATTAATACTAAGGTAGATACAGCACTTTTTGTAGAGCGCTCTGAATAAAAGGTGAATTGCGGTGACCAAGATTGCTCCTCCTTAATTCATCTGAAATAAAAAAATTAATAATATTATTAAAAGAAATACTTAAAACTAGTACTTGTCATAGCCGATTTTGAAAATAATGATTTTTCACAAAATGGCGGACTTCCGAACGTAAATTAATGATTTTCGACCAAAAAAAATATTGATTTTTCACAAAATGGCGGATTTCCGAACGTAAATTAACGATTTTCGACCAAAAAAAAAAATAGTTTTCCAATAAAAAATGGACGAAGCTACCAAAACAAAAAAAAAGATCTTATGACAAGTACGAGATTATTATGAATAAAATAAGCCTGCAAAAAAATCAAAACGATCGGTTCACTGAGGCTCGAGAAATCTTGGTCACCGACTTTGAAAACATGGTTTCGAGAAAAACGCGTTTGAAAATAAGGGCCAGCACTGCGCGCTCTAGAAGGCGATTCACTCACTAGGCTATAACTTTATTATTTTTTTAAATATCGACTTGAAATTTTCACCACATATCTTTGAGACTTAAAGCTTTAAGAAACTGCAACATTTTTTTGAAAAACAAAAAAGTTCTGGGTATATAACTCCCCTTAAGGTAGATATTTTGAGGAGAGAAAATTGCAAAAAATCATCAATTCACGTGTTACAGGAGGTTTGGGCACGCAGCAGACAACTTATACGAGGTAAGTCCTTGAATTACTGTGCCTTAGAAAGAAAACACAGTAAATTTGGGAAAAAATATCTTTATTTTTAGGTTCGTAACATAATTATAACCCACTTACTTAGCATTGCATGATTTAAAAAAATCAACTTTGTACACCACTGTAAAAAAGAGAGTACCACATGAGAGAAGTATGAGACAAAGCGATCTTTGTTTTTCTTGTACTTCATTAGTATATCAATTGATCTAAAGCCCCGTTAATTTTTTTGGTTGCAGCTGCATATTTTGCTGCATTTTTTGCGTAACATATTTATAACCCACTCAAAGTTTTTAAGATTTAAAAGGAAGTTTTAAAAAAACTTTTTAACAAAAAAAAAAACCCGACTTCAAAATCACTACAAAGTAAAAAATAATTTTAAATAACTTTTCCCATTCATTTCTTGGTCATATTTTAAAAGCTATTTATACGTGTTATAATATTGGAAATCTTATCATTTTCATTTTTTTTATTTTGTTTTATTATCAATATACTAATTGCTTTATGTACATAAAAGCTTTGAAGTCGGCGCTTATCTTACTATGTCGAAATCTTTTTATTTTAATTTTTTCTAATTTGTTTTATCATAAAAATATTATTAACTTTATGAATATAAAAGCTTCTTAGCGATTTTTTTCTTTCAATTGGCAATTTTTGAGTACGCCGAATGTAGCCAATGCGTTCCATGCATTATTTGTGCAGCTGTTACACACTATGTCATATTCAATATGAGCTTTACAAGCTCACCCAAACCAGTTTAGTGAGAATTTTAATGTGTACAAAGCTTTTAAAATTACTACAGTGTCACCAAGGCACCAAATAGTGCACGGATGGTAAAATGTCATGATTGTGTGTCAAAGATGAGCGCCGACTTCAAAGCTTTTATGTTCATAAAGCAATTAATATATTGATAATAAAACAAAATAAAAAAAATGAAAATGATAAGATTTCCAATATTATAACACGTATAAATAGCTTTTAAAATATGACCAAGAAATGAATGGGAAAAGTTATTTAAAATTATTTTTTACTTTGTAGTGATTTTGAAGTCGGGTTTTTTGAAGTGAAACTTCTTAGGCGGCGCTTCGAAATTTGAATGAGAATATTGAGGAGTGAAATTTCAAGGTCAATTTACTTCATTTCGTTACACGATAGAGAAGAAAGATATGTTGTACAGTAGATAGAATGAGAGAGATATACATTGTATAAAAGACTGAAAAAAATTTCTTTGTCAGTGTTGAGTATTGAACCTGCAATCTAAGTTTTATTAAGCCAATGTGCTATATGTTGGGCTAAGGTCTTCATATGTAAATGTTGTCTACATACCAATTAATCAAACTACTTTTGCTGTAGATGCCCTGCGGGAAAATAAACAGCGCTCCTAGCGGGAAAATATAACAGCCTTATTCATAAACACATTTTAGAGGCAGTGTAACTTTAAACAAGAAAACGCTATTCATAAACATTTTCGCAACCATGTTTTTTGTTTGTCTTTTCGTTTAATATCAAAGACATGCTCCATATGCGCCCTTTGCAGCATTTTTTTTATGTGGCGGCCATTGCAAATCCATTGGAATTCTTAATTTTTGTAGAGATTTTCTTTAGTTCAGACACAAACCTTACAAACATGAGCAGCGAATGAAAAAATGTTTATGAATAAAGCCCAAGAATGATAGAAAAATAGATTGCGCAGATAGTAAAAATAATTTTCTACGATCTGCGCATCTACGTTACGATAAACTTACGATATGAGCTTACGATATGGCTTTCTGTCAAGTCTTGTTAAAAATGTGAACAAATATGAAACAATGGCAAAAGATTCAAGAAACAAACTTGGTCTAGCGTGACGTCATGATCGTAAAAAATACTTTGTTCGTAGCTAGAAATGTCAAAATGAAAAGTAAACAACATAACGGACCTGCGCAATGCGTAATCTATTTTTCTATCATTCTTGAATAAAGCGTAGTATGCTGTAGAAACGAAAATTTCTTAGCATTTAATTCTACACCCGAACTATTAGTGTAGAGTCAAAAATGTTTGTATGGAGAAAAAAGTAACTACAGTACGACCTTGCTCAATGCAACTAATAGAAATTCGGGCAATTGACATAGTTAACGTTGAAGAAACGCAATTAAACTTCTAAACATAAAGCTTTATGTCTCTGAATCTTAGATATTGTGGGTTAATGCACTTTGTATCCTTAAATATTGTTTGAATCGATTTTTCATTAAAAATTTATTTTACAAGCAAAGAAGAACTGAAAGAATATAAGATAAAAGTTTATGCAAGTTTACGCAAATGCAAGTTGCGATAATTGTGCAATTCCATGACGCCAACTTGACACTGTGCGCAAGAAAAGTGGGAATAAGTTCTTTCAATAGATAACTATTTTATACATATCTTAGTTATATAATTTTATATCGAACTATTTACTATTAATAATAGTAAGTATAATGTGTGTGTGAAAGTTTTAGTTATCTTTTCACATTTAAAGTTTTGAACAAAAAAGTTTTTTGTATCTTTAGACATAATTTTAGTAAATAAGTTTTTGAATAACTACACGCAAACTATTTCTAATAAGAATACAGTGGACGTCCAATAGTACGAATTATATAATGTCAGGCCTCTTCGTAATGTTGGAAAATTCGTATTATTGGACGACAGGTTTTTCCATTTTTAATTTAAATAAAACACATGCAGATATTTTAATTTAAATTAGTTTTTATTTAAAGCAAAAAATACAAATATAATAATAATTTTCAACTTATTTTCTAAAGAAATTTGCTTCTTTTTCACTTCTTTTACTTTGAACATTTTGTATGTAGCAAATATAGAACACACGACACGTGGCACTTGTTATCACTATAAAATCTGATACCAACTTAATATTTCGCAATTGACAGCAGAAAAAAAAACAAGTAAAAAACTTCGAAGTTAAACTTTTTTCTTACAAAAAATACAGTTATTCGTATTATCGAATAGCAAATATTTTTTATATTCCTATTACAGAGCTGCCAATGCGAAAAGTTTACCATTCGTACAATTGGAAATTCGTGGAAACGAAAGTACGTACTATTGGACGTCCACTGTACACAAATTATGCACAGTCACCACAGAGTTGTAGAATTATAATGCTTTATAACGGCTGAGAATGACACAGGGAAAACATTGAGGAGTAAATCCAAAGCAAAATCGTAGTAAGTCCGAAAACTTTGTAGTAAATTGAATAAACCAACACATAAGTTTATCAAAAAGTCTCTAAAAATACCCCTAAAAATATAAAACCCCTAAAAAAATCCCATTTCACCCCCAAGTTGGGAACCCTGATAAGAGTACTGTTGTACAATGGTCGTAAAGATTTTTTTTTTTGTTGCTAACGGTATTTATTGGTTTGACTACCTAGAAGAAAATCAGTAACCGGCGAATAATGTGCAGCATTATTTAATCGTTTAAACGGTACACTCAAGGCAAATCGACCAATTTTAAAAAGAAAAAAGAAGAAAGAAAATTTTTGTTTAACCCTAGTCCGTTGAGAAAAAAATCATAATCCTTCGTTGAGGTGTAGATTTCTACACTCATATACTTTGTGTGGATTTTATTAAGAACATATACTTTTAAATGGAAAAAAATATTTTATTTAATGTTTAAGTGCATATATGTAATATGAATAAAAACATTTATTTGTTTAAAATGAATTCCTTGCACACATTTTGGCTGTGATATGCTTTACAAATAGTTTTTTGGTAGAGACAGCAGGCCAACTTATGATTGTATTTTGCTTTCTAGTTTTTTTCTTCAACGCAAAAGAAGCATCTGCCTCGCTTCTTTACTTGGTCTGGACTATATTACGCCGATTTCGAGATGTTCCAGCTTCAGCATTATGTGAAGACTTATTTTTCTCAGAAAAAAAAACAATATAATAAAAACAAAATATACGAGTATCTTGCTTCGAAGTGCATGGTGTATAAATCTACACCTCAACATGAGAAATTGAAGTTTTAAAATATATAGAAAACAATTATGTGGCGTCCGTGGTGTAGTTGGTTAAAGTGCGTGGCCGCTATGTCAAAGAACTTTGTAAACCCAGGTTCGAACCCCAGCAGCCACAGAAAATTATTTGAATTAAAATAATTTTTCTGTACGGCCGCCACCTCTCTGCAGACAATGGCAAACCTCAGAGAGTAAGCAAAATGCCATGTAAATCTTCTTGAGAACGAGAACTTTCCGTTCATCGCCGTTCGGAGTCGGCGTTAAGCATGTAGGTCCGGTTCTCGGTCAATTGTGTACAAACTTAATAGCACGCACAACACAATTGATCATAAGAAGCTAGGTCAAAGTCCTTTCAAGGGCTGAAATGGCCAGTTATTTATTTTTTATTTTTTAGAAAACAATTATAATTTAGATTCTCAAAGTACATGATTTCGGTTCACATTCAGCATAAAATAAAAGTCATGTATGCTTGGGTCCTTAAACTAAATAGTTTTGGAAATATTTAAATATTACAAAAAAAAAAAAAAATTTAGGTTTCTACACCAACGTAGGGCTACGGTTAATTTTGAACCAAGGGTTTCAGATATTACACCTATTCGGTCAAGTCTACTTTGGTTCGAAATGGACGATATATTAGTGGGCAAGAAGATGCGTAAAGCTGCAAGAACATGTGAAGAAAAGTGTTATGCCTTTACCTCAGTCAATACTAGTTATAAGGCAATACCATCCACAAACTTCTCTACACAGAAAATAAACTAGTTTAGCTAATTTGAAATTTTCTATTTCACCTAATCTTTTCAACAACTTTTCTTCTTTCACAGTTAATTAAACAATCATGCATTAGGTAATTCACCTAATAAAAATTTGTAAATTCTACTAAAATTTTGCTTTTTAAATCATCTAATTCTTCTAGTCATTTTACCTAATGCAAGTTGTCGATTTGTTCGTATGAAATGTAGTATTTGAATGTTAGCTCTTAGGGTTTAATCCTTAAAGAACCAATTGTTTTTTATTTCGTTGTTATTTAATTACTCTTTTTGAAGTGAAACTTCTTAGGCGGCGCTTCGAAATTTGAATGAGAATATTGAGGAGTGAAATTTCAAGGTCAATTTACTTCATTTCGTTACACGATAGAGAAGAAAGATATGTTTTACAGTAGAGAGAATGAGAGAGATATACATTGTATAAAAGACTGAAAAAATTTCTTTGTCAGCGCTGAGTATTGAACCTGCAATCTCAGTTTTATAAAGCCAACGCGCTACATGCATGGCTAAGGTCTTCATGTATAAATGTAGTCTACATACCAATTAATCAAACTACTTTTGCTGTAGATGCCCTGCGGGAAAATAAACAGCGCTCCTAGCGGGAAAATATAACAGCCTTATTCATAAACACATTTTAGAGGCAGTGTAACTTTAAACAAGAAAACGCTATTCATAAACATTTTCGCAACCATGTTTTTTGTTTGTCTTTTCGTTTAATATCAAAGACATGCTCCATATGCGCCCTTTGCAGCATTTTTTTTATGTGGCGGCCATTGCAAATCCATTGGAATTCTTAATTTTTGTAGAGATTTTCTTTAGTTCAGACACAAACCTTACAAACATGAGCAGCGAATGAAAAAATGTTTATGAATAAAGCCCAAGAATGATAGAAAAATAGATTGCGCAGATAGTAAAAATAATTTTCTACGATCTGCGCATCTACGTTACGATAGACTTACGATATGAGCTTACGATATGGCTTTCTGCCAAGTCTTGTTAAAAATGTGAACAAATATGAAACAATGGCAAAAGATTCAAGAAACAAACTTGGTCTAGCGTGACGTCATGATCGTAAAAAATACTTTGTTCGTAGCTAGAAATGTCAAAATGAAAAGTAAACAACATAACGGACCTGCGCAATGCGTAATCTTTTTTTCTATCATTCTTGAATAAATCGTAGTATGCTGTAGAAACGAAAATTTCTTAGCATTTAATTCTACACCCGAAATATAAGTGTAGAGTCAAAAATGTTTGTATGGAGAAAAAAGTAACTACAGTACGACCTTGCTCAATGCAACTAATAGAAATTCGGGCAATTGACATAGTTAACGTTGAAGAAACGCAATTAAACTTCTAAACATAAAGTTTTATGTCTCTGAATCTTAGATATTGTGGGTTAATGCACTTTGTATCCTTAAATATTGTTTTAATAGATTTTTCATTAAAAATGTATTTTACAAGCAAAGAAGAACTGAAAGAATATAAGATAAAAGTTTATGCAAGTTTATGCAAATGCAAGTTGCGATAATTGTGCAATTCCATGACGCCAACTTGACACTGTGCGCAAGAAAAGTTGGAATAAGTTCTTTCAATAGATAACTATTTTATACATATCTTAGTTATATAATTTTATATCGAACTATTTACTATTAATAATAGTAAGTATAACGTGTGTGTGAAAGTTTTAGTTATCTTTTCACATTTAAAGTTTTGAACAAAAAAGTATTTATAAGGCTTAATTTTTTTAAAGCAAAAATAATAACAAAAATTTGTCCCATAGTTTTTGAGTACAAAATAACCGATAATTTTTGATTTTTAGTTTTTAAGGAAGAAATAAAAATGAAAGTTAAGATCAAGTTTACAGTTGAGGTAGATTTATTGTTGTGACATTGTTCTGTGAAACTCCTTATTAATATGCCAAAAAAAATTTTTGAAAAACAAATTTATAAATGCACCTGAAGCTCCCATTGGCAAAAAAATCGCTCATTGTAGTTATGTAAAATAAAACAATCCCTTTTTAAGAAATTATTCTCTTAATATGCGGAATATGCAACACTTGATTTTCTCACGATCATACTCTCGCTCTCAAACTTTCAATAAAGCTACGCTCTGAATTTTCTCCCTAGTGCAGCGATGGGTTCTATTCCAGATAGAACTCTACGCCACGTTACGTTGCGTAGCTTTACGATTGCATAATCGAGCCTTTACACTAAAATCGTTCTTATTCTAGAAAAGAAAGAGTGTATACAAAGAAGAAGTTTCACTTCTTTACTGTATACACGGTATACTGTATCTTTTTTTTTTGTTAAAAAGTTTTTATTTCTTCCTTTTTAGATAATACTAGCAAATACCCGCTGCTTCGCCGGCGATAAAAATATTAAATATCATTAAAAACTTTAAATCTTAAAATTTAACAGCCGTATTCATATTGAAGTGGGAAGAGTGTAAATAATGGTTTGTGTATTAGATAAATTCAGTGACTTGTTATTTATTTGTCGCAATTTCGTCAAGATTTTGATATTTAAAAATCAATAGTTTTTCTAAGCCATCCGCACTGAAATAATTGTCATTTTACAATTTTTTTTTTTTTTTGTTATAAATATTTTGAAATCTTTGACAAATTTTCTTGTTTTTATTTTTTTTTTTTTTGGAAATTTTTTATATATTTTGAATTTTCTTGACATATTTTCCAAATGTTTGAAATATTTTGAAGAATTTTAATTATTTTTGACAATATTTGTGCTCAAATGAGAGCAAATAATTTAAAAACTGCTTTATGAGAGGTGTGTTATAAACCTTAAAAAAAAAAAATTTAAATTTCAACCATATTTAAAAATCCTCTAATTTATAAACAAACATTTTCAAACACTTTTTGACATTTTGTTTGTTTTTGATACATTTTGAAATAATTTGATACATTTTTGACAATATTTTTTGTGCTTAGATGAGAACAAACAAATTTTTAAAATGCTTTATCGAGGGTTTATTGAAGGTTTCAACCATTTTTAAAATTATCTTATTTATCAAGCATTTAAAAGAGCTGTTGAAACGTTCAACATGAAAAATGTTTTTAAATTTTTTTTCGATTTTTTTCTTATGAAGGCTTTATAAGAGGCTCATAATTTTTTATGAATACAGCCGTTTGAATTTCGGTAAAATTGTATATTTGTGTTGGAGCGACTTAGTAGTTCCATCCGAATAAAGTAACCAGCTAACTAATGTAATAAAAAATAACTAAAGTAATAAACTTTCTGTATCTTCCTGATCATTTTTTTTTTCATGCATTGGTTCACTTTTCCTAGCGCGGTGACTATTGGGGTACTCACAGTTTTGTTTTATCTGGTGTGTTAACTACGCTGTCTGTTAACTCTAAAACATTTTGCCATGTGGTAACTATTTTTGATTTTGTTTTGCATGTAAAAAAGAGATAACACAAACTGGTAAAATTGCCTTGCTTTCCAACATGTTTGTTTTTCGTAGCAAACTGGCATTTCTGAAAGGTATTTTTATTTTATTGAAAAATCAATAAATCAAAGAAAGCTTCTCTTGTTATTTTTATTTTATTGAAAAATCAATAAATTAGAATGTCAATTTTAGAATGAACTACGTGTAGGGGTTCACACAATTTGATTGAAGTATCGTTTTAAAGTTACTACATATCAACTTTAGAAGGGATCTGTAAATACCCTTTATAAAAAAAACCTCGTTTATACGTAAAAATATCAGCTCAGAGGTAAGAAAAATATATGACGGCCTTAGAGAATTGTTATTTTAAAATTAAATATATCTTTCGTTTAAGCTGATAAATTTCATCAAAACATTTCAACAAAACATCGACACGGAATTTTTGTCGATGCTTTTATAAAAGTGGCAGTATTTTTACATTCAAAAAGGTGGCAGCATTGGTACCGCACTCAATACATGTTGCTGTCTTTTTTTTTCTTTTTTGTGGACCTTCCCACCGGGAAAAAATAATCAATTCTCTTCTCCAATATAGATTCTAGAATTGATTATTTTTAACACCCCATCGGGAAAAATATGCAATTTTATTCAAAAAAAAAAATCAATTCTTTTCTCCAGTTGGATTCTAGAATTGATTATTTTTAACATGCAGCCTACAAAGAATAGTATATTCTTTTCTCGCTTCAAGTGGAATCGCTACAGAATCGTTTTTTTTTCACTTTTTAAATAGATTCTTTTCATATATTTAATCATGGTTGAATAAATTAGGTTGTCTCGTGGCTGATCGTACTCTCTTCTCAGTGCACATAATTGTCAAAATCAATGAAAAGCTACAACAACAACTTCATCGGCTTTGCATGTTATCAATTTACGCATTCAGATTTTGTATGAGTTGTCAACTTTGATTCGACATTTATTGGAACTCGCTCTCACCCATGCGACAACCTTATTTATTAAACCATGTATGTAATACTTCAATATTGGCAGCAAACTAAATTTTTAATGAGTTTCAACTACGAAATCAAAGAGAGATAGCCTACATAAGATTTTGTTGTTTGCATTAGTATATTTGACTATACTACTACTATACGTCAACGGGGCGGTTGTTAAGAAAAATGTCTACCCAAACATTAAACAAAACAAAGCATACATATTTGTTTTGCATAAATCATAGGTACGCACCATTATAAAACAATTATACGACGAACGCGTGAAATATGATAAGAATTTAAAAAGAAAAATTCAAGCAAACAAATTTTAAACCATAAAAATTGAAACAACAGAAATTTTATATGAAATTTTTGACAATGAAAGCACCGCTCCTGAGTTTTTTTGTTATAAAATTAAATTTCGAGTACATAAAAAAAAAACCAAAAATAAATAAATAACTGGTCATTTTAGCCATTGAAAGGACTTTGACCTAGCTTCTTATGATCAATTGTGTTGTGCGTGTTATTAAGTTTGTACACAATTGACCGAGAACCGGACCTACAGGTTTAACGCCGACTCCGAACGGTGATGAACGGAATGTTCTTATTCTCAATTAGCTTTACATGGCATTTTGATTACTCTCTGAGGTTTGCCATTGTCTGCAGAGAGGTGGCAGCCGTAAAGAAAAATCATTTTAATTCAAATAATTTTTTGTCGCTGCTGGGATTAGAACCCGGGTCTCCAGGTTCGTTGACATAGAGGCCACGGAATTTTAACCAACTACGCCACGGACACCACAATTTCGGGTACATTCACAGTACAGTGTACTGCCAATATAGAAGTATTACATATATGATTATTTTAAATAAAATGTATTAACTTTCGGAAATAAGAAAACAAATCAAAACAGACTGATGCTTTTCTCATTTATACCAGAATTTGTTTTAGAATCAGTTCGTTTTTCACTTATCAAAAAAGCAAGCAAGGAATCTAAAAACATTTTATATATTAGAAATAATTATATGGGTCGTAATCGATTATGGCTGGAATAAAAACGAATCAGTAAACTTTTGCTTGATAGATTCCAATTCATAGGTTTTGCTATAAATGTATATATTCTTTGGAATACATTCTAAAATGTTAGCAATAGAATTCATTCTATTTACGATTTTTGTTTCTAGAATCCATTTTCATTTTGCCGGTGGGACGCTGACGTCCTACAAATAGTAGTACATTCTTTTCTCGCTTCCATATGAATAGCTACAGAAATCGATTCTTTTATTCACTTTTTATATGCATTCTTTTTAATAAAAAGTATTCATTTTCGGAAATGAGAAAACAAATTAAAACGGACTGTTGCTTTTCTCACTTATGCCAAAATTTGTTTGGTTGATATATTCGTTGATATATTGGTTGATATAAACTTTTGATTGATATATTCCAATTCATATGTTTTGCTTTAATTTATATATTCTTTGGAATACGTTCTAAAATGTAAGCAATTTACGATTTTTTTTTTTTAATCAATTCTCATTTTCCCGCTGGGTTGTTGACTTTTATATATGATGCTCAAAAAGGGTTTGAAAATAGAGCTTTTGTCTCACAGCAATTTTGACATATTGTTCTATCTCATATATTCGTCAACATTAGAGTGCTGATATATTGTTATATGAGCGAGAAAATATATAGAGGAAATTAAATTTCAAAATAAAAAAACTCAGGAGCGGTGCTTCCATTGTCAATAATTTTTATTTGAAATATTTGTTGTTTGAATTTTTTGATTAAAATTTTGTTTGTTTAAATTTAATCATATTTCAGGCGTTCTTATAATTGTTTTATAATGGTGCGTACCTGTGATTTAGGAAAAACAAATATGATTTGTTTTCTTATATGTTTGGGGCAAACGTTTTCATAACAACCGCCCCTGTGACGGTTTGACTTTTTATTTTTTGTGTAGTAATTTTCATATATTCAAATATACTAACACAAACAGCAACATCTTATGTTGTTATGGCTGTCTCTCTTCGATTTCAGAAATGGAATACAGAAGTATTACATATACATATGTTCTACCTTATTAGCTTTGGGCACAACCTTTTTTTGAGATGCACAGAGCTTTAATGAGAAAATTTTTTTCTCTGAGAATAAGAAAGAATAAATTGTATGGTTATTCTCTTTGAATTTTAATTAATTATTTAAACAATGGTTATTAAATTTATATATCCCATGTCCCAACTGGGCATCATAGCTATCCTAGAGAAAAAGAATTTTTGAAATAGCGCCTGCCATTCTCAAGCTTTTCGCAGCCGAACATACGTGAGTCTTCTTTTATATAATAGTATAGATGAAATATTTTATGCAATAGTATTTATTCTTGAGGAAAATTTTAAACATGAAACTTTGTTCTTAACAAATTTGATTTATTAATTCCTGAAAGTTTGTGGGGTATTTTCCATTTCTGCTTCTTTACAATTTGTAGTGCCACGCCCTTTCTCTGATCCCGCCTAATTTATTTACCGTACCATATAATGATTCTACCTACCCCTGTGCCAAATTTAAGTTTCCAAGTATCAATATTAACCGTAATATAGTAATTTCCTTAAAGTGACACATCCCGCTCACTTTTTTAATGATTCTACCTACTTATCTACCTGCATACCAAATATTAATACGCTAGTGTCAATATGAACTAAGATATAGTATTTTTATAATATTGACACGCCCCTTTGTTGAATAACGCCCACTTTTTTAGCTGTAATTTGCAGTAACTGTACCTACCCATGTACTACATTTCAACACCCTAGTGTCAATATTATTCGATATATAGTGTGTTTCTAATATTGCCACACCCATTTGTTGAATTACGCCCACTTTATTTACAGTGATTTTTAAAAATTGTGTCTACTCCTGGACTAAATTTCAGTACCCTTGTGTCAATACTATTCGAGATACAGTGTTTTTCCAATATTGCCACACCCATTTGTCAAATAACGCCCACTTTATTAACTGTAATTTGTAATAACTATGCCTACCCATGTACTAAATTTCAGCACTCTAGTGTCAATATCATTCGATATATAGTGTGTTTCTAATATTGACACACCCCTTTGTCGAATAACGCCCACTTTCTTTACAGTAATTTTCAAAAATTTTGTCTACCCCTGTACTAAATTTCAGTACCCTAGTGTCAATACTATTTGAGATACAGTGTTTTTCCAATATTGCCACACCCCTTTGTCAAACAACGCCCACTTTATTGACTGTAATTTGTAATAGCTATGCCTACCCACGCACTAAATTTCAGCACCTTAGTGTCAATATTATTCGATATTTAGTGTGTTTCTAATATTGCCACACCCCTTTGTCGAATAACGCCCACTTTCTTTACAGTAGATTTTTAAAATTGTGTCTACCCCTGTACTAAATTTCAGTACCGTAGTGTCAATACTCAAATTTTCAATTCAATATTTATTCTCATTCCTCCATCTTAAACTAGTATACAATATTCAGACTATTTTAAAAATCCAAAAGTGACATTTCATTAAGATTTAAGATACATTGCAATAAATAAAAATAATAATTAAAATATTTCAAGAAACTTAATATATATTCTAGTGGAGAAATGGTGATGACAAACATTAGTATTAAAATACTGTGTTCGTTGTCATTCAACAGGAAATTAAAAAGGAATTCCTGTAAAGGTTATGAAAGTAGAAAAGAAAGAATAGAAACTGAAAAGATAGAAAAAGAAAGAAAGAGATAAGAAGTTGAAAAAGTTTGGCTTATAATGCTTAAACTAGAGCAACGATTCTAATTCACTAAAATTAAAACTAAACAACCAGGTTTTACAATGTTTCAGAAACAAGCTAAGAGAGCTGCATTGTTTAATAGTAGTAGGTAATTTATTAAAAAGCCTGCAGGAGACAATTGGGTAGCTGTTACGATAAGTTGTTGTACGAAAAAACGGAACAGTTACATTTTCAGCAAAGCGTACGTTGTATGGAACAACGGATCTGAAAATTTGACTATGGCTATTTGAATAAAATCTCTTAAGAGTATTGAAATAATAAAGGTGCCGAATTGGCAGGATATTTAAAGATTTAAAGAGAGGCAAGGAAGAAGATCTTTGGTTAATATTATAAATTTTTCTTACAACACATTTTTGCAGTGTCAGTAAAGGGTTAATTTTATTAGCATAAGCACCGCCCCAACAAGAAATCCCGTAGTTTAACTTGGAATGAAAAAGGCCATAGTAAAATTGTTTTGAAATAGATATTGAGCATAGATTATGTAATTGGTAAAATTTTCTGACAACTGATCGAAAATAAATTTTTAATGAGTCCGTGTGTTGACGCCAGCTGAGTTTATTATCTATAACGACTCCAAGATATTTATAATGACTGACATGTGGAATTATAAAGCAATTGGAACTACATGAAGACGCAGAGTTATAAGATTGCGAAGAATGACAATCAAGACTGAACTTTTTACAATTTGAATCGTGATATGTGATATCAATAAGGGAAGAAACTTGTTCTGTTAGGCTGAAATACATCAATCTCGTCTTATTACTTATTATTAATAAATGCGCGGCAAACCATTTCCTTAAGATGTCCATGTCATAGTTGATGTCTGAAACTAGATCGAAATGTGTCGGAGAGGCATATGAAATACCCAGATCATCGGCGAAAGCTGTTACTGTGCCTCGAAAATGCTGGTCAAAAATTGAATTAATATAAATTAAAAACAGAATGGGACCAAGTACGGAACCTTGTGGTACGCCTAAAGTTATTATAGCAGGGTGACTAAGGGAATTGTCAATTTTTACTTTTTGACTACGGGATTTCAAATAAGATTTAAACCAGTTGTACATGCTGCCCCTAAAACCAATAGTATGAAGCTTGTTCAATAAAATATTATGATCGACCATGTCAAAAGCTTTTGTTATATCAACAAAGAGACCCGCACAGGACTTTCTATCATCAAAACCCTTAACAAGAGCGGAGTAAAATTTAATTAAGGCATCTTCAGTCGAAAGCCCTTCTCTGAAACCAAATTGACATGAGCTGAAAAAATTGGTTTTTTTCAAGAAATTTAACACCCTTTTTTTTACTAGTTTTTCAAAAATTTTTGATATTGTGGGTAAAAGAGAAATAGGTCTATAATTATTTATGTCATCTTTACTACCTTTCTTGAAAAGTGGGATAACAATAGCTTCTTTAAGTTCGTTTGGAAAAATTCCTGCACAGATACACTGATTAAACAAGTAAGAAAGCACGTCAGAAATATTGTAGGCTATTTTTTTAAGCATTTTGTTTGAAATTTTATCGGCACCGCACGAGCTTGAATTGTTTAGAGAATTAATAAGTCTAACTACTTCTATTGCATTTACTTCTTCGTAATAAAAACTTTGGATAGAAGGACGATCCCCCACTATAAAATTAGGTACATGGTAAGAAGATGCGATAGAGGTAGCGGCTGTTGAAGTAAAGAATTTGTTAAATTCATTTGCAATTGTATAGCTGTCTGTGCATATGCATTCATTAATATTTAAAGACAGGCCATGATCTACTTTTTTAGTTCTATTTGTTATTTCATTAATTAGTTGCCATTGCTTCTTTAAATCGTTACCACAGTTAGAAAATCTAGATCGGTAATAGCTCTCACGGGCAACAGGAATTTCATGTTTGATTTCTTTCAACAATGTTATGAAACGTTGTTTTAAAGACCAATTAGTAGGATGCTTAGAACACTTTATGCAGAGCTTGTTCTTGAGTTTGATTTTTTTCATTAGGCTGTCATTCATCCAAGGTTTTAATTTTTTATCACTTTTTTTGCGAACTTGGTGTACATATGTAGCGTTATCGATATGCTTCTTAAAAATACTATAGAAAATAGAGTAAGCTTCCGAAACCTCAGAGGAAGCGTATACCTCCGTCCAAGATTCAAAAAGCAGACTATTGTTCAATTCATTATAATTAACAATAGGTATTGAATTACAATAGGACTGCATAGGCCTATCATGACGTATTCGTAGAGCGAGTCCTGTCATACAGTGGTCAGTAACGTTAAGATTGAAGTTAAAGCAGTCATAATGATTTTGATATACTCTGAAACGGGCTAGTACATGATCTAAACAAGAGCCAGATATTAATCTGGTGGCTTCGTTCAAAAATGAGTTTAAGCCATGCTTTTCTATAATTGCGTTGTATGAGTCTACAATGTTATTATTATTTAGTAAATCTATATTGAAATCACCCAAAATTATGAGGTTCTGAGCATTTGTGTTAGTTAGCATGCAATCAAATTCTTGTAAAAACAAATTGATGGGCTGAGATAGAATCCTGTAATAGCAGATTATTGTAAAACTTTCCTTATTTATGTTGAATTTTATTTCTATCGCATCTGCTGTTGTAATACAACATCTAACAGCAGAACAGTTCAAGTCAGATTTTACAAAAACTCCAACTCCTCCTGCAGCATAAGAATCGTTTGTAAACGCATGAAAATTAAAACCTGGCAATGAGAAATTGTCAACTTCGTAGGAGTAAATCCAAATTTCTGTAACGAATATAAAATCTGGTAATACATTTAGTGAGTTCAAGTTGGAAACAAGATGATCAAAGTTACATCTAAGACTTCTTATATTTTGATGTAAAACAATAAGAGAGTTGCTATCATTATAAGATTTAAAAGTGCTATTTGAGAAAATATTACAAACATCTACAGTAAAGTTATTGATATTGCAAATATTCAAATCATTCATTTAAGTAAAATTATATTTATATTGTATTAAGTTTATTTAAGTCATCAAAAGATTTTATATCAATAACTTTACTGTTGGGTGATTTTCTTAAAAGAATGCGACAATTATTGTACCACATATACTTAAAATTTCTATCTTTTTGTATTTTTTTTGCAGCAGAGAAGAGAGCACGGTAAAATCCAGTCAGAGACTCGTTGATAAATATTTTGTTTTTGTATTTTTTATCAAAATAAGCTGCATTCAAATTTTTGATGTTAGCTTTTCTACCAGCTAAGGCTGTTTTCTTAAAAGACAACGAAGAGAATTGCACACTAATAGTGGCATTGTTTGCTTTGTTTTTATTGTTATTATTGCCTATATCACCGTTTCCAGTTGGATTGTTATTGTTTACAACAGGTTTAGAGCGAATTTGCTTCACATAGCAATCGAGAACACAGTCGTCGGGTATATCAGCTTTTAGAACATCACGAAAAATTTTTAGTGAGAGCTCACGTGCATTAGTATTGGTTGCATGAGGCACACCGACAATATCGACAAAGTTTGACAGTTTGTCTTGCTCCAGATTATGAATTTTATGCTCAAGGTGATTAACTCTAGCGCCAAGCGATTTGTTTTCCTCTGCAAGCGTGTTCATTTGTCGAAGGTAATCAGCATTAAGGTGCTTTAAGTTGATTAACTCTGTATACAGCATATCGAGAGTGACTTCACCAGTAGCGACAACGACTGATTGAGCTTGAAACAAGCCAGCAGGACAAGTTTGAGGCGAATTCGATTTAGTATTTACTTCCAATGATGCAGTTCTGTTAATGGGTAGTGCCGGTGCTTTCGTTGCTTTCGTTGCAGTTGGCACTACTTGTTGTTGTTGTGATGAGAACTTAGCCGTAGATTTTTGCAGATTTGCAAGGCACCTTTCGCAGCGAAATGGAACATTGTTGATGTCATCTACATCGCTTTTGTTAATATTGATACACGCGCCATGGTAGCAATGAGCGCATATTGAGCACGACAGTTTGAACGGATCGCAGCGTTCGATTTTTTTATTACAAGCCGAACAATTCATAGTTAGCAGAATAGAAGAAATAGAAGAAAGAGCGAGATTGCTGAAAAAATGTAGGCTTAATTAACGCGGCACTTGTATAGTACATATGCAAAAGCAAAGCGCGCGACAGATGGTCGACCGGCCACTATGAGTGACGATGATAGACTGAACTATCATCTATATGACTGTATCACATCACTGTATCTCAAACTATACTATTTGAGATACAGTGTTTTTTTAATATGACCACACCCCTTTGTCAAATAACGCCCACTTTTTTATCGTAATTTGTAATAGTTGTGTCTACCCCAGTGTTTTTACTGTAAATTTCAGTACCCTAGTGTCAATATTAACTGAAATACAGTGTTTTTCTTATATTGACACGCCCCTTTGTCGAATATCGCCCACTTTTTTAAAAAAGGACCTCCGCGTTCATGGTATCTATCTGTTGACAAAAAATTACGGAAATCGGGCAAGTGCTTTAGGAGTTATCGATGTACATACATTTAAAAAAAAAAAAAAAAAAAAAAAAAAAAAAAAAAGCGCGGACAAACCAACGAAATTGAGAACCTCCTCCTTTTTGAAGTCGGTTAAAAATAGAATGTAAGCAATTACTAAAAAATCTGGCTTCCACGGGCGTGTATGACCTTCAATAATCTTTTTTTCATAGATTAGATTAAATATTTAATAAACTGCTTTCAAATCTTTGCCAATTTGTCTCAAACTATCAAATTGTTGATTTTCAGCGTAAACCCTTCTTACAAGAACTACCCATATATTCTCTATTGGATTAAGATCTGGGGGGCAGGCTGGCCAATCCATATTTTCAACGGGACATCCCTTTAAGAATGCCTGTGTTTCAGCGATGGTGTGAATATGGGCGTTATCTAGCTGGAACAGGAAAAATATCTCTCTATTTTTTTCCAATAAAGGGATAAGGCTTCTCTGCAGCATAGCAACATAATCCGAGCTTTTCGTTTTGGAAGATGTAAACACTAACTGTTGTGTGCAGCGGCTAGTAAATGCGCCCTACACCATTACCGATCCACCACCAAAATTCCTTTTTGAAACATACAGGGGCTCCTTACGTAGGTCGTGCCAATAGTGACGGAATGCATCAGGGCAAATGCCCTATTATGTTAATATCACGTTAAATAAAATTAAGTAGTGATGATTGTTATCTTCTTACAGATTCCCAATTGGTATCCATGTGTTTCTCAGCAAACTCTAGCCGGGCATCCTTGTGACGTTGAAGCACTTTTGATTTGTTTTTGCTATTTTTTCGCAGCGAATGTGTGAGCACCTTTTGAGCACTCGGCAAATTGTCATCTTAGAAACTTTCTTCCCATCATCTTTGGATAATGTTCGGATCATCCAAAAAAATGTTCAGTACTCGCCGACTTCTGCCAATATTTCTAAAAATCTCGCTTATGTTAAGGCCTCTGTCATTTTATGCCTTTTAATTTTGCTTTCTCTTCATCTGTTAAATTTGGTGCGTGTGGTATTTTGCAGGAAATATAAATTTATTATAAAAATATTAAATTTTTTATTTAAAATAAACGTCCCTTCACTCTTAAATAATTTTAACGAATGTGGGTTATAAATATGGTATACAAAAAATGGAGCAAAATATGCAGTTGCAAACACAAAGTTAACGGTGCTTTAGCATCAATTGGTATACTTTCTTTTTTACTGGGTTTTAATTATTTTACGAACCTTACATAGCAAATCTCCTTTAAGCTAGATACACTTTTCCCAGCGAAGATATTGAATCTTCGATACCCTGTTTAAAGTGAGAACCGTCGATCCTCAAAATAGCCATTAGCCGCAGACTTCACCTCTTTATTGTTGGCAAATCTTTTACAACCGAACAGTTTTTCTCTTTCAGTCCATTGTTTTGACTGTTCCTTTGTTCCAGGTGTGAAGTGAGGGCTCCATGTTATTGGTTATAAATCATGGTTATAAATCGATGCGAAAGCCTTAATTTATTGCTGTGAAATTTCGCCAAACACTCGATTGAAATATCCTCACGACACTGTTTTTGTCCATCCAATACCATTCTGTGGATTTTTTTCACCCTTTATGGCGTGGTCTTCTGATTTGGTCGACTTTTAAATCTGCCACTCAATATTTTACCAAAGGATAGAGATCTAGCTCTGCTTTGATATTGGTTGGACTTACGTCTTTCAAATGAAAGAATTGTATCACTGAGAGCGTTCAGTAGATAGTTATTGATGGCTGCCGAACAAATACTAAATAACGTAGCATCGTGTTCAGACACTTCTAGCCTTATAGCGTGAAAAATGTTAGTGCATTTTTGAAAAGAGCGTGTTTGATCTATAATTTTTTTGTAAGCATATTTTCTCTCCGATAAAGAGGAGCGAGATATTGGCGAATGACCGGTTTCGGTGAACTTTGTATCATGGTATCATATGGAACTCCTAACAGGTTGTTAGTAATGCATTAAGAGGTTAGCATCAAAAAAATTGGGACCAAATTTTTTCGATTTCAAAATAAAAAAAAAATTCACACTGTCAATGAAAACTTATGTCGCAGAAAAAAACTAAAGATACAAACAATATTTTTTCGAAGAGGGCTTTTCAAAAATGCATGAAGCTCGTGATTACTTTTTGGCTCCATACTTTTTGGTAAAAAAAAAAAACCGGATCTGAAAACTAAAAATGCTGTTGAAGGAAGGGAAGATGAAGATGAAAATTAACGTGAAAATGAAGATGGAGTTGAAGATGAAGATAAAAATAGATGAAGATGAAAATAAAGATAAAGACGAAGATGAAGATGTAGATGAAGATGAAGATGAAGATGAAGATGAAAATGAAGATGAAGATGAAGATGAAGATGAAGATGAAGATGAAGATGAAGATGAAGATGAAGATGAAGATGAAGATGAAGATGAAGATGAAGATGAAGATGAAGATGAAGATGAAGATGAAGATGAAGATGAAGATGAAGATGAAGATGAAGATGAAGATGAAGATGAAGATGAAGATGAAGATGAAGATGAAGATGAAGATGAAGATGAAGATGAAGATGAAGATGATGATGAAGATGAAGATGAAGATGAAGATGAAGATGAAGATGAAGATGAAGATGAAGATCAAGATGAAGATGATGAAGATGAAGATGAAGATGAAGATGAAGATGAAGATGAAGATGAAGATGAAGATGAAGATGAAGATGAATATGAAGCTGAAGATGAAGATGAAGATGAAGATGAAGATGAAGATCAAGATGAAGATGATGAAGATGAAGATGAAGATGAAGATGAAGATGAAGATGAAGATGAAGATGAAGATGAAAATGAAGATGAAGAGGAAGATGAATATGAATATGAAGCTGAAGATGAAGATGAAGATGAAGATGAAGATGAAGATGAAGATCAAGATGAAGATGATGAAGATGAAGATGAAGATGAAGATGAAGATGAAGATGAAGATGAAGATGAAGATGAAGATGAAGATGAAGATGAAGATGAAAATGAAGATGAAGATGAAGATGAAGATGAAGATCAAGATGAAGATGATGAAGATGAAGATGAAGATGAAGATGAAGATGAAGATGAAGATGAAGATGAAGATGAAGATGAAGATGAAGATGAAGATGAAGATGAAGATGAAGATGAAGATGAAGATGAAGATGAAGATGAAGATGAAGATGAAGATGAAGATGAAGATGAAGATGAAGATGAAGATGAAGATGAAGATAAAGATAAAGATGAAGATGAAGATGAAGATGAAGATGAAGATGAAGATGAAGATGAAGATGAAGATGAAGATGAAGATGAAGATGAAGATGAAGATGAAGATGAAAATGAAGATGAAGATGAAGATGAAGATGAAGATGAAGATCAAGATGAAGATGATGAAGATGAAGATGAAGATGAAGATGAAGATGAAGATGAAGATGAAGATGAAGATGAAGATGAAGATGAAGATGAAGATGAAGATGAAGATGAAGATGAAGATGAAGATGAAGAGGAAGATGAATATGAATATGAAGATGAAGATGAAGATGAAGATGAAGATGAAGATGAAGATGAAGATGAAGATGAAGATGAAGATAAAGATGAAGATGAAGATGAAGATGAAGATGAAGATGAAGATGAAGATGAAGATGAAGATGAAGATGAAGATGAAGATGAAGATGAAGATGAAGATGAAGATGAAGATGAAGATGAAGATGAAGATGAAGATGAAGATGAAGATGAAGAGGAAGATGAATATGAAGATGAAGATGAAGATGAAGATGAAGATGAAGATGAAGATGAAGATGAAGATGAAGATGAAGATGAAGATGAAGATGAAGAGGAAGATGAATATGAATATGAAGATGAAGATGAAGATGAAGATGAAGATGAAAATGAAGATGAAGACGAATATGAAAATGAAGATGAAGATGAAGATGAAGATGAAGATGAAGAGGAAGATGAAGATGAAGATGAAGATGAAGATGAAGATGAAGATGAAGATGAAGATGAAGATGAATATGAAGATGAAGATGAAGATGAAGATGAAGATGAAGATGAAGATGAAGATGAAGATGAAGATGAAGATGAAGATGAAGATGAAGATGAAGATGAAGATGAAGATGAAGATGAAGATGAAGATGAAGATGAAGATGAAGATGAAGATGAAGATGAAGATGAAGATGAAGATGAAGATGAAGATGAAGATGAAGATGAAGATGAAGATGAAGATGAAGATGAAGATGAAGATGAAGATGAAGATGAAGATGAAGATGAAGATGAAGATGAAGATGAAGATGAATATGAATATGAATATGAAGATGAAGATATAGATGAAGATGAAGATGAAGATGAAGATGAAGATGAAGATGATGAAGATGAATATGAAGATGAAGATGAAGATGAAGATGAAGATGAAGATGAAGATGAAGATGAAGATGAAGATGAATATGAAGATGAAGATGAAGATGAAGATGAAGATGAAGATGAAGATGAAAATGAAGATGAAGATGAAGATGAAGATGAAGATGAAGATGAAGATGAAGATGAAGATGAAGATGAAGATGAAGATGAAGATGAAGATGAAGATGAAGATGAAGATGAAGATGAAGATGAAGATGAAGATGAAGATGAAGATGAAGATGAAGATGAAGATGAAGATGAAGATGAAGATGAAGATGAAGATGAAGATGAAGAGGAAGATGAATATGAAGATGAAGATGAAGATGAAGATGAAGATGAAGATGAAGATGAAGATGAAGATGAAGATGAAGATGAAGATGAAGATGAAGATGAAGATGAAGATGAAGAGGAAGATGAAGATGAAGATGAAGATGAAGATGAAGATGCAGATAAAGATGAAGATGAAGATGAAGATGAAGATGAAGATGAAGATGAAGATGAAGATGAAGATGAAGATGAAGATGAAGATGAAGATGAAGATGAAGATGAAGATGAAGATGAAAATGAAGATGAAGATGAAGATGAAGATCAAGATGAAGATGATGAAGATGAAGATGAAGATGAAGATGAAGATGAAGATGAAGATGAAGATGAAGATGAAGATGAAGATGAAGATGAAGATGAAGATGAAGATGAAGATGAAGATGAAGATGAAGATGAAGATGAAGATGAAGATGAAGATGAAGATGAAGATGAAGATGAAGATGAAGATGAAGATGAAGATGAAGATGAAGATGAAGATGAAGATGAAGATGAAGATGAAGATGAAGATGAAGATGAAGATGAAGATGAAGATGAAGATGAAGATGAAGATGAAGATGAAGATGAAGATATAGGTGAAGATGAAGATGAAGATGAAGATGAAGATGAAGATGAAGATGAAGATGAAGATGAAGATGAAGATGAAAATGAAGATGAAGATGAAGATGAAGATGAAGATCAAGATCAAGATGAAGATGATGAAGATGAAGATGAAGATGAAGATGAAGATGAAGATGAAGATGTAGATGAAGATGAAGATAAAGATGAAGATGAAGATGAAGATGAAGATGAAGATGAAGATGAAGATGAAGATGAAGATGAAGATGAAGATGAAGATGAAGATGAAGATGAAGATGAAGATGAAGATGAAGATGAAGATGAAGATGAAGATGAAGATGAAGATGAAGATGAAGATGAAGATGAAGATGAAGAGGAAGATGAATATGAAGATGAAGATGAAGATGAAGATGAAGATGAAGATGAAGATGAAGATGAAGATGAAGATGAAGATGAAGATGAAGATGAAGATGAAGATGAATATGAATATGAAGATGAAGATAAAGATGAAGATGAAGATGAAAATGAAGATGAAGACGAAGATGAAGATGAAGATGAAGATGAAGATGAAGATGAAGATGAAGATGATGAAGATGAAGATGAAGATGAAGATGAAGATGAAGATGAAGATGAAGATGAAGATGAAGATGAAGATGAAGATGAAGATGAAGATGAAGATGAAGATGAAGATGAAGATGAAGATGAAGATGAAGATGAAGATGAAGATGAAGATGAAGATGAAGATGAAGATGAAGATGAAGATGAAGATGAAGATGAAGATGAAGATGAAGATGAAGATGAAAATGAAGATGAAGATGAAGATGAAGATGAAGATCAAGATGAAGATGATGAAGATGAAGATGAAGATGAAGATGAAGATGAAGATGAAGATGAAGATGAAGATGAAGATGAAGATGAAGATGAAAATGAAAATGAAGATGAAGATGAAGATGAAGATAAAGATGAAGATGAAGATGAAGATGAAGATGAAGATGAAGATGAAGATGAAGATGAAGATGAAGATGAAGATGAAGATGAAGATGAAGATGAAGATGAAGATGAAGATGAAGATGAATATGAAGATGAAGATGAAGATGAAGATGAAGATGAAGATGAAGATGAAGATGAAGATGAAGATGAAGATGAAGATGAAGATGAAGATGAAGATGTAGATGAAGATGAAGATGAAGATGAAGATGAAGAGGAAGATGAATATGAAGATGAAGATGAAGATGAAGATGAAGATGAAGATGAAGATGAAGATGAAGATGAAGATGAAGATGAAGATGCAGATGAAGATGAAGATGAAGATGAAGATGAAGATGAAGATGAAGATGAAGATGAAGATGAAAATGAAGATGAAGATGAAGATGAAGATGAAGATGAAGATGAAGATGAAGATGAAGATGAAGATGAAGATGAAAATGAAGATCAAGATGAAGATGAAGATGAAGATGAAGATGAAGATGAAGATGAAGATGAATATGAAGATGAAGATGAAGATGAAGATGAAGATGAAGATGAAGATGAAGATGAAGATGAAGATGAAGATGAAGATGTAGATGAAGATGAAGATGAAGATGAAGATGAAGATGAAGATGAAGATGAAGATGAAGATGAAGATGAAGATGAAGATGAATATGAAGATGAAGATGAAGATGAAGATGAAGATGAAGATGAAGATGAAGATGAAGATGAAGATGAAGATGAAGATGAAGATGAAGATGAAGATGAAGATGCAGATGAAGATGAAGATGAAGATGAAGATGAAGATGAAGATGAAGATGAAAATGAAGATCAAGATGAAGATGAAGATGAAGATGAAGATGAAGATGAAGATGAAGATGAATATGAAGATGAAGATGAAGATGAAGATGAAGATGAAGATGAAGATGAAGATGAAGATGAAGATGAAGATGAAGATGAATATGAAGATGAAGATGAAGATGAAGATGAAGATGAAGATGAAGATGAAGATGAAGATGAAGATGAAGATGAAGATGAAGATGAAGATGAAGATGAAAATGAAGATCAAGATGAAGATGAAGATGAAGATGAAGATGAAGATGAAGATGAAGATGAATATGAAGATGAAGATGAAGATGAAGATGAAGATGAAGATGAAGATGAAGATGAAGATGAAGATGAAGATGCAGATGAAGATGAAGATGAAGATGAAGATGAAGATGAAGATGAAGATGAAGATGAAGATGAAAATGAAGATGAAGATGAAGATGAAGATGAAGATGAAGATGAAGATGAAGATGAAGATGAAGATGAAAATGAAGATCAAGATGAAGATGAAGATGAAGATGAAGATGAAGATGAAGATGAAGATGAATATGAAGATGAAGATGAAGATGAAGATGAAGATGAAGATGAAGATGAAGATGAAGATGAAAATGAAGATGAAGATGAAGATGAAGATGAAGATAAAGATGAAGATGAAGATGAAGATGAAGATGAAGATGAAGATGAAGATGAAGATGAAGATGAAGATGAAGATGAAGATGAATATGAAGATGAAGATGAAGATGAAGATGAAGATGAAGATGAAGATGAAGATGAAGATGAAGATGAAGATGAAGATGAAGATGAAGATGAAGATGAAGATGAAGATGTAGATGAAGATGAAGATGAAGATGAAGATGAAGAGGAAGATGAATATGAAGATGAAGATGAAGATGAAGATGAAGATGAAGATGAAGATGAAGATGAAGATGAAGATGAAGATGAAGATGAAGATGAAGATGAAGATGAAGATGCAGATGAAGATGAAGATGAAGATGAAGATGAAGATGAAGATGAAGATGAAGATGAAGATGAAGATGAAAATGAAGATGAAGATGAAGATGAAGATGAAGATCAAGATGAAGATGATGAAGATGAAGATGAAGATGAAGAGGAAGATGAATATGAAGATGAAGATGAAGATGAAGATGAAGATGAAGATGAAGATGAAGATGAAGATGAAAATGAAGATGAAGATGAAGATGAAGATGAAGATGAAGATGAAGATGAAGATGAAGATGAAGATGAAAATGAAGATCAAGATGAAGATGATGAAGATGAAGATGAAGATGAAGATGAAGATGAAGATGAAGATGAAGATGAAGATGAAGATGAAGATGAAGATGAAGATGAAGATGAAGATGAAGAGGAAGATGAAGATGAAGATGAAGATGAAGATGAAGATGAAGATGAAGATGAAGATGAAGATGAAGATGAAGATGAAGATGAAGATGAAGATGAAGATGAAGATGAAGATGAAAATGAAGATCAAGATGAAGATGATGAAGATGAAGATGAAGATGAAGATGAAGATGAAGATGAAGATGAAGATGAAGATGAAGATGAAGATGTAGATGAAGATGAAGATGAAGATGAAGATGAAGATGAAGAGGAAGATGAATATGAAGATGAAGATGAAGATGAAGATGAAGATGAAGATGAAGATGAAGATGAAGATGAAGATGAAGATGAAGATGAAGATGAAGATGAAGATGAAGATGAAGATGAAGATGAAGATGAAGATGAAGATGAAAATGAAGATCAAGATGAAGATGATGAAGATGAAGATGAAGATGAAGATGAAGATGAAGATGAAGATGAAGATGAAGATGAAGATGAAGATGAAGATGAAGATGAAGATGAAGATGAAGATGAAGATGAAGATGAAGATGAAGATGAAGATGAAGATGAAGATGAAGATGAATATGAATATGAAGATGAAGATGAAGATATAGGTGAAGATGAAGATGAAGATGAAGATGAAGATGAAGATGAAGATGATGAAGATGAATATGAAGATGAAGATGAAGATGAAGATGAAGATGAAGATGAAGATGAAGATGAAGATGAAGAGGAAGATGAATATGAAGATGAAGATGAAGATGAAGATGAAGATGAAGATGAAGATGAAGATGAAGATGAAGATGAAGATGAAGATGAAGATGAAGATGAAGATGAAGATGAAGATGAAGATGAAGATGAAGATGAAGATGAAGATGAAGATGAAGATGAAAATGAAGATGAAGATGAAGATGAAGATGAAGATCAAGATGAAGATGATGAAGATGAAGATGAAGATGAAGATGAAGATGAAGATGAAGATGAAGATGAAGATGAAGATGAAGATGAAGATGAAGATGAAGATGAAGATGAAGATGAAGATGAAGATGAAGATGAAGATGAAGATGAAGATGAAGATGAAGATGAAGATGAAGATGAAGATGAAGATGAAGATGAAGATGAAGATGAAGATGAAGAGGAAGATGAATATGAATATGAAGATGAAGATGAAGATGAAGATGAAGATGAAGATGAAGATGAAGATGAAGATGAAGATGAAGATGAAGATGAAGATGAAGATGAAGATGAAGATGAAGATGAAGATGAAGATGAAGATGAAGATGAAGATGAAGATGAATATGAATATGAAGATGAAGATGAAGATATAGGTGAAGATGAAGATGAAGATGAAGATGAAGATGAAGATGAAGATGAAGATGAAGATGATGAAGATGAATATGAAGATGAAGATGAAGATGATGATGACGATGACGATGACGATGACTATGAATATGTGCGAAGATGAAAATGAAAATGAGAATAAAAATGAAATTGAGGATGGAGATGGAAAGATTACGTATATTATAAGAAAACAGTTGACGGATGAAGGATAAAGTTTATAAAGGTTGTTCTTTTAATCATATCACCCAAATAATGAGAGAAATCTGCTAACTGCTAACTGCTTTAAAGATAATGAATAGCGTAGAAATTTAATGGACTACGCAAGCATTGAATGTGTATTTTTAATAGTGGGCTTCTTCTTGAGAAAGCGGTGTAAGAAGGGAAAAAAGGTATCACAAACGGTTGACATGATTTCTTGGAATATTTCAGCCAATTTTGACAAAACTGACATCAATTGATATGACAAAAATTTTCAAAAATACCCTTTTTTTTTGGGTAATTTTGGTGACAAAAGGACTAAAAATTTACGAAATGAGTAAAGGTTTTCAAAATTCGATCTAGAGATCGAGTTATTTATTTTTGAAAAACTACATTTTAAGAAAATCGTACCATATGTTCATTTACCTAAAATGGCTAAAAAAACTTTTAATCGGCTATTCATGGTCAATAAACAATCCCTTCGGCCCTAGAATTCCTTTTCAGCTTTTATCGTCAATGTTCGGCCTTCTTTCGTGACGGCGTAGGTCTGTTTCTCGGCGATCTTAAAAAAATAAATAAAAATTAAATAACTGGCCATTTCAGCCCTTGAAAGGACTTTGACCTAGCTTCTTATGATCAATTGTGTTGTGCGTGTTATTAAATTTGTACACAATTGACCGAGAACCGGACCTACATGTTTAACGCCGACTCCGAACGGCGATGAACGGAATGTTCTCGTTCTCAAGAAGCTTTACATGGCATTTTGATTTCTCTCTGAGGTTTGCCATTGTCTGCAGAGAGGTGGCGGCCTTACAGAAAAATTATTTTAATTAAAATAATTTTCTGCCGCTGCTGTGGTTCGAACCTGGGTCTCCAAAGTTCGTTGACATAGCGGACACGCACTTTAACCAACTACGCCACGGACGCCACAATTCTCGGCGATCTTAATTGGCAAAAAATCGCTCTTTCTGTGAATTTTAATTATATAATATTCGAACATTCAAGTGAACATTTTCGGGTCATCATTTCTTACGACTTTCGATGTAGATTGACAAGAAAAGAAAGAATCGATCAACTTAATTTCACTTTTGATGATGAAACACCACATCCAACTACTGTAAAACGCTGGTTTAATGAGTTCGAGCGTGGTCGACGTCAAAAAATGTCTGTTGTGGCAGAAAATATCGATGCAGCGCAAGAACTGTTGGAAGCAGATCGTCATGTGATACATAGTGAGATGGAATCATATTTGGGCATTAGTGGGACTGTCAAACATGAGCATTAATGCGTCAGAAGATTTGTTTCCGTTGGATACTAACTAATTTGATCGCTGATCAAAAAAAGGCTAGAGTCAATTGGTGCAAGGAAATGCTACAGCAAAAAAATACAGCGGGGTTGGTTCGAAACACGTCTACAACATCACCACAGGTGACGATTTATGGATCTATGCTTATGAACCCAAAACAAAGCAGCAATCCACTGTGTGGTTCCTTCAAAGAGAGCAAAACCCTACAAAAGTTGTCCGCGTAAAGAGCACATGCAAGCAAATGGTTGCTAGTTTTTTGAAAAAAATCGGTCATGTCGCAATTGTACCACTTGAGCAACGGAGAACTGTTAATGCTAAATTGTACACAACCATTTGTTTGCCCGAAGTCTTCGGAGAATTGAGGTCAACCAACCACCGAAAGAATATCATCATCCATCACGATAATGCGAGTTCCTACACATCAGCTCAAACAAAAGAGTTTTTGAGCACTCAAAATGTAGAATTGATGGGTTTCATCCGCCTTAAAGTCCCTATTTGGCACCCAATGACTTCTTTGTCCCTCACATTAAGAAAATAATTCGTGATCAGTTTAGTTATTAGTTTTGCTCAGTACTCTATGACCATCAGGTAAGTAAAACCGAATTTTATATGGAGCATAGTAAAAGATCAATCCACCTTATACCAGAACCCAATATTGTTGATGTGGAAATACTATTTATTCTGTTAAAATAGTTTAATAGGAGCTTCAAGAAAGGATTAAGGCGTAAATGTAATGGTGAACTTCACACTATAAAATATGTAAAGCAAAATGTTCATAATCAACACTCTAATCATATTTTCAGTTCAATATTGCAAAATAATACTCACCACACTACAAATCAATGCCTTAATTGTACGAAGCTTCAAATCTCAAGCTTCTTCTGAATACAGCCTCTTTAAAGAAGCTCGAAGAATCAAAAGAACAGTTCCCGTTCGGCGGTCGTTGTAGATGGTTTGATTTTGAAAAGAAAAAAAAGTATGGTAATAATTGATGTAACCAATTAAAGAATATTAAAGAGTGAAGTAATGGAGTGAAAGTAATAAATGAGTAGAGAATTCAGTGTTAAAAACAAAAATTATTTTAAACGGCATAGTAACAGTTTTTTGTGAATTAGTAGTGAGAGAAAGCCTTGACATGCATTTAGGTTAACCGGAAGTTGCGCTAAGAATTGCAAAAGCGCACGATTACAAGAGTATTCAATTCAATTTTAATAATTTCTTAGTATTTCTAAGAGTAAATAAGTTTGATGTTCAAGAAAATCTAAAAAATGAGACTACCTTAAGACCGGAAGTGAAGTTTACAAAATTAAAAGTGCACGAAAAAGGATAACAAATGACTATAAATTCAAAACTTAAAATAGCTGCCAATAAATATTAGTAGTTTTGTATAAAAATGACTTTGTCTCCAGCTTCTTTTGAAAAAATATCAATTTTATTTAATTAGTTTCACATCCGTTTTAGAAATTTCACAAAATTTCTACAATTTCATTAAATATTCGACAAATTGCTGAACGAAAAGAAGTGATAAAACTGTCGAAAAAGCTATAAAGAGTTCAAAATGTTATCAACTTTAACGGTTTCCCGGTTTAGTTTTGAAATTGTCAAAACTTTGTGCTCAAAATAAGAACGCGGGCTTATTGGCACATCGCGGATAATAGAAAGAGGGAGAGAAATAGAGAAGGAGAGAACAGCGCGAGTGTTCTAGATTGTTGCTTGACCAGCTGATTTCTAAGCCGGCCGGTTTCAACACAATAATTGTGGCAGTTATCATTTTCATATGAACAATTTGTGGCTTTGTGGCAAAGTGTTTGCGTGATTAGTTGATTATTTACTTATTGAAGTGTGCGCCATATTTTGTGGAACTTATAGCTATATCTGAACCTAGCCCAATACAACTGTAAGCGGGTCAAAGCGATAAGAAACACTTATCGCTGTTAATGCAATTGTGACGTAAGGGAATTCCCTTACGACATAAAAAACGATAAGGGTCGTATTTATTGTAAAGTGATAAACAATTAAAGTGTTTGTTTTATCTTTGAAATACTTTTAATATTATTTGTTTCTTTAGGTTTGTTTTTGTTTATAAAATCGATAAAATTTAATACAATTTTGAAAGAATAACTGTAAAAGTTTTCTAATGCGCCGTATTCATTAAGTTGTGAAACGGTTGCATTTAAAATTTGTTCAAAAAAAAAAAAAAAAATAAATGATAAAACGGTGGCAACACACCAACGACGCTTTAAGCTCGAGTTGGTATATGAAAATGGCGCTGAGCATCTTGTTATTGTGCTTCATTTGTGGATTAACACTGGCAGCGGAAAGCTCAAAAACTGAAGGTTTGTAATTTCCTTTTTTTTTTTTAATTTTAAATAAAGCAATAAAGTTGAAAGTTTTAACGACCTTTTGAGTTTACAAGAGTTATTGTCAGGTCATCCAAATATAAAACAAAAAATTAAATTTATGATATTGATTTTTATATTCAATATTTCGAATTGACACTGCAATTCATCATCAGGAAAAAACTTGAAATCTTGGAAAAAATTAACTTAACACGGAGTATTTAAAACTGTTTTAAATCAAAAATTAAATTTCTTGTTATACCCCTACGTTTAAAAAACGTAAACGGGGTATATTAATTTTGTCACTCCGTTTGTAACGCCCATAAGGAGGCGTGGTAGGTATAGAAAAGTATATATATTCTTGATCAGCATCACCACCCGAGTCGATTTAGCCATGTCCGTCTGTCTGTCCGTCTGTCTGTCTGTCGTCACGATTACATCCGTAATTTTCAAGCTATCATCACGAAACTCGATATTTAAGCTTTTATCTAAAAAATAAAGGTTAAGTTCGAAAATGAGCCAAATCGGATCATAACCACGCCTACCTCCCATACAAAGTGACTTTATCAAAACCGTAAAATCTCTTAGAATTCCACAAAAATTAATATATGAAATTGAAATTTTGCGTATGAGCTTTGATGTATAATATACACTCTGAGTATGAAATTCAACCAAATCGGACGAAAACCACGCCTACCTCCCATACAAAGTGACTTTACCAAAAATGTAAAATTTCTTTAAAATCTCCAAAACTTAATATATTGACTTGAAATTTTGCATATGAACTTTGATATATAACTTGTACTTTGTGTATGAAATTCAACCAAATCGAGTGAAAACCACACCCACCCCTCATACAAATTGACTTTATAAAAAAACAAAAGAGAATATTTTCTCTTAAAACTATGACGAAAATGTTTTTACAAATAAACATTTTTTTGACTGCTTAAGACTTTGAATATACTTTGGTTCGGACGTGGGGGTATTTTAACTTCGACCCAGTCGAAGATCATTTCTTACTAGTTTTATATTGAGATGACCTAAAGCCAGTCAAAAATTTTGAATTGAATGTCGAAATCTTACATTCTCTGACATTAACGATCTCTGATATTTACTTTTTAAAGATAACATCATTCAAATGTTGGCCGCAACCACGCCGTAGGTGGTCTATACGGAAGGTCCAATTTTCGATGACTTTTTGCAGCATTGCTAGGTATCTCGCGAATTACGCGATTAATGTTAGCTTCCAAGTCTAGAATCGTAGCTGGTTTATCGACGAAGACTTTTGGTTTCACATAACCTCAAAGAAACAAAATCCAGATGTGTGATATCACATAATCTTGGTAGCGAGTTGACAGGTCCGAAATGCGAAAGTAGGTGCTCATCAAAACGATTTATTAATAAAGCCATTGTTTCGAGAGCTGTGTATGCAGTATCACCGTCTTACTAATACCAAATGTCGCTAACATCACTGGGTTCAATTTCAGGCAACAAAAAGTCTGTATGGTTGCCCTCGCCATTGACGGTTATGTTCTGTCCGGTCTCATTTGTAAAGAAATATGAACCGATGATTCTACCAGCCCCATTAATTTAAAAAAACAGTGAATTTTTGTGGATACAGGATAGTTCGAGAATTTCTTCGGTGTACTCATCAGTCCAAATGCGGCAATTTTGTTTACTGACGTATTCGTTGAGCCAGAAATGTGCCTCGTCACTGAACAAAATTCGCCGCGAAAACAGTGGATATGGAGTTAATATTAAAACCTAGACTAGTTACACTGTACGTCCGTGGCGTAGTTGGTTAAAGTGCGTGGCCGCTATGTCAATGAACTTTGGAAACCCAGGTTCGAACCCCAGCAGCGACAGAAAATTATTTGAATTAAAATAATTTTTCTGTACGGTCGCCACCTCTCTGCAGACAATGGCAAACCTCAGAGAGTAATAAAAATGCCATGTAAAGCTTCTTGAGAATAAGAACATTCCGTTCATCGCCGTTCGGAGTCGGCGTTAAGCCTGTAGGTCTTTTTCTCGGTCAATTGTGTAAAAACTTAATAACACGCACAACACAATTGATCATAAGAAGCTACGTCAAAGTCCTTTCAAGGGCTGAAATGGCCAGTTATTTATTTTATTTTTAGTTACACTGTACTAGTTACACTGTAACCACAAGAAGATTCTTGTCACCTTAAATCTGGAATGTTATTTAAATAAGCTTCCTTTTCGATATAGAAAGCACGCAGTATTTTAGAGCATTCAACCGCAAACCGTTTCTAAGAGACCATTGGTTAATGGAACTAAAATACTCAAGTCTTCCTGAGGTTCATATCAGCATAAACAATCTATTATGCTTATTAAGCATGCATTGGTTTGTACTTGCAGCATTTGAAAATCCAGAATGCTGGATTTCAAATGACACAGTGGATTGCCCCAGGGATCTGGGGTTAACTTATACTTCTAGCAACAATTTTCAGCCTTTACTCTTTACATTCTGGCTGTTAAGTAGTTATTCAATATATTGACCTTAACTTAAGACATAAAAGTTAATGATTTACTGTATCAAAAGCTTTTGAAGATCAAGAAGACAGAGCAATGTAAGTTCCCATCACTGTAGGAAGATCTTATGTCATCTATGTTAGTATTTTTAACATAGCAGTTAAAAGCGTAGTGCCTAGGACAAAAGCCAAATTGTAGTGTAGCCAAACGATTAGTTGATAAGATAAATGTTGATATCTGGTAGCCATAATTGCTTCACAAACTTTAGAGAGAGTCGACAAAATACTTATGGGCCAAAAGTCCTTCGGTTCAGAAGGCTTTCTATTTTTTGAAACAGGCGCAACTGTAGCAATTTTTCACGTATTTGGAAAGGTTGATGTTGTAAAGCAATGGTTAATTGATTTAGTTAATGGACTAATAATATGAACAAGAATAATCTCTATAAATTTTATATAAATTCCATCTTCTCCCACAACGTTTGACTTGACTTTAATTACATACTTAGCGATAACATTTTCCGTGACCATGGAGAATTGAAAAGTTTGTTCTATAGGGTTTGGATTCTATAGAGTTCTTTAGTAGTTATATGTGGGGTACTAGCGTTTGAGAAGAAGAAGACATTGAGGACATTGGTATCAGCCTGATATTGAGAAGCTTGTGTATCACCGAAATAGAATTTTTTCAGATTACTCTAAAGAATTTTGAGTTTTGAAAAAATTGAGGCATTTCTGGCAAGTCTATAGTTTTAAGAAGGTTTTATGCGAATTTTGTGAAAATTGACAACTCAACTTCAACGTCAGGAAAAAACCATTCATCATTATAGGTAATAAAAAGTTCGTCTGGAAGAAGAGCTGGATGGTCAATACCTTTAAAGTCGCTAGTTTGTTTTTCTAACTTCACGGAACACTTCTGTCAAACAAATGGTTGTGTACCATTCCGAATTAACTACGTGTCTTAAGTGGTACCGTGGACATTTCACCAATTTTTTTGGAAGCTTCGAGGTCGAACAACTTTTGTTGGATTTGGTTCATCTTGAAAGACCCATACAGTCGACTGCTCTTTACTTTCAGGCTCATACGCATAAATCCATGGTTCGTCACCCGTCATGATTTTACATACAGTGGCGAGCAATACTGGCTAAATGTTTGCCACTTTCATGCATTTTTGATTGCTGTAGAGTAATTTTTTAATATAACGCTACCAAAATTTCAGGTTATATACTTCATTTATTCAGAAGCAAAATGTTTTAGTTCAAGTTTGCAAAATGTATAAAAATAAAAAAAATATTACAACAATAACAAGAAATTCTATTTAGCCTATTTTGCACGGCGGTAATTTTTATTACATAAAATATAAAAATAATGTTTTGTCTAAAGTCCTTTGGCCTCAATGACTCTATTAATACGTCTTGGCATGCCTTCAACCAGTTTTTCAATAGTTGCATGTGGAAGATCACGCCATACCTTCTGAATTCTTGACCATAGTTCGTCGATGTTATTTGGGGCCATTTCGTAAGATGCTAGTCGTTTTTTTTAGAATAGCTCACAAATTTTCAATCGGGTTTAAATCAGAACTCTATGCTGGCCACTGTTAAAGCTGGAAGTCCTGATTTTTTAGCCACTCTTGAATAATTTTCGCTGTATACTTCGGATCCCCGTCTTGCTGGAATAACACCTCTTCTGTTGGATATGCACTTAGGTCAAAGAAATCCGGCAAAGATGTTCAGGTAGTCCTTTTTATTCATTACACCGAATATTCATACAAGTGGACCAATACGCCACCATGTAAAGCAGCCCCACACCATAAGGCTACCACCGCCATGTTTCATAATTTATTTAACTTGATGCTTCTACAGCTTTTCATGGCTTCGGTGGTAGTAATATTGTTTCCCATCTGGCTGATACCGGTTAATACGGGTCTCATCAGACCAGATCACACGCTTCCAATCATCGACACTACAGTGTTTGTACTTTAGGCAGCAATTCAACCTCGCTTTCACGTTTTTGTCAGACAATGCTAGCTTTTCTGGCTTGATTACGGCCTCCAACCCGATTTTTTTCTGCGTACTGTTGACTCACTTACTGGATTTTCAATCTTTTGTGCAGCTTCTTTTGGTATCTTAGCTACTTGTTGAGTTAATAAGCGTTTCATGGCTAGAGCATCTCTGACCAAAAGTACATTAGGGCGCCTTTTTGTAACCTTTGGAGCCTTTATATTCCGTTGTTCCAGTACATTTAGAACAGTTTGATGGCAAATTTGTAAGCTTTGTGATATTTCTCTTCATGAACGACCGTTTTGAGGTCTTGAAAGAATTTCATCTTCAGCATTTTTATTAATGTTGCTTTTTTGATAAAAATATAAAAACAGTCTTTGTCTTTTTTATGAGGGGCATGTTTTTTAACAGAATCTGTTATTGAAATGTCAAAATTCCGCAGCCAATCAAATATGCGGGCTATTATCGACAGTGAAATTTTGACATTTCGACTCTCCACATGGGTTGTTGAACTTGGTAGCATTGAACAAATTTTGTTTGCTTGTTTAAGTTTGCTACCTATTTATCGACAGTTTCGGGTTTTATCGACATAACCATAAAATTTGTATGGGAGCCCCCCTAAGGAGTGGTCGGAGGGAATAGGTGCCAAGGGCAAAAATGCTCCTTTTGCAAAAATAATGGGGGTCATACGTATTAACCCTCTCCGGTACTCTCTTAAAGGTCATATGCTCAGGTGTTTGGAATAAATATATTTTGCTATTTTTTAATAATATTTTGCTAAATATTTTTTAAAAAAGATGTCATCAAAAGCGAATTGAATAATTCTGCGTCTTGTGTTACGGCATAGTCAAAACTAAAAAAAAAAAAAATAAATAACTGGCCATTTCAGCCCTTGAAAGGACTTTGACGTAGCTTCTTATGATCAATTGTGTTGTGCGTGTTATTAATTTTGTACACAATTGACCGAGAACCGGACCTACAGGTTTAACGCCGACTCCGAACGGCGATGAACGGAACGTTCTCGTTCTCAAGAAGCTTTACATGGCATTTTGATTACTCTCTGAGGTTTGCCATTGTCTGCAGAGAGGTGGCGGCCGTACAGAAAAATTATTTTAATTCAAATAAGTTTCTGTTGCTGCTGGGGTTCGAACCTGGGTCTCCAAAGTTCGTTGACATAGCGGCCACGCACTTTAACCAACTACGCCACGGTCGCCACTCGAAACTACTGTATCTTTTTTTACAACTATGTGCTCATGTATAATGGTACGTATGCTAGTGGAAGTAATGTCCAGGGATGCCTCAATCTCACGGTATGTCACATGACCATCAAACATTATCAGTTAGTGTTAAATATTTTCCGTGGTATTACCGAGTTATTATTAAGAAAAAGATAAATCACTTTAATAAATGTATCAAATGCATATTTTAATGATTTTCATTTCCGCTAGTCTTATTGAAAGAGCATTAAAAAAAAATATAAAACAAAAACACTTTTGAGTTCATTTAAAATGGGTCAACATACATACATATGTTCAGTCAGGAATCACTTAACCTCATTTGCAATAAAACTCACATTTCTCAAATGAATGGCGACAGTTCAGCATATAAATGCCATATAAATTTTGCACATAAATTCAGTTAGAAATTTTCACAAGCGCATCGTATTTGGCATTTGGCGGCCATATTGAACTTAATTATCATAACACACTCTCGAGCGTACACACTGCGCGACACTTTTAATGGTGCAACCAACAGCAAATTAAGCCCAGACACACAATTTTTCAAATGCATTTCTATTGATTTTGAACGGGGTTGATATTTTCAGCGAAAAGAACAGCAACAACAAACACACATAAATATGCATACATTTGAGATAAATAAAAAAAAAAAGAAAACAGAAACAAAGAAGAAAATGGCTATAAAAAAGTATCAATTAAGATAATTGTTTTAATGGTTGTTTTCGAGGCTGCTTTTTCATTAATAAAAAGAAGATTTTTCGCATTCTGCAGAATATTTTCAAGCCATTGCTATGCTGCGCATGCTCAATGGGACAATTTATGCGGACAATAATTGGGTGTATAGGACGCCCTCTTATACTGCTATAATCATTAAGGTTGCACACACTATGTCGCCTTACTTATCTTATTCGCGAGCAGTTTTTGTTGCGTTGTCTTTTTTCTTATTTCATAAATATCACATCTATTTATTCGTCACAGATTTGTCAGATTTAATTACGAGGACAATTTGATAAGTTAGTGAGTTTTTGATTAAAAGGTATTTTTTCCTGCAAAAAAACTATCTATTTCTTCACATAGTCTCCTTTTGATTGATACATCTAAGTAGCCCTTTTTCAATTTTTTTATATTCCTGTCAAATAATAAGTTTTATCTAGTTCCTCAAAATGGGCTTTAGTTTCAGTGAGACCTCTTCATTTGACTCAAATCTCTTACAGCCAAGCCATTTTTTTCAGGTTTGGAAAAAGGAAATAGTCGCAGGGGGCTAAATCTGGAGAATATGGTAAATGCGGTAGCAGTTCGTAGCCCAATATATAGATTTTTGTCATGGCGACTACAGACGTGTGTGCCGGTGCGTTGTTATATATAGGCGGCCTAAGTAGTCGAGTAGGTAACGTGCTCGACTACTACCCAAGAGGTCCCGGGTTCGATTCCCACCTAGGCCATGGTCCTACGCTTTATACCTTTCGCACGTGCAATTTTCTATCCTCATTTCTAATCAACTAAAATTGAAAATGCATCAATATTTACGACTTCAAGTTGTAGTTGATGGTAGAGAAGTTTGTGGATGAGATTGCTTTATAACTTGAATTAACACGTGCCTCTGATTCAAACTAACATGTTTCTTTGGCTTTTCACCACGCTTAGAACATCCTACACGTGTTTCACTTGATTGACATTTCCCTCCCACTAATCTATCACCCCATTTCGAACCAAGGAAGACTTGACTGAATAAGTATTCCACCTGAAATCCTTGGTTTTAAGCTATAAAAAAAAAATAATATTCGCCGATTATCGTTTTACCCTTTTCAAAGTAATCGATATGAATTCTTTAAAACAGTTGCCATGACCTTATTGGCCGATAGACCCACTTTGGCTTTCTTTGGTGCTAGTTCACCTGGAGAAGTCTACTACTTTGATTATTTGTTGGTCTCTGGTGTGTTGTAATGTATCCATGATTCGTCTACGTTTACGAATTGGAGCAAAAACTCCTTCGGATTGTGGTTGAACATCGCCAAACACACTTTTGTAGTAGTCACACGGCTGCACTTATGGTCGAGTGTCAGCAATCCCGGTACCCATCATGCGGATAGCTTTTTTATGTCCAAAACATACTTGTAAAATGTGATGTACCCGCTCAGTTGAGTTACATACCGCCTCAGCACCCTCCAATATTACTTACAATATTACTTACAATATTACTTACAATATTACTCTCATATGTTTTGCTACACGACTGAACGAACTCAATTTGAGTGAAATACTGGACGCACTCGCTTCGTTTTCACGCCTATTTGACATTTAGCATTTATGCTTCTTTTTCGCGAAAAAATTTTTCGGCAGCGGTTGTTTATAATCATGGAATGGGGCTCACTCGAAAATCACGTTTATAGTTGGTCTAAAAAATATGGCATGGAGAGAGGAGGTATTTTTCGAACCTTGCGATCACTTGGAGTCACTTGTAATTTTGTGCATGGCATTCTGAATTTGTTTGAGGATACTGGTGGAATAATCGACCTTCCAAAATCCGGCCGTCCACGTGTTGTAAGAACACCACGAGCCATCAAGGCAGTGAAGTCTCGAGTCAAGCGAAAACCGCTGCGAAAGCAGAAAATCTTGCCGCGGGAGATGAATGTCTCGGCGCAATCTATCTGTCGCATTCTAAATCTGGGCTCAGAGCACAAAACGATACGCCGGGAATTTCTCTCGGTAGTGTTAAGGGAACAACGTAAGCGAAAATCCAAAGCGTTACTTCCCAAGCACGCGGATAATGTCCACAGACTTTTGATATTCGTTTACTGACGAAGGAAAAATTTTCACCGTAGATTAATCGTTCAATAAATAGATTGCAGAACTCGTTCCGAAAGTTCAGAGAGCTCACCACCCAGCTTCTGTGATAGTTGGTGGGAAGTCACCTCTGATGTCGTCACCAAGCTCTATTTTTGTGAAAAAGGAGTCAAAACTTCGGCGAAAGTGTATGAATCCGATGTTTTGGAATTGGTTGTGAAGTGCCTTTACACCACTTAATTCCAAAACAAGCCGTGGACCTTTCAACAAAATTCTGCTCCGGCCCATAAGGCTTAATTGACTCAAGAGTGGCTCAAAAGTAATGTACCGGACTTTATTTCTACGAATAAGTGGCCAGCGGGTAGCCCAGACCTGAACCCATTGGATTACAAATTGTGGTCCGTGTTAGAGGGTATAGCTTGCTCTACTCGACACCCAAATATCGAGTCTCTAAAGCGCGCTCTTGTGCGTGCTGCGATCGATGACTGGCCGGATCGACTTCTCTCGTGCTGGAAAGGAAATGATGGCCATTTCGAATAAAATGTTCTACAATTTGTAGCTATTGAATGACTCAATAAGTGACAAAAATAATTTTGAAAAAAACATATGAGAGTACTAAGTATTCCATGGATTTTATCGACCTTATCTGGCGTGACGACCTCTTTTGGGTGACCTGAAAAGGCCTTGGTTTAGCATCACTTGTGCTCAGTAATTCAGTTAACCACTTCTTAACTATTGAAATTTATGGTGCAAAGTCCTCATATTATTTATCTAGCCTTTCCTTGTTTTCAGTAATAGTTTTTTACGCAAAAAATAATGCTTCATGGGGACTCATTTTCATCAAAATTCACAAGGTTGTCTGCTTTCATTGATTGTCAAACTGTCAAACGCAAACAAAATGACATTCTTACTTAAAATTTGACATCACAATATTAATAGATGGTAATTGACCGGAGCCGTATTGCATTTAAAGTTACTACGCGGGGAATTCAAAACGTCACTGACTTCTCAAATTGCCCTCGTAGGTGACTGTGTCTATGAGTGCTGCAATTATTGGCAAGCTATTGTATGACGTCATTGATTTATTCGATTTGAGTTGTGCGTGAACTGATGAACTGACTGCTGAGTACCTGGAACATTAAGTTCAATTGAATATATTCAAAGAGATGATAAGATTGTTGATGGTTTTATTAAGATTTGGAATTCATTGCTAGTTAAAAAATCAATTGAAAACTATTGAAAATGAATTAATACAGTTCCCTTAAAATGTTCTCCACACAGTTCCTCAAAATATTGATCGAATGCTTTGTTAAACCCTTTAGCCCTTATGAGTGCACCAGGGCACCCATAGCATAACTTCGTTTTATTGCACAAACAAGATGTTTTCTTATTTGGATTTGATAATTTCTTATTCTTAAATGGAGGACTTGATTGAATAATGAGAGTTTGATCACATTTTGCCGTTTCGTTTTTTTTACTGTGATCACTTTAGTTTAAGAAGTTGCATTGTGAACACAGAAAAATTTTGCGAAAAAATTAATATATTTTAAATCAAAATATACAAAATTATAAACACTAGTTAAGGGAAAATAATATTTTGTTTTTTCTTATTGAAATTTAAATAAATATTTCGCATAAAAAAATTTTTACATGTCTGTTTTCTTTAACCTTAACCCGCAACAATGCCCTGATGCACTCTTTACATTTTTTTACGTGTCTTCTAAACTAAACAAGAAAATTGTTTTTGGATGAAATATTTGAGCTTAATAGTTCATAATTCACCTAGAAAAAAAAATTGTTTAACACATTGAGTGCCATGGCTACACGTTTTCGTGCGACACTTAATACTTCCTGGGGTGCCACGTCGCACGTTTTCGTACGACAGGCATTGTCTGGCCTTAGATATTGTCGTGCGTTTCTGTGTGACTCTACAGGGTTTTTTTAATGTGTTTCTAGTACCCTAATGTTTGCCCTAAATTTTTGTTCAAGTTTCATAGAGATATCTTCATTTTTTGCGGTTTTATGATAAAAACTCGGAGGTTCTTTTTAATTTTGAAAATTTATTGGAATTCATTCGATATTTCGGAAAAAAAAGTATAAAAAAGATACAAAAATATTAAAATTAGGATATGATAATTTCAATTTACATTAATTCTTTAGATGTGCATATTTCGGAAAGCAATCAATGCACAATTGGGGAGTGTTGGGGCATTGCGGACAGTACGTAGTTGTCCTTTTGATATTCTTTCTTGCTTCCTTTCGACTAAATTTTCTTTTTGCTTCAGCGTAGCATAAAGCGCAAGCACGTCGGATGGTTTTATTATTTTCATCTACTCTTTTTCTGATAATATGTTTTGATTGCGATACAGGCTGAGGGGATGTGAGATTTAGCAGGTCCTTAGCAATGCGTTCACGGAATTTTCGTATATTAATGTTTTTATTCGTAGCTGCTTTATACACAGTAAAGGCATTTACCACGGAAAGTCCGAGTAAAAGTTGAATTCCCAGCTTTCGATACCATTTTAACCCTTTGCGAAGGGTATTTGAGTAAGAAGCCATTTGGTCGGAAAGATCAATGCCTGCTTTCCCCTTATTATATTCTAGCACAGCCAATGGCTTTTCTGTTGCTCGTCTGTTACGTCTCGCTCCTCGACTAGTTGAAGGCTCTTCAGGATTACGTGCTCCATCTGTTGTGGATACCATTATCGGGGCATGTTTCGTAGATAGCATTCTGACGTCGCGTTTATATTTCCACTTCAGAACAACTATACCATTGGGATCTTCTCTAGCCACTACTTCGCCTTTCTTTATAGGAGCAACCATAACTTCTTTTGGCAAATGTTTCTTGTTGGCACGGAGTGTACCGACAACATGTGTTTTTGATCTAGCATTGAACGAGCCAATTCATAGCTTGTGTAAAAGTTGTCTACATATAAAGTTCGACCTTGACCTTTCAAATCAATGATCAGATCCTCGCAAACTCTTTTTGCCAAACCGACTTCTTTCAGTCCACTTGATGACTTTCCGGAGTATATTTGCAATGACCAGGTGAATCCTTCGGTAGAGCAGAGCTTAAAAAGCTTTATACCATAAGGATGAGCTTTATTTGGTATATATTGTCGGAATAATAGTCTGCCACGCCATGGAATAAGGGTCTCATCAATTACTATGTTTTCACCTGGTACGTAAATGCTTTGGTATCTCGTTTATAACATGTCCAATAGTCGTTTTATTTTAGCAAGCCTATCACCTGGTACAATTGAGTTATTGTCTGAGAAGTGCATGAAACTAAGCAATAGTTGAAAGCGATTGCGTGACATTAGTTTCCCCGGAATTGAAAAGTTGTAGAGCGAAACTTTGGACCAATAGTCTTTTAAACACCCGACCTTCACCAAACCCATCCACAAAAGAAGGCCAAGGAACTTCTTCATTTCAAAATCTGTTGTTGGTATCCAATTTTTTTTTCGAGAAAATCTGGTAACAGCACCTTTATTTACATATTCCTCCGCATACTTATTTGTTTCTGATACAATTAATTCAATAACGTCCTTGTCCACAAATAGGAGAAATGCATCCAAACAGGAAATATCTGTTCTAATAGACTGTTGCAAGCCTGATCGCCCAGTGAATGTAAAAGTTTTCTGACGAGAACTAAATTCAGTCCAAATGTTTGTTTCGGAAGAACCGACTACGTTTGACAATGCTGTTGGCTCGTCCTCATCCATGTCCTCATCCATGTCCCAGTCGTCTTCAGTATCGCTGTTATAAATGTTATCAATGTTATTAGTATCATTGTTATTATCAGAGTCAGTGTCCGAGTCATCTGGTAGCCAGTTCTCATCAATCAACTCATCGCATGAAAAATCACCATCATCACTTTCTTCCAACGCTTCACGTATTTCACGATCTATAAGGTTTCGCTTCGGCATTTTTCTAATTCAAATCTACAAAAATAAAACAAAATAAAGAAAAATAAAAATAAAAAACAAAGAAAATAAAGAAAAATAAATATAAAGAAAACAAAAAAAGAAGACAAATAAAAATAAAAAATAGCACAAAATAAAAATAAAAACAGATATAATAAAAAATTTAAATAAATGTAAAGAATAATGCGTAAAAAGAAAAAAAAATTAAGAAATAGCAAAAAAAAAGGCGTCGCACATTTTCGTACGACAGTGATTTTTACGATTGCAATTCCGTCGTGCAGTGCCACGTCGTACAGAAACGTGCGACATAAAAAAACCGTTATAAAATCCAAAATAAACCACAAAATTATCCGGGATTGGCGCAGAACTGAATATTTTCTACTTTTACACCAGTTTAAAGCAAAAAATGTGCTTGGCACCCGGGGAAGGTTTTCGTCAAAACCCCTTGGCACTCAATGTGTTAAGTAATTTTTTTTTTCATTTTTAAGAGATCGGAAGGTTAAGACCATAGTTAAGGGGGGGATAGGTTAAGGGCTACTTTTTTTTGTAATTTTAATGAATTTTTGATCACAATAAAGAAATTTTTACAATTTATAGAAACTATTCGAACATTTATTTATTTATTTAGGTATCTCTTGTCAATTTTGTATGTATTTCCATGAATTGTATGTATTTCCATATATTTCAAATCCATATTTTTGTATATATGAAAGGTATGTATGATATCAGCTGCCATTGTCCTTCGCTTTAACCTTTCTGTATTTTCACTTCAGGCTTTTAACCTTTCTGTAGGACACCCTACACATTTTTCACTGGAAATAGTGAAACTGGCCCTACAACGGCCTTTTCCTTCCCACTAATCTATCACCCATTTCGAGTCAAGGCAGACTTGAATGAATATGTATTACACCTGAAATCCTTGGTTCAAAGCTAAAAAACTTAATTGTTAATAACGTTGGAACAAATTGAAATTTTATTTAACCTTCGTATACTTATAATAGACTATTGGTCTCTCAGACCGACGATTTACGTTTGACTTTTAACAAAAGTCCTTAAAAGACTGTTTTTAGCTAATATTATGTAATTTGCTAATAATTAATAATAATGTTACTAAAAATATACTTAAATGGATCTAGGATTCTCGGTCCCACAGGCCCATCATCCTTTTCGGCGTAGTTTTGGAAAGAAAACAAATTTTCAATATCTTTAAGTTACGGTCCCATTGACCTTAACAGTAACAACGCCGTAGCTACTCTGTTTTCCGTGGGGGGGAAAGAAATTTTACTAAATTTAACGAGTATTTTTTAAAAAAATGTACCACTCGGCAGAAAAATTTAAATAGTGATAGATTGAGTCTAAAATGAGTTGTCGTTTGCAAAACTGGTGGTAGATTTTTTTTCTCCTTACAAAAAAATTTAATTCAATTTCTGCAGCAAGACATAAAAAGAATTCATAAAAGGTGATACACAGGTGGAATTTATAAACTCATATTTTCACACTTAATTAGTTTTATTGCAAATTATTCTCATATAATATTCTGAAAGCAGTATTGCATCCACTCTATATATACCAAAATGATTGAAATAAAAATTTTAATATAATTTCTAATGTTAGAATTATTATGCAGTAATTTTTATTTAATTTTAAGTAAATTTATGATGCTATTGATTGTTAAATAAACGTTAAAAACGTTATTATTCTCCGATGCAACCCTGATCTAAAAGAAACAAATAGTTTTCTTTATTGCGTTGTTTTCAATATTCCTTTAATTTTTTCCTTTCTGTTCCTTGTTTCCATTTTATATATTAGAAAATATTATGAGGGGACAATGCAAGGGCGTGGAAGGCCCCCCTAGACCCCGGGTTGCTACAGCCCTGAACAGTAAGACCGTTTTCTTGAACATTGATAGAACTGTAATTCACACTCAGACGCTAAGTGGATGCTTTTCCGTCTCATGAAGTATCTGTGGGTTTGAATCACTCCATATTCTATAATTTTGTTTGTTAACATTGCCATTTAGATCCAAAGGGAACTTGTCAGATATAAAAATGCAGTTCAAGATGTTTTTGTCCTCTTCCGCCATTTGAATGATGGATCTTCTCACAAAATTCCAAGCGAACCGGCAAGTGCCCTGCGTTCAGTTTGCTTGTTAGTTGAATTTTATGTGGAAATAAGTTTAAATTTTTTATGCACAATTGTCTGCAGTGACTGTCTGCTGATACTCTTTTGAGCGAATAAGCTCATTGTCGAAACTATTGGGGGGTTTCAGACAATACTACATGTCCGATGGACATTGCGTGTCCGATGACAAGTACGATGTGTGAAAGCTAAAACTACATGTCCATCCGACATGTAGTACGAAAATGAAATAATGTTGATTTTCTGTCGGTCCATCCGACATGTAGTATTGTTTGAACGCACGTTCATCGGACTCGTTGTAGTTTTCATTCTCCAAAAATCGTGGAGGAGTGAACAACTACACAAAGCAAAGAAAGAAAAATGTATTTGAACAAAAAGCTTTTGTTTTCTCCACTCCTTAACCCAAATCCTTTTTTTTTTCCTTTTTTTGGTTTTTCTATCTCTTCTTTTTCCTCCAATACTTCATCAATAATTATAGCAGTAAGAAATTGTTTTGACGTTGTTATGACGTGTTCTCTTTGGGCGCTGAAAAATAATGATGTCTATCCAACATGTAGTATGTCTGAACGCTCGTCAAGAAAAAGCCGTTATTTTGCCAAACTACATGTCTATCGGATATGTATGATATGTATTGTCTGAAACCCCCTATAGAATTGGCTCGTATAACATCAGCTACAGCAGCGGTAGTTTTCTGCGTCCTTACCGAGGGATCTCCATTGTAAGGTCTTTTTGCGATTGTCCCACGATAGGCAAAATTATTCACGAGCCTCATTATAGTCCGTCTGCTAGGAGGAGTGCCGCCAAAGTGCGTCTATATTCTCTTTGAACGGAAACTGCGGACTCCAACGCGTGAAAGCGGCGCACAATCCAAACTCTTGATTCATTGTCACATATCTCCATTTTCCTTAAATTCAGACATCAATGCGGAGCCAAATTAGCAATTTAAAATGTAGGTATGGAAGTTACAACGTCCATTTGTCCTATCACATATTCTTAACCTAAACTTCAAGCAGGTACCAGAGATTTACACAAGACCAATCGTCATTTTTGCCACTCGAATGACAATCGTCGTCTGCCATAATAGCACACAAAAATTAATGCACACATACCGCTCGAGTTCGTAAACAACGATTGGTACTAAGCACAGTTTGTAACGATTGCGAATATATACAAAAGCAGCATCCAGACAATGCAGACATTCGGATGCTTCACTTATCACTCGAGTGTTTGCTGTTGCATGAATTTTTGTTGTTTTGATACTTCTCTGCCGTTCTCTAGAAGCGCTTTGTGTTCTTCGTTTCCCTTTGCTTTAATATTTACCATTTTTTTTTTTGTTCGAATGGATATAAAAGCTTGGATATTCATTGCTTTTGGCGAATGTTGCTCATGCCTCGCTTCGTTGGGTATTCTTGTGTCGTAAGCATTCGTAATCGCGACCGCTCGTACTCTATGGTATTCGTATCCTCAGCAATTGGTGCATGTATTCGCGCATTAATTTGAATGCAGAAGGCACATTCGGTGCTCGTATATTGAGGATACATTCGAAATGCCATTTGAATGCAATCAAGCTGTTCTTTGGCAGGTATTATTTGAACATTGTGCTAAAATTTAATTCGAATTCGTTGATCAATTTAGGTGATAACTTGTTACTAACAGACAAACATCTTGAAATATATAATACATTTTTTTTTATGAATGACATTTATGGCTTTTTTCAATGAAAGATTTCTTATCATTTTTGACGCGAATTTTTGAGTCGATACTAAATGGATCTCCTAAATTTTTAAACGAATTCAAATTAAATTTGAATGAAAAAGAGGTCTAGTATTCTTTTCAAAGGAATATCTCAAATATTTGAAGTATGCGTGTCTTCAAAGACGTTTGAACTCATAAGGTCCAACTTAACTTAAAACTCAAGAAATGAAGTACCAAACATTTCGAAAAACACACAATGGATTGGAATGTTACGTGTCCACTGATCTATTCAAAAGAAAAATTAAACTAGTCAGGTTTTACACACTCCTTATACGTTATGAAGGTGTTATTATTTTGATGACGTAAGCTTGTATTGGGGATAGGCGTGGTTTTGAGTCAATCAATGCAATTTTCAACCTCATTGTATGTTTTAAATACCAATGCTTATGTGTGCAATATCAAGTCAATAAATTAATTTTTGTGGAATTTATGAAGGTTTTTTTATTTTGATGACGTCAACCTTTATAGTAACCAGGCTTCACCCGATTTTGACTAATTTCAAACTAAAAGTAATTGATATCAATGAAAAATTTTAAGTGCTTACTTTTTTTGTGATTTTTAGAGATTTCACCATTTTTATGACGTCACTTCGTATGGTAGGTAGGCGTGGTTTCGAACCGATTTTGCTAAATTTTAAACCTGAAGTGCGTATTTGAAATCAAATCTTATGTGCAAAATTTCAAGCACTTATATTATTTCGCAAAGTTCGCTTTGATTCGAAAACAGGTTTATAGATAAGTAGGAAAGCAAAGAAAATCATGTGAACCAAGTATAGGATGTTTGAAATAAAAGAAATAAAGAAATATAAATGAGTGGAACCATGGTCTTGTTGGGTCTGGGACTCCTTGGTTAAAGGCCAGCGCGTCATCACTTGCACTACCGAGACCACCATAGATGTAAATTATGTTATAAAGTTTAAAATAGTTCACCGATTTGAAGAATTAATTTAGTGTTAATAAAAACGTATGTTAAAATAGAATATATTACAGGAAAACTGTATCGACCAACTGAAAAAGTCACGATAATGCATCTTATTCTTTCTGTTTCAACATGGGCTTCGCTATGTACACTAAATAGAGAAATTGTTGTTATTAACCCTTAGTACTTTATGAGGGTATGGCCTTAGTAGTTTCGCGAACTTTAGCTTGGACTATTATCTAATCCAATATCTCTTTTTTTGCAGATGGCATGGTCGATTTAATCAAAGAGTTCGGCTTACCAGATCTTCCGCCAGGCATCACTGAAGTCTCTGGCATGTGCGGCGATGAACGTAATCCATATCAAGTACACAAATCACCTGCTTATCGTATATCAAGGGACGCTATACTAACTGTCAAGACATCGCAAGCTTTTCCCCAAAGTTTCCCTGAAGATTTTTCTATTTTACTGACGTTGCGAAGTAATCGGACGAATCAATCGAAGGCACCTGTCTTCACGATATATTCTGACGAGAGCGAGGAGGTGCTGTCCATAAGCATAGGCCGTGAGATTGGCATGACTTACGAACACATTGATGCAGGATTTAATCAACGAAATGATATAAATTTTGGAATTGGCGTTAGTGACACAAATTGGCATCGCATTGGTATAAGCGTAAAGGGAACGGCAGCTACACTGATTGTTGATTGTACCAGGCAGGTGACACGACGTTTAGAACGTAGGCGAGGAAGTACAATTGCGACAAATGGTCTGATATTGACCGGTGTGCAGATGACCAGCGACGAAGGTTTCTTTATGGGTGACGTACAAATGATGGCCATTACAAATACGCCAGACGCGGGCTATGAAGTGTGCACTAAATATGCCACTCCCTGCACCATGTCGCAAAATAGAGAAACAAGAGCAGGACGTTATAGTGTTCCGAATGGAGCTGGATCATGGTCTTGGAGTTCAAGTAGTTCGTCAACTGGTCCTCAAGTTGGGAGCTCAGGAGGTGCGGGAAGAGATTCGTTTGGAGTGCCGACTATATCGGGGGGAGCTTATGGCATAGGATTGCAGGGCTTAGGGACGGTTGATGGGTTTAGCGGAGGAACTAGTAGTGGTTTTGGATTTGGCAATGTTGCTCGAGCCGGAAATGAACCAGCAAATCAGATCAGCGGCTTTGGTGGTAATGGTTTTGGTGACGAATTTGAAGGTGGCCAAAGTGGAGTTACTCAGAATGGTTATGGAATCGTTAGTAGTACTGGCTTCGGGTTTGGTTCTGGAGGCGATGGCAGCCAAAGTGGTGGAGCTAGAAGTAGTTATGGGATTGCTGGTGGTTCAGGCAACGGCTTTGGTCTGGGCTCAGGAGGCAGCCAAAGTGGAGGAATTGATGGTTATGGAATAGCTGGTGGTGCAGGTAACGGTTTTGGTCTTGGATCGGAAGACAACCTTGGCGAGGTAGCTATTAGTGGCAACGCAGCAGAGGTAGATAGTGGAAATGGGTATGTTTCTGAAACATACCCAGGCAGACCTGAAACCAATTTTGATGAGGACGATGGAGATATTTTTGGTCCCAACTTTGGTCTTAGCGTAGATGGCGACGACGTATCTCAGACAGATTTGGCAGAGAAAAATTCTACTGATTTTCCCGAAAAATCAAATAACAACGATGACCGCAACTCAAACGAAGTGGATTTTGACGATTTGGACATAGGTCTCGATACTAATAAAGACCGACCCAAAAAGAAGGGCAAAAAAGATGCAATAGGAAGAAGAATAGGACACGATTCTGATCAATCCAAGAGAAATTCATCAGTTTTGATGGGTCCGTTTGATTCCGGCCCATGTTATCCGGGTCCAAGAGGCTATACAGGCATTCCAGGACCACCTGGTGAGCGTGGACCTAAAGGCGAACCAGGCAGAGATGGTCTTGCTGGTCAACCAGGTGTGCAGGGATCTTCGGGACATGTTTTTGTGGTGCCAGTATGTTTCGATTAAGAGTGTTGTATAAAACCTCATCTTCAACTTAGTATTGAATCACTTTCAATTTTCAGAGTTCTCAAGGTGGAAGTGAAAAAGGACCTGATTCTCATGCAGAGGCTCTTAGACAAATGATTTCGCAGCATATGGTAAAAAAAAAAACTCAAAACCTTACTCGTAAGCCTTATAACAACTTAAATCTTTTTGTTTTTAGATGTCGTTACGTGGTCCAGAAGGTCCTATGGGCTTAACAGGACAGCCAGGTCCATCTGGATCTCCTGGAATACAAGGAAATAAAGGCGAACCAGGTGATGTTGGTGAGCCGGTATGTTGAACGTTTGAAAAAAGCCGTCTCATATCTGAGACATTTCATCTGACCTTCAGAATATTTTTCTTCGACAGGGTTCACGAGGCTTGAGGGGTCCTGCTGGTCCACCGGGACGTGAAGGGCGCAGAGGAAGATCTGGTCGTGATGGTGAGCGTGGTGCTGTTGGTCCCCAGGGACCAAAGGGAGAAGTTGGTCGAATGGGGCAAATTGGTCTGCCAGGTGAGAAAGGTCATCGAGGAATACCAGGTCAATCAGGTGAAAAAGGGCAACAGGGCGTTGAAGGACAAACTGGAGAAGAAGGTCCACCTGGTCTACCTGGACTACCTGGTGAATTGGTAATATTCTAAGCACAAATCACAATTTTGAGATAAGTTGTTTTTTTTTTCAAAGGGTCCGCGTGGTTTTCCAGGTCCTCGAGGATTTCCAGGCACAGTTGGTAATCCCGGTATTCAAGGCAATGAAGGTGCTCAGGGCTTAAAGGGCAGCACAGGACTTACAGGTCAACCTGGCCCCCCTGGTATACAAGGTTCTAGTGGCTCACCTGGTGCACCTGGCCCACAAGGAAATCTCGGTGCTCCTGGCATAGCGGGACCCAGCGGAAAACCTGGATTGCCAGGGCTTCCTGGTGCTGACGGCTCACCTGGAAGAGCTGGAACACCAGGTGCAACTGGCCCGAAAGGAGACCAGGGCATGAATGGAGTTCAAGGTCCAGTCGGTTTTCCAGGACCACGTGGCCCAAAAGGTGATGATGGACCTCGAGGACCGATGGGCGATAAAGGCGACACTGGTGAACGTGGAATTGATGGCGAGAAAGGTGATATGGGTACAACTGGTGAACGTGGTCCAGCTGGGTCATCTGGAAATCCAGGCGCAGAGGGACCTGAGGGTCCAAAAGGTTTTGAAGGACCACGTGGAGAAACTGGCATACAAGGTTCGACAGGAGAAAAGGGCAAACAAGGCCCTCAAGGCTTTCAAGGTTATCCTGGACCATCTGGAGATAAGGGTGATAAAGGTGCATCTGGCGCTACTGGCCCTGCTGGTATAAAAGGAGAACGTGGATTGCAAGGTCAGCAGGGAGAACGAGGTGAAACGGGACCACGTGGATTCCGTGGAGCGAGGGGACGTCGTGGTAATGATGGCAGCCCAGGTGCAAAAGGCGATTCAGGTCAACCAGGAGCACCGGGACCTCAAGGTGAAACGGGTCCTCAGGGAGCAGAAGGTACAAGAGGTTTTATTGGCTTGCCTGGGCCACCAGGAGCAGATGGTAGGCATGGAATAGCAGGACCACCAGGAGAACGGGGTAAGCCGGTAAGTAAAGAAAATAGTTAGTCCAAATTCAAAAATTTTAGGGATTTTTTTCCTTTTCCTAGGGGGAATCTGGAAAACCAGGTCCAGTTGGAGAAGCTGGTGTCATTGGTCCACGTGGAGCAACAGGTGATATGGGACCTGTGGGAGAGCCAGGTCCACAAGGACTGCCAGGGCTACCTGGCGAGTCGGGTCTGCCAGGTGAAGCGGGGAAAGAAGGACTCCCTGGCCCAATGGGCACAATTGGAAACCCAGGTCCTCAAGGACCAACTGGATTGCCAGGCTTCCCCGGTGAACGTGGACATCAGGGACAACCCGGCTTAGCAGGTCTAAAAGGAGAGCAGGGAGTTATGGGCTCTCCTGGTTTTCCTGGCGATAAGGGTCAAACAGGTGAACCAGGACATTTTGGTTCACAAGGTCCTCAAGGTCACCCTGGAGCACCAGGTAATGTCGGAGCTCCTGGAGCAAAAGGTGAAGTTGGTGAAAGAGGTCCACTTGGTCCAGCGGGAAGAGATGGTCTTACAGGGCTAAGAGGTCTCCCAGGACCTCCTGGACCATCTGGTTCTCCAGGTGAAGATGGTGATAAGGGCGAATTGGGAGTTCCTGGTGAGAAAGGACTTAAAGGCAGTCAAGGAGAAACTGTAAGTAAAAAATATATATAAAAAAGGTTCCTAAGTTTAATTTGCAAAAAAACTTTTTATAAAAGGGTCTCGCAGGTTCAGCTGGACCATTTGGTCCTCGAGGAGATGCTGGACCTCCAGGTGCACCTGGTGATAAAGGACCACCAGGAGAAATAGGCCGACGAGGCATAAAAGGTGAAGATGGCATTCTTGGGCTTAATGGACCTCCTGGTAAGCCTGGGGTACAAGGCTTGCCTGGACCTGCAGGTCTAAAGGGAGAACGTGGTGACTTCGGAATAATGGGACCAAGTGGACCTACCGGGCCACCGGGAGAACCAGGCAGAAGGGGTCTTAAAGGTTTGTAAAAAGTGAACACGGTTTGCTAAAGTAGATAAATTTGAACAAATCCTTAGGTATGATGGGACAGCTTGGCAAGCCTGGACCACGGGGTCCTCAGGGCACAACTGGAGCTGATGGCCCACAAGGTCCTCCTGGGCAAGCAGGACCAGCTGGAAAGCAAGGAGAACGTGGACCTTTTGGTCCCAAAGGCGAAGAAGGCAAGTCTGGTTTAGTTGGACCACCAGGTAGACTAGGCATTGAAGGTCCAGTAGGACCAAAAGGTGCTGCAGGCCCTCGTGGCTATCCAGGCAATAGAGGTGAACCTGGGTTAATTGGATCTAAAGGTGATGTAGGCCCAGAAGGCGAGGACGGAAAGCCAGGAGAAGAAGGACCCCCTGGAAATATAGGACCTGAGGGTAGAGTTGGAGAACCAGGACCACCGGGAAAACAAGGACAAGAAGGACCAGCAGGCTTACAGGGAAATCCTGGATTAATGGGTGAAAAAGGCGACAAAGGAGACTTGGGACCAATTGGTCCATTAGGAATGCCTGGAAATCCAGGAGCACCAGGTTTGCAAGGGCCAGCAGGTGGCAGAGGTCTACCAGGGCCAGTTGGTGAAAGTGGCACACCTGGACCAGCTGGAGTTCCAGGAAAAGAAGGAAAAATCGGCGAAAACGGACCAGCCGGACCAAAAGGGGATCGTGGAAGACGTGGATTGAAGGGACATCGTGGAGAATTGGGCATGGTTGGTTTGAAAGGCGATCAAGGAGAAAAAGGTGATCGAGGCTTACGCGGTGCACAAGGTCCAGAGGGACGCAAAGGTGACACTGGTCCGATGGGCTATATGGGATTGAAAGGAAACGATGGCCCACAGGGTCTACCGGGCATAAATGGACCACAAGGACCGAAAGGCACAGAAGGACCTGCAGGCAACAAAGGTGAGGTTGGTCCAGAAGGACCGCCAGGACCACCAGGAGCGCCAGCAGAGGCACCACTTATACCACCAGAGCTGCTCTTTCAAATGCAACAATTCTCCACAACAAAGGCAGAAACGTCACGGCGAAGGCGTGATGTTGACATATTCGAAGATTTGGTGCCTTTTGATGACGATGACGATTTGAACGATTTTATGGGTGAATTCAATTCCAACCCTAACGAACAACAACAGAAGCAACGGCGAAAGAAAAATAAAAGAAAGCAAACCCCAAATGACGCCAATCCCAAATACGTGGATATTTACAGCGCCATCTATAGTATGCGACAAGAGATGGATCGTATGCGTAAGCCAACGGGTACTCAAGATAATCCGGTGCGTACCTGTCGCGATCTGCACTACGCGCATCCACAATTTGAAAATGGTTGGTATTGGATCGATCCGAATGCGGGCATGCCCGACGATGCCATCTACGTCTACTGCAATATGATGGCTCAAGAAACGTGCATCTATCCGGATGTGCACACAGCCGAAATGCAGGTAGTGCCATGGCGCAGAAGCGGTGCTAGTTATAGCAGCTGGTTCTCCAATCTTAATGGTGCGGCAAGAATTACCTACGATGGTGTGGGCTCAGTGCAATTGAACTTCCTGCGGTTACTCTCCCAAGAAGGCTATCAGAACTTTACCTACTCCTGTGTTAATTCCGTGGCTTGGTTTAACCAACCCCAACGTGACTATAGTCAAGCCATTAAGCTAATGGGCGACAATGAGATGGAGATTGCGCGTCAAGGTTCACAAGTTGTGCCCACAATTCTGAGCGATGAGTGTCAGGTTCGTTGTTTGGGAACTAGAAGAAATTATATTTCATTAACTAAAATTTTCTTTTATCTTTCAGACTGCCAATGTCGCAGGTGCTACTGTGCTTGTAGTGCGGACAAAACGTTTAAATTACCTGCCACTTATAGATTTCCTGCCGCAGGACTATGGTAAGGCCAACCAAGCTTTTGGCTTTAAATTTGGACCAGTATGTTTTAAATGATGATAACTTAATGACGCTGTTTCTTTAGACTTTTTTTAATTTTTGTAAAAAACCAAAACTGCCAACGATTAGCTTTAGGTTCGAGAAATATTTATAAGCATTACTTAATAAGCTGTACTTACATTTTAATCTAATAATAAGTAGAGAGTCTTTATATGTTGTAGGTATGAAATATATTTAGAAAAGAAATAAATAAAGCCTAGATTTCAATGAAAATGATTCCAGTTTGATTTTACCCTACGAAAGTAATTGAAATGCAGTGCTATGCATAACGTGGTTTCAAAATCGTAGGTTTTGCATCCTTGTTATGCCAAAAATACCTGTCATGCAATTGTCGTTTTATTAGTCTACTGTTCGGCATTTACGAAAATGGAACAACGCATTAAATTGTTGAGTTGCCACTTTTCGAGATAAAGGAGAAGGTTTTGACATCGTTCTACAAGCAATCAAACGGAAGAAAAGATTACCCTTACCCTTACCCTTACCCTTACCCTAACCCTTACCCGTACCCTTACCCTTACCCTTACCCTTACCCTTACCCTTATCCTTATCCTTATCCTTATCCTTATCCTTATCCTTATCATTATCCTTATCCTTATCCTTATCCTTATCCTTATCCTTATCCTTATCCTTATCCTTATCCTTATCCTTATCCTTATCCTTATCCTTATCCTTATCCTTATCCTTATCCTTATCCTTATCCTTATCCTTATCCTTATCCTTATCCTTATCCTTATCCTTATCCTTATCCTTATCCTTATCCTTATCCTTATCTTTATCCTTATCCTTATCCTTATCCTTATCCTTATCCTTATCCTTACCCTTATCCTTATCCTTATCCTTATCCTTATCCTTATCCTTATCCTTATCCTTATCCTTATCCTTATCCTTATCCTTATCCTTATCCTTATCCTTATCCTTATCCTTATCCTTATCCTTATATTTACCCTTATCCTTATCCTTATCCTAATCCTAATCCTTATCCTTATCTTTATCCTTATCCTTATCCTTATCCTTATCCTTATCCTTACCCTTATCCTTATCCTAATCCTTATCCTTATCCTTATCCTTACCCTTATCCTTATCCTTATCCTTATTCTTATCCTTATCCTTATCCTTATCCTTATCCTTATCCTTATCCTTATCCTTATCCTTATCCTTATCCTTATCCTTATCCTTATCCTTATCCTTATCCTTATCCTTATCCTTATCCTTATCCTTATCCTTATCCTTATCCTTATCCTTATCCTTATCCTTATCCTTATCCTTATCCTTATCCTTATCCTTATCCTTATCCTTATCCTTATCCTTATCCTTATCCTTATCATTTTCCTTATCTATATTATTAAATGCGTCTTCAAAGGATAAAAATAATTTTGAAGCCATGGAATTTTGTTCCAATTCTCATCTTGATGTGTTGATAGGACGCTCGTTAGGTTTGTTCAAAGTTTGATTTCCGATGATTTGATTTTTGATATAAACTATTCACGTCTACTTTTGCATTGATGGGTGTGTTAAACAATCTCTATTGAAATAGTTTAGGGCTAAGTGCAAATTTTTGTGTAGAGGTGCTTTCAGAGCCAAATTAATTTCATCATTTGTTTACTACTAAATACGTTTATTATTCATTACTTGATCTCACTCCATCTGATTGTTCATCTGAAAATTATACCTACACAATTCAGTTTTGACTCCACTTCCAATATAAAAACATTTCTAGCAAATATTCCTGATTACTTTTTCGTTTTATACTCTTCAAAGTTATTAATTTTTGCAGAAGCACGTAAACATTTTAGCCGTTGCCAGTTTGAATTTGAATTCTGAATTTTGTCATTTTGAATATGAATCAGGTTTGAAATGCATAAATTTCGCTCAAATCAACATCAACACACCAACATACACCGGTCGCAGCTCTCATCCATAGAAACCCTAGGGCAAATTTTTATTACACCATTTATTTTTTATTTTCTTGCTCTATTTGCATTTCGTTTAAAAAGAAAAAAGAAAGCAATTCCTTGTTTATCTTAATATAAAAAAAGGATCTGCTTTGGCTGTGTTTCTACTTTATCAAATGTACTAGTTGTGTTTTTTAACGCTGACAATGGTTTTCTACGCCGCGCTTCTCTTACATGCCATGCAACATGTTCCTTTATTTTCTCAAGGATTTTAATTCCTTTTAGTCTATTGCAAGGATTTATGCAATATTTTTTCTTTGTTTTGCCGCTTTTGTGTGCAAATGTCCTTAATGCTTCATAATGCATTTTTTGTATTTTGATGTGATGTGATGTCCATTTATTCGACGCGGTTTTTTGGGTTCTATTTGTATTTTATTTTTTTATTTTGAACGTTTTTGTGAAAATGTTAATTTCGACGCCTAAATAAATAAGACAGAAAAAAAGAAAGCGTTAATGGACCAAAAATGGACATTAATTGTATAGAGAAAAAGATTTTTAAGATTTCACGCATTTAAATGAAACTTTTATCAAATTTACAACAAGGCTTATAAGGAATTTAAACGTATTTCTTAATAAGCTCTGACTAATGCCAATGTTTTCATTCGGCATTATCTTTCCTCCGAATTAAACGCATCACTTCTATCATGTTATTATATGTTAGAGATAAGCTCTCAACTATATGATAAATATGAAACCATGCATATATCTAAAATTGCGTTTCTAGAAGTGCATTAAAGATGTTGACAAATTGAACCAGCAGTTGGAAGATATTCCTGCATACAAAGCTCCATTTAGCTGTGTGGCAAAGCGCGAAAGACTCGTTATGTTGATGCCACCATTTGTCAAGCTTGTGCAGCGATAAAATATGTGATAAGCTTTCTGATATAAGTGAATTTCCAACAAAGATTAACTTTAAGATGTTAAAGCAAAATTTCCCAAGGAAACATTAATTTTTTTTATTATTTTTGATGAAAATGCAACTTTATTATGAAAAAATAGTTCCATTTCAATCATTCAAACTTTACCCATTGCTAGCTATAACTGGTAGAGCCCGAATACCGTTATGGTAAAAGTGTTTCTCTTTTGAGGCTATCCACGAATCGAGCCTTTTTTTTGTCTTCATATGAGCCGAACTGCTGATCCGGCAGACCATGTGTCATCGAACGGTACAAGTAATAATCGGACGGTGCAATATCTGGGTAATATGGCGGAGAGGGTGCGTGGGACTTCCCATATGAGCGTTTTCAGAAAGGTTTTAATTGTTTTGGCAACGTCAGACCAAGCGTCGTCATGCTCTGGAATCACTTTTACGTGCCTCTGCTCGTATTGTCGCCATTTCTCGCGCATTGCTCGGTTATGGTTTCGTTCGGTTTCAACAGATCATAATAAATAACACCGCAGCGTGAATATTTCGCCGAGCCGACGACGTTCAAGCATGAACGGGCAGTTCCCATGACTTTCTTCTCTTTGGCGCCTGCTACACGTTCAATATATATTGATCGTGATTCGTGATATTTATTGAACGTGTAGCATGCGATATTGATGGATCGTGATCCATATCGCAAAATATTTAAATACTAGTGCGCGTTGCTGCCCCCAGCAACTATAATAACATAACCTATATAAAGAAGAGGCAGAATTAAGTGAAATGTGAGCGGAAAATTGCAATAAAAAAACTTGTATGTATCTCGGTTGCTAGCGTTCAGCGCGAGCGGCTTGCGAGAGCTTTATATATTTTCTGACTTTCATTTTGTTCCCAGAAGGAAATAACCCGAGTACTGTGTAAACTCTTGCATGGTTTCATACATTACTTCCATATAACTACTTTTGTGTACTACTTGATAATCGATGTACTGAATCTGAGCACAAATGTTTACTTTACTACTTTCTCGCACACTTAGTATGTAAAAAAAGAAACAATAGAAAAAAAAAATAAGCAGCATGCCGTTATTTTTTCTTTAGTTTTTGTTTGTCACTTCAAGCAGATTTTAAGCTGATCAATTTGATTTGATTTGTGCGTGGTGTGTGCGAAATTATAGATTGCAAAAAAACAATTAATATTGTCAAACAAACATTCAAAATGCAAGACGTATAGTTCCGAGTCTCCATGAGAAAAATTATGTCTCGTGGAGACTAGGGATAAAGTCTACTTCTATTTCTGAACACTTACAAATGATTGTTGTAGTTTGGATCGATACTTTTCCGCACACAATTGTATCGATAAAGTAGTAAGGCCTAATTATTTCCCTAAACACTAATGGAATAATACTGTAGCTTGAATCGATACTTTTCCGTACACAATTGTATCGATAAAGTAGTAAGTTGACTTATTTCCCCATGCATTTACAGATGCAAGAAGTATCTACACCGGACACTTTGTCGAAAACAATGTGTGTCGTAAATTCATTGATTCTGAGGCGGCCAAGGGCTGTGTAAAGTAATGGAAGCTTGTATAAGAACTTGAAGCGATTCGTGCTTCATAGTGGGTAATACAGCATCGATATTGTAAGCATCAAATTTCCTTCTGGGTTGTTAACAGACGCTCTATTAAGAAGAGACAGAAGAGAGCGAAATGTGAGCAGGTAATAGTTTTGCTCTGAGTTTGATAACGTTGTTCTCAGCTGCTCTGTTAATAAAAGAAAAACCAACATAACAACAACAATTATATGCAATTATATGCAAACTTTAATAAGCTTTAACTTCAAAAATATAAATTTTTAAGAAATAAAAAGTCCAGTTTGCACATCTACAGGTCTAAACCTATCAAACCATACTAAATTTATTAAAATTGGACTTGTACTTAAAAAGCCTTATGCCGGACAAAATTTGGGTTTGCGTAATATATATAAGATTTTGAAATCTAGATCGCGGATCGCAATACTGTCAATAAATATTGAACGTGTAGCATATTATGTTTCATCAGTACGCGATTGTGTATACAACAGTGAATAACAAATTGTGAAAATAAATAAAAAAAAACTGTTGCATATATTTTTAAATGGCAGAATTTAGTAAAACAGAGCTTGTGCTTCCGGAGGAATCGGAGCTTACTCTAGAGAAGCAAGTTCTGAAAGAGTTTATTCTGTATTTAGAAGCATTGCCGCATTCTAAAAAAAAGAAGCATTTTGTTTGCATTCAACATCTTGCAACAGCGAACCATTCAAAGTAAAAAATCTATGAATACTGACGCGATAAATATTGAACGTCTAGCACTCAACCGTGATCCAGCAATCCATGAATTTGGATCGCGATCCAAGTATCACGATAAATATTGAACGTGTAGCAGGCGCCTTTGGGTTGCTGCAATGAATCCATTTTTCAACACCCGTCACGGTGCGATGAAGAAAACCCTTCCATTTTTACCGCTGGAACAGTGGTGCACAGGCGAAAAAACGACAATCAACGTCCCTTGGCTTCAAATCATATGGAATCCATTTTCCTTGCTTTTGAATCATTCCCAACTTGGAATGGTTTTGCGGGTAACTCATGACTTACAATGCTGAAGCATGCTCTTCTTGCTTTTGGCACGGATCCTCGTCGAGCAATGCCTCCAATTCAGTGCCTTCGGAGGTTTTTGGCCTTCCATCACTTGGACGGTCGTTAACATCGAAATCACCGGTTTTGACGCAACGGAACCAATCACAGCACGTTGTTTTACTTAGAGCATCTCCGTGAAATTTTTGGAGGTCTAGACGTGCTTCAGCCGCCGTTTTCAACGAATGAAGAAGATATTCAAAACAGTTCCCGTAAATGCCGATTATTTGACACAAAATCAGACATTTTCACACGATCAAAAGTATATGATGCCCATGGTACAATTATAGGGCCGACTCGGAGAAGAATGTAGTAGAAAGCAGAGAAAAGCGGGCTAGTTGTCAAAATCAGCTGGTCATCTCGAGTTTCTTTGTGTTCATTTTTCGCAGTTGATTTTAGGTTAAACTTTTTACAAGCTTTTCTGCAAATTCAACACTTCCTCGGCATTTCATAGATTTATTTACAATATTTTCACATAAATTAACACGAACTTAACACACGTGTACGCACTATTTACAACTTGAAAATATAATATTTTTATTTCATTTGAAGTTTCTACCAACTAGGCCATTTTGACAATTAGCCAACCTTTTCATTATCCACTCTTTGTTGACGCGTGAGGGCACCAAGCGACTCGGCCCTACCTTGTAATTCTACTATGATGATGCCAAAACAAAATCACTAATGTGTCAAAATGGTTTATTTACCATGTCAAATCGACCAGCTCTTACTGCTAGAGCCATCTATGGGCAAACTCCGGGAACTTAGTTGCGCACCTTATATTTTGTAAGATTAGCTAATATACCGGCTGCTCATAACGGACAGTTTTTATCTCATTAACCCATTAACGTCCAAGGAGACGCAATTACAGGCTCTCTTTTGAGAATCATTCTGAAATGGATACATGAGAAATATTGCAACCGAAACTTTTGCTTAGGCTGTTTAATAAGTCTGTGGTCTAATTAAGAGAACATAATTTTTTAGCAAAATTCATTTTTGACGTAGAATACGTCATTCTCGGAGGTAAGTAGGGTGGTTGATAGTGATCAGGTGTCGGTATTTATATCACAATTTGAGCCTTTGGTGTGCCTAAAGTACTAATCGTACAATGTTGATGTTAGCACTTGTTGGTCTGCTTGATCCTCACTGGGAGAAAAATTAATGTTTGAACTCTCTAACTTAAATAAATTTTACACAATTACTTGAAATATAAAGCCAACATTTGATGTTTTTGTTTGCTTAAGTTTGCTACCTAATTATCGACAGTTTCCGGTTTTATCGACAAAACCATAAAATTTGTGTGGGAGCGCCCCTAAGGAGTGGTCTGAGGGAAGAGGTGTCAAAGGCAAAAATGTTTCTTTTGCAAAAGTAATGGGGGTCGGTCATACATATTAACCCTCTCCGGCACTCTCTTAAACGTCATATGCTCAGGTGTACTGAATAAATATACAAAAACCATAAAATTTGTATGGGAGCCCCCCTAAGGAGTGGTCGGAGGGAATAGGTGTCAAAGGCAAAAATGTTTCTTTTGCAAAAATAATGGGGGTCGGTCATACATATTAACCCTCTCCGGTACTCTCTTAAACGTCATATGCTCAGGTGTATTGAATAAATATACAAAAACCATAAAATTTGTTTGTGAGCCCCCTTAAGGAGTGGTGGGAATAGGTGTTAAAGGCAAAAATGTTTCTTTTACAAAAGTAATGGGGGTCGGTCATACATATTAACCCTCTCCGGCACTGTTTTAAGGGTCATATGCTCTGGTGTATGGAATAAATATTTTGCTAAATATTTTTTAAAAAGATGTCATCAAAAGCGAATTGAATAATTCTATGTCTTGTGTTACGACATAGTCTAAACTACTGTATCTTTTTTTTTTACTTTCCCCTCTCCGTTACTCTTAGTAAATTTTAAGTCTATTCGTTACTTATCGTAGTGCTTTTCAAAACCCCTCCCCAGCCTATATTGGCAACGTAATTTATGAACGAGCCCTTAAGTCATACCCAATACTATCTTCAGTCGGCCAATTCACTTTTAGTTGTACCTTAAATCAACTTCAGTCTACCAACTCACTTTAAGTCGTATCTTAAACAAACCTCAGTCGACCAACTCACTTTCCCTTAAGATTTATTTATATTGATCGAACGGATGAGTAACTTTAGTTTATTCAGCTATGTTGTGTTTAAAAAAAGGCGGGACTTAAGGGTATCCAGTCGGCCAAAATACCCTGCTACCCCTCCAATCACAATGGCCTTGGTACGGTACGCCCATGCACGCGGATGGTCGTTAACATCGAAATCACTGTCTTTGACGTGACTGAACCAATCACGGCACGTTGTTTCACTTAGAGCAGCAACTCCGTAAACTTTTTGGAACTCTCGATGAGCTTCAGCCTTCGTTCTACGAATGAAAGAAGAAAACCAACACTTTCCGCAAATGTAATTATCTCACAAAATCAGACATTTTCACACAACCAAAAGTATATGATGCCAAAACAAAATCACTAATGTGTCGAAACGGTTTATTTACCATAGGTCTAAGCTTGCTTCCTGACGGTTTGGATATATCAAAATTGATCAGCACTTACTGCTATAGCCATCTATGGAGAAACTGCGGGAACTTAGTTGAACACCTAATATTTTGTAAGATTAGATAATATAACGGCTCCGTTCATATCGGACAAAACAGTTTTGTCATTAACTTTTTAACGTCGAGGGAGACGCAACTACTGTTATTTGAAAGTAATATTTAAATGGATACATGTGATATATAAAGGGTGGTTACATTTTAAGGGCCGATGTTAATTTTGAATAAAACACAAATTATTTAGAAAATTATTGTCATTTCTTTTTATTATGATAATATTGGTATGGTTCATTTATGTATGGAATAAAATATCGGCCAAATGGCCGCCGCGACCTCGGCGGCACACCTCCATCCGATGGTCCAGATTTTCGACGACGCTGAGGCATAAGTGAGGTTCTATGCCGTTAATGTGCCGAATTATCTCATCCTTTAGCTCTTGAATTGTTGCTGGCTTATCGACGTACACCTTTTCTTTCAAATAACCCCAAAGAAAGATGTCCAACGGTGTCAAATCACATGATCTTGGCGGCCAATTGACATCGCCACCACGTGAGATAACACGGCCATTAAATTTGTCGCGCAAAAGAGCCATTGTTTCGTTAGCTGTGTGGCAAGTGGCACCGTCCTGTTGAAACCACATATCGTCCACATCCATATCTTCCAATTCGGGCCATAAAAAGTTCGTTATCATCTCACGATATCATGTTCATCTCACGTTATCATCTGCCTGACCGGCCTCATTTTAGAAAAAAAACGGTCCGATGATGCCGCCAGCCCATAAACCGCACCAAACAGTCACTCTTTGTGGGTGAATTGGTTTTTCGACAATCACTCTTGGATTATCATTCGCCCAAATGCGGCAATTTTGCTTATTGACGAATCCACTGAGGTGAAAATGTGCCTCATCACTGAAGATGATTTTCTTCGAATTTTCTTCGATCAACCACTGTTGCCATTTCTTGACACCATGCTGACCATTAACGACGCTTGAAATGGTCAAGAGGCTTTAGTTCTTGAGTCAATTGCACCTTGTAAGCGTGTAAATGCAAGTCTTTATGCACAATGTTCATCAACGACGAGCGTGAGAGGTGCAATTGTTGGGCACGACGACGAGTTGAGGTGGACGGCTCTTCAGCCACAATATCGCGAACAGCAGCAATATTTTCTGCAGTACGAGCTGTACGAGCATGCACTAGTGTTTTCACACCTCCTACACACCCGGTTTGCTAAAATTTTTGCACGATTTTTCGATTGTACGCACATTTGGACGATTAAATTGACCGAAAAAAACACGAAGTGCACGATATGCATTTTGATTTGAAAGCCCATTTTCATAATAAGCCTGAATAACTTTGACGCGTTGCTCGATTGTGTATCTTTCCTTGGTTCAAATTGAGTTAGTCTGAAATTGAGAAATGTCAAATGAAATGCAGAAAAAAAACTTGACGTTTAGGTGTGGTTCACATTCAACATCGGCCCTTAATTTAACCGCCCATTCGTAACCAAAGCTGTTGTTTAAGCTGTTTAATGAGTCTGTGGTCTAATTAAGGAAATATAATTTTTTAACAAAATCCATTTTTATTATACAACATACTCTTCTTTTTTCCATACTTGATAAAAAAGTCCTTCGATCTTTAAACATTTTGATAGTTTCTGTATAGAACGGTTTTGCAAATTTTTTAGGCCATGGTCCTACTCTTTAATCTTTCTGCATTTCTTTCCTCATTCCAAATTAACTGAAATTGAAAATACGTCAAAATTTACGACTTATGAGTTGCAGTTGGTGTTATAACTAGAATTGACTGAGGTAAAGGCATAACACTTCTTTTCACATGTTTTTGCAGCATTACACATCTTCTTGCCCACTAATATATCAGTCTATTTCGAATCAAGGCAGACTTGGCCGAATACATAGGTGTAATATCTGAAATCCTTGGTTCCAAATTAAACAAAAAATTTCTTTCTTCTTTTTTCTTTTTAAAATTGGTCGTTTTGCCTTGAGTGTACCGTTCAAATGATTAAATAATGCTGCATATAATTCGCCGGTTACTGATTTTCTTTTTGGTAGTCAAACCAATAAATGCCGTTAGTAACCAAAAAAAAAATCTTTTCTACCATTGTCGTATCTTTAACCACTTCGGAGCACTTCCACCTGTCGGCTAATCCATTGTTTTGGTTCTTGTACCGATTCAGATGTGTGGTGGTGAATAATGTTTCATCATAGTACACTAATTGACTCATAAAATATTTTGGATCACGATTAAAAATGGCTGAACATTGGTATGAATTTCGAACTTGTTAGCTTGGCCGTAGCCAGGATTTTGGTTGGGGGTGGGGGTTGCGATATCGGAAATATATAGCCAAACCTCGCACTTTCGATTAATGTTCTGATTTGTATGGATTTTTTTTTTGTTCTGATAGGGGGTTTTAACACCCAGAATCCCCCCTAGGCTCTGGGGCCTGTCTCACGCACTTTAATTTTGGATTTTCCAAAACGATATCATGAATTTTGTTGCGAATGCTACCCCTTTTGAGCTGCTGAACGATGAAGAACTATTGAATTGTATCACTAGGTCGTAGCAGTCGCTTAGCAAACACTTACGCGTTTGCTAGCTAGCCACATAAATTGGTACGTTGTGGAGGCAATTTAGTTGAGTTGCTAGCTCCAATAGATTTTTCTAAAAACTATATAAGCAAAGATATTAAATAGGTTTTGTTATTTCAATTAAATGAGGATTCTACTTTTTGTCAATAAAATTACCAGATCTCAAACATTCAATTACAAAAAAATGTTAATATATTTTAGTTGAAATATAATATTTTATGGTATTCTTAGCGTTTTTGAACCAATACTTTCTTTTTATTTATTTTCTTATCATAAGGAATAGCCCATCATAAGGAATGTAACGTAAATTCCCTTTCTCTAATATCGAAAACTGCTTGATTGAGAATTAATCCTTGCAATTTTTAATATTAATGGCATACGCAAGTTGTAGTGAAAATTTCTTGCGAGTAAAATTGGTTGATCCTTTTTTGAATGATACCACTACGGAATAAATAAGTAGAACATTTAAATTGTTGTATTTTGGTCCAGAATAATTGAATTGATCAACCAACCTCACCTGTGGCCCATTGCACAGTCCTACTAATAGAAAAAGATTTTGACTCATTAATTTAAGTCTCAATTTTTGGCATAAACCTCCTGCATCGTCAAAGGAGTCTGACAACGCTCGTGGGTGTGTAAAGCATTGATGATTGTCACAGCATTGCCAACATTTTTCAGCTTCTTAAATGTTGTATTCTTCAATTTCAGCGCCTTTTGTGATTATTCACGTTAAAAATTTTCAAAAATGTGTCTAAAAATGTACCGGAAGCTTTCCGTTCACATACAATTTGGCCACAAAGTAACAAATGGTAACATTGATGTCACAAATGCGGTAAATGTGCGTCAAACGTGATCAACTGCCACCCCAGAGGTCCCGGGTTCGAATCCCAGCTAGGCCATGATCCTACGCTTTGACCTTTCGCGTTTGCAATTTTCTTTCATTAGTAATCAGCTGAAATTGAAAACTTATCAATATTTACGACTTGGAGTCGTAGTTTGTGGATGAGATTGCCTTATTACTTGAATTGAATTGAATTGAATTGATTGCCCCTTCGCTCACACTAATCTACCACCCCATTTCGAACCAAAGCAGACTTGGCTGAATAGGTATTACACCTAAAAACCTTGGTTCAAAGCTTAAAAAAAATGATAAGGTTATGTATGTTATACTCGGAGGTACAAATCATACTCCATTATGTGTGTCAAATTAAGTAAATTAAACGATACAATAGAAAGCTTTCGTTTTATTATAAAATTGACGTTATTAATGCTATAGAACTTACAAAAAATAATAACTTGACATTAGGAAATAATTGTATACAAATAAATGCACATACTTAAATAATCAAAAATTATGAATAAAATCATAATATATATCAATCAATGCAAGTACAAGTAAGTAACCTGTTCAATAATGCATCATCTACATTAGCAAAGATTGTCAAAAAAATATTCAATAATAATGGATATATTGGATTACAGGGGGTGCCGAATTAGTCAGGGGACGGATTTCCGGGGGTCCAGTGTAAAAAAAAGATGAACGCTGATGGTTGATTAAAAATTTGATTTGTTGACAGTTCTTCTAATAATACTCTTAATAAACATTAAACATCTCTATTCAAATGCTGAGTGCTCCCTCTTGATGCTTCTGAATATACGAAACCGTCTAGTGCAGTTTTAATGAACTAAATGTTGACAATATTTAAAAACATTTCTAAGTCTTTATATCAATCCATGTCGCGATCAATATCACAATATCATAGATCCTAGGACCTACAAATTAGAATATCGTGATATTGATCGCAACATGGATAGGAATGGAGGCTTAGAATTATTTTCAAATATTGTCGAAAATTCATTTTATTAATACTGCTAAAGACGATTTTATAGCATTTATTGGTTTTTTTTGTTAATAATTTGAACTTAAATCTATTGGTGTTTTCATTTCTACAAAAAAATGTTGCCCTAACACAGTGCAACATTTTTCAAGTGTTGCACTCAACCCTCAAAAAGTGCAGGTTTTGAACACAAAACACTACCCTGCTTACTCAATTAGCTGATATATTTGTGTGCGCCAAAAATAAAAAATTTGCATATATTTAACAAAATTATATGTACACTAAGGGAAAAAAATATTAAATTTATCCAAAAACTTTTTTAATTTATCCAAAAAGCGAGTCATTTTTGCACCAATAACGCATTTGCATAAATCGACTACGTAAATATTTAAAATTCATTTAAAAACTTTTTTAATTAAATAAAATATTAAAATATTTAAACAGAAATAATAAAAAAATATATTAAAAGTATGCACGAATTTTTTAAATATCTTTTAAAAATTTACTATTTGAAAATAAAACTATCACATCTAAAGGAAATTTATATAAAAAATATTGAAATTAAAAAACAAAATATTCAAATATTTCTCACGAGCTGCGTCCATTAATGCCATTAGCATGGTTACTTTATTTTCTTTTTCGTTCCTTGATATTATACTATTTTTGACAGCCGGCGCAATATTATGGCACCAAATGTCATAAATAATATAAAACTATAAGACGAAAAATTATAAAGCAATATATGCAGGCAAATGACAATCTGTGCGACAATTTCGTGGGAAAATGTCGAGCTGTTACTCCAACCTACATAATCGCATAAGCAATCGCTCATATGTACGACCAAATATTTCTGTTATATTACTCTTGCAACAAAAATGAAATGAGAACTATAAGAACTAAGGTTGCAACTGCAAGAGAACAGAGTGCGATGCTGTTGCTGCTTGTCGGAATATGTGTGTACGTGTGCGATGCTGTTGCTGCTTGCTTGTATGGAATATGTGTGTACGTGTGTGGTATAAATAAAATTCAAATACGGGGAAAAAACGAGTTGTAAGGAGAACATTTGATTTATCCACGTAAATATTTAAGGGGAGATACGCAGTCAGAACTTTCTTAAAGCCTTAAGTCTCAAGAATATGTGGTGAAAATTTCAAGTCGATATCTCAAAAAATAACAAAGTTATAGCCTACTGAGTGAACCGCCTTCTAGAGCGCGCAGTGCTGGCGCTTATTTTCAAACGCGTTTTTCTCGAAACCATGTTTTCAAAGTCGGTGACCAAGATTTCTCAAAGCTCAGTGAAGCGATCGTTTTGATTTTTTTGTAGGCTTATTGTACACATTAAAAGTAAAAGTATTTGCAAAAGTATTTCAGCTCGCACACACATACTAAAACAAAAATTTTGCGCTTGTATTGGAAGCTCTGCCAACGCTGTGCACCACTGAACTAAATTAAACGAATATGTATCAAGCAAGATATGGAAATATTTTTTTAATAAATTTCTAAACTAAACAGAATTTCCAAATTTGGGCTTCGCAGGCACCTAATTTCAGATCAGTAGAACAGTTTAGAAAAAGAAATATTAAAATCGGTCAACCCATTTCAGAGTTCTGCTCCTTTAAACATTCTTCATGCAAGTTGTTCCATGGGAGCTTCGCTCGCTCGCTCCAATAACAAATGATGAAACATGGGTTTGTGATTATGGTGTCGAAACTAAGGCCCAATCGTCCCAGTGGAGGTATTCTTGATTGGTAAAATCAAAAATAATAACGATAAATTCGATCATATGGCAAGGTTATGCTCACTGTTTTTTTCAATTTTAATGGCATAGTTTACCATTGCCAAAAGGTCTAACAGTTAATAGGGAATACTACCTATAAGTTCAATGCTGTTTGCGTGAAACGATCCGAGAAAACCCTCCGAGATTTTTGCAACTGCACTTTTTGCAACACCATAATGCAACTGCTCACTCTTCACTACTTGTTCGGGAATTTTTGACAAAAACAACACTCTTATCCTGCCCCAGCCTCTATATTAGCCAGACATGGCCCCGTGTCATTACCTTCTGTTCCCAAAAATAAAAAGAACCTTGAATGGCCGTCGTTTTGCAAGCATAGATGAGAATAAAAGTTAATGGCTGAAAAAGCTCAAGGCAATACCAAAGAACAAGTTCCTGAGGTATTTTTAGGATTGTAGACAGCGCTGGCATATGTGTATTAAGGCGGGTCGGTCTCCATAAAAAAACACGTGTTCGATAAATTCGGTCTGATATGTACCTTGGCTCATTATGCTACCCTCCTCAAAACGATTTCGCGATGTGTTAACCCTTAGGCTTCCTGGAATTTTTTTAAAAAAGTGCCTTTTTTGGTCAAAAACCCACTTTTTGTATGGACAAGTTTTTGTTTCGCTGTATCGCTGTTGTTGTTTCTCTGTAGCACATTGCGAAATCATTTTGTGGAGGGTACAACAATGAGGTATTGTTACAAGGTACATTTTGTACCGAGTTTATCGAACAGTTTTTTTTAAGCGACCCAGCCTGTTGTGCATAATACCTAATGTTCCCCATTGATGTACAGTGGTATTTAATAACTTTTTGCATAGAAAGAAAAAAATATATCGTTTTCAAATTTTGCACATACATATATTTATTAAAATTTAAAGAGACCATAAAATTTTTTTCGGCTAAAAAAATTCCCCTCAGATGTTCCAGACTGGTGATATCCTGCACACCGTAAATTTTTTGGCATTTTTTTAAAAAAAATCAAATAACGTCAAAAACCGATTCAAAAATTCTGATAAAAATTGTTTTGTATTCGTTAAAAGTTAGTAAATATACGTGCAAAATTTGAAAATGATATCTTTTTTCCTCGACCTGGGCTCTAATCACAGCAGCGACAGAAAATTATTTGAATTAAAATGATTTTTCTGTACGGCCGCCACCTCTCTGCAGACAATGGCAAACCTCAGAGAGTAATCAAAATGTCATGTAAAGCTTCTTGAGAACAAGAACATTCCGTCGGCGTTAGACCTGTAGGTCCGGTTCTCGGTCAATTGTGTACAAACTTAATAACACTCACAACACAATTGATCATAAGAAGCTAGGTCAAAGTCCTTTCAAGGGTTGACATGACCAGTTATTTATTTTATTTTTATCTTTTTTCTTTCTATGAAAACAATTTCCCGAAAAATTTTTTTTAAAATTTTTAACCTATATGTCCCCTTAATGCAGTAAAAATGCAACAACGAAACAGAAAATGCTTCATGGAATTATATTTCTTTGGCTATTTTCGGTCACATGATAAAAATAAAACAAGAATATATGGCGTCTTGAGGCCTCTCAGAAAACCTCTTAAAGACCAATTAAAAAATTAAATTTAAATTAAAAAAGGAAAGAAATTTGAACAAAGATTAGGACCAGGCATTAGATAAGGAGAAAGACAAAGCTTTGAATTGGACAAGAATTAGGACACATTTTTTGACAAGGATTGGGAAAAGGACTGCGATAAGATTAGGAATGATCATTTAGAAACACCTAAAACAATATCTAGGTGTTTCTAAATGATTAGAAATAAGGAGAATATCGGGAGAAGGATAAAGACAAGGAATGGGATAAAGGAATATAACAAGTATTTGGACACACTGAGGAGGAGATTTAGGACAGATATTAGGGAAAAGAAATGAAAAAACGATATGAAAAGGAAATTAAAAGAAAAGAATAAAGTCAGGGGTTTGGCCATGGATTAAATCAAGAGTTTGAACAAGAATTAGTAAAATTATAAGACAATAATTATAATAAGGATAAGAATGAGGACAAGTTTCGGAACAAAGGAAAGGATAGGGATAAGGTTAAAGGACTGTAAGCCATATTCTTTGCATATTGGCCCAACACCATGCCAAGACATTGCTACTCAGACCATAATGCTCTCACCAGCATGGTTAACTGTCTGAACAGTGTATCTTGGATGGAATTCTAAATTTATTGGCCTCCTGATTTAAAATACAGTTGATATAGAATTGATTTAGACCATCGCAAAAAGCGATGTGCATTTTTAAGCACCCAATCGCCGTTTCTGTTTCTGACATTGATTTTTTATCATTAATCATCTTTATTTTACTTGATTTTGATAATATTGGCGACTAAATAAACATTAAATTTTCACAGCGACATTTTTTATTGCGACATATTTCATTGTGACTTCTTTATTTGGGACTTTTTTGTTAATGAAGTCTTTATTTGAGACGCTTATTTATATGCAATCAATAAAATTGTGAACTACAGTCTGTTAATTAAGAGCGTGTACGGCATTATTTGCAGTCCGTAAATAGTGCAACCCTGAAATTTTGTCAACAAGTCGACATAACCTTGACGCACTAGTAAAAAGTTAAATTGGTGGTCGAAACTTTGTCAGAAAAGAGTGTTAGGCATAATGATTTGCTGCATACGCAGAACGCTTCGAGGCAGTTTTCGTCTGCAACCATCCAAAAGGACCAAAAATGTCCTATGCAGCTGCGGCAAAGTATTTAAAAAAGTCAAAGGCTTTTGTCCGGAAGTGGGTGCAACGCTTTAAGGAATCTAAAAACGTCGATGACTTTCCGATCGTGACTGAACAGGGAACGTGACCGAGAAGGATAAAAAAATTATAGTGAGTTTGTTTTCGCGGAATCCTGGCTTAAGCTTGCGTCAAGGGCAAGCGAAATTGAGGCAAAAGGGTCTAAATATATCGCACGTAACTATTCGTAACCATTTGCGTGCAAATTATTTGAAATGGCGAAGCACAACGAAGAAACCACTGTTGTACGAAAAACACGTCACTAAAAGAATGGCTTGGACAACAGAAAACATTGATCGCGATTGGAGTAACGTACTCTTCTCCGACGAATCTTCTGTTTGGGGTTATTCGATCGTACCGCGGGCTTGGTCTTCGTCGTCAAGTAATTTTGTCCAGCACACTGGTAAACATCCCATTAAAATTCATCTTTGGGGATGCTTCTCAAAAAAAGGGTTTCGGCACTTTGCTCCTCTTTACCGAGAACCTTAATGCTGTCAGAATGGTCAAAATTTATAAGAAGGCTTTATTACCAACTGCCAATTTATAATCAAAAACAAAGACTGGATTCTGCAGGAGGATAGTGACCTCAAACACCGCAGCTGCCTCTGCACCGACTGGAAAGCGAAAAAGGCATCGTCACATTAAATTGGCCTGCGCAATCGCCTGATGCTAATCCCATCGAAAACTTCTGGGGCTACATCAAGCAGAAGCTTCGAGGGAGACCCACCTATACTTTAAAACAGCTTTCCCGAAAAATTCGATGCACTTGGAGAGCTCTTCCTGTCGAATATGACGAAAATTTAGTGGAAAGTATGCCGCGGAGATGTCAAGCGATTATTAACGCTGGTGGTGATTGGACATCTTATTAATGATTGCGTCGTGCTTCGGAACATGTATAATGAATAAATATAAAGAAAAATTTTCTTATATAAATTTTTAGATAAATTATGCCATACACGCTCTTCATTAACAGGACTGTACATTATTGAGACATCTTTATTTACGACTTGCGACAATTTTTCTCAAAATGATTTATTTCGTGGAATTCTCTTTTCACAAGTTCAATGTGCTTTTAGGGTTTCATGCTTTGTTCGAGCAAAGCAATTGTGCACCACCCTGCCATGACTGCCTTCGAGTCACGTTACTAAATTGAAATCAATTTGTGTGCGATGTCAGTGGCGGCACTTCAGCACAAAGAGTTGAGTAAATAGATGAAGAAAAAAAAAACAAAAAAAAAAAAAAGAACGCAAAAAGAAAAATTATAGCTTTTAGCTTTCTTTTATGCATTTACATTTGATGGAGCAAGGACGCAAGTACATACACCGACATTTCACATATACTCACACAAATTGAGCGCACTCTTGTGGCAATGAGAGATGACGTCTGCGCTATAGAAACTGGTCGAAAAATGGTGTCCTGATTGGTCTAAGAGCAGAGGCGGAGTTTGTTCGCACAAATACCAAAGCAGTTGACATTCTTAAATATGTATTGGTTTGGCTGAGTGTGTAGCGTGTCCTGGCATTAAGTTGGAAAAAAACGACTTTTTGATGTCGCAAATTTGTGTTGCCTCCACTTTACTATACTTTGCTGACTGAGGGTGTTCACAAGTGTGTGTTCGTGTGTGTGTGTGCATGTAAAGTGTTCTGACTCTTGCTTGAGTCCTGTTGGGTGGAATGGCGGGTTGGTTAGTTCTTTTTTTTTCTGTTCCAACTGTGTCTGGGTTGAGATTTGTATGCGACTGACTTTGCATTCTGACTGGTTAATATAACCGCAGGATTGCATTACGCCATCATGTACGGAGTTACATAGTCACATTAAGCTGTATGTGTTGAGGGGGGGATATAGACGAAAAGTGTTGTGTTTGTGTGAGTGTGCTTGCTGGTGAAATTTTGTTTTTTTTTCCATGGTTCAGTGGGTGTTTAACTTTTTATGGACGCACTTGGACATATAAGGACAATTTTGTCAAGGCACAGCATCCAAAATCTTATGAAGAGCTTGGAAATCATTATTTGGGAATCGTACTATCTGACATTCTTAAATTTTTTTCATTTAAGTATTCCTAAGTTACAATTGATAGACTTAAAGCTGAACTTGATAATTAAGGATAATGGGAAACCCTAAAAAATTTTAAAAATGTAACGAACAATTATGCCTTAAACTGTACCGTTCTGGTTTTTGTTTTTGTTTGTTTGTTTTGAACTTCTTCATTTCTTATTCTTGAATATATTTTTTTTTTCATAAAAAGCGTTCAAACCATCAGCTTTTAGTTCTTTTTCCATAGTCTCAGAGCAAAATTATGTAATATTTTTTTCAATTTCAACTAAAGTTCTGAAAGCTCATGTTCATATCTTCAAAATTTAACACCATTAAAATTCTTGTAAATAACCTTTGATTTGTCTGGCTTAATAACTACAAGCGATTCCCATTCAATTAAACTGTTCATCACCCCTAAAAAACTTCAGCTTAAAATGTTACAAATTTTAGCTGGCACCGATGTTCGTAATATTCTACACTTGAGTTAACATAAGTCCAAAATATACCAACTCCTATGTACAAACTTGCATGTAATAATCTGCGTAGCATTTAACTTAACTCCACCCCAGTTACAAATAAACACTTACACCAAGGCAGGGCGCCAGGATTTTATCTCTCTTCTGTTCTCTCACATGTAGTATGTGTAACCAATACAACTGTCACAAAAGTCACTTCCATTTAGACAAGAGTCAGCAAATCAACCCCTATCTACCAATGCTACCACCACCATCACAGCCACTAACACCATCATCAACTTCATTATCAGTGCCAACATAAAAGGGAAGAAAGCCCTGACTAAGCAAAAATTGCGTTGAAGTTATTGTATTTCTTTGACTGTATTTTTTCGGAGGGTACATGTCTGTCACGCCCTTGAATTTTTTGGAGGTTTTTTAATTAGTACCAATAAAATTAAAAAGAACACACCTGTAGTTTTTAACGTAACATCTTACCTCTATCCTTATCTTTATTCTTGTCCCTATCCTTACCTTTGTTCCCTAACTTGTCCGCATCCTTATCCTTATTTTTATATATGTCCTTATAACTGTCCAAATTCTTGTCCAAACTCTTAATTTAATCCATGCCTAAATTCCTGAACTTATCATTGTTCGTATCCCTCTTTTCTAATCCCTGTCCATCTTTTTTTTCCCGATATTTATCTTAAATCTTGTCCTTAGTGTTTCGAATTCTTCTTCTATTCCTTGTCTCATATCTTATTCTAATCCTTTTGCAAATTTTGTTCTAAATATTGTTTTTGGTGTGTTATAATTCTTTTCCCAATCCTTGTCTCAATCCCTGCCCCATCCATTTGTCCAATTCCATGCTTTAATCTTTGTTCAAAATATTTATTGTACGCCTTAGCTTATTCCTGGCGCCAATTTTTGTCTGGCTACGAACGAGGTTTATGAAAAATCAGTTTCTTCAGCTTTTTGCAGAAATATCCTCGAAGTACGACAGTAGCATAAAAGTTTTACCGGATTATATATCAAAGCGGCATTTTTTGTTTTAGTTAGTAGAGTTCATTTAAAAATTAAATAATTCCATTCCATTCCATTCCAGCATTTCAATTTTTTTGGAGAAATCCCACCAACAAGAATTATTGGTAGTACGGAGAGAACTCGCCACTTAAGCGCTAGATGGTTGAAATAAAATCTCGCTTTCGAATCTTTCGAATAACAATTTTCAGCTCCATATATTTAGGGAATACCTGTTTAAAAGAGCAAAATGGTTCAACTAAAGAAACTACTCAGGAATGTATTTTTTCTGGCTTGGCCGATACACGTGTTTAATTAAAGGTACACGTTGCTCGACCGTGCATTTCTCCATTACTAATGCTGAAATTACAAAGATGCGATAAGTCCTAACCAAAATAGACGAAACGAGACCAAATAGAATTGCAACTTGCCGAACGTTTGCAATCGTTACGTCTGTTTTGACATTCAACCCAAAATGAAACGAGTTCCTCCAATCGTCTGAAAAAAGAAGAAGACTATTCTGCACAGCTGTTGTTGACGAGTTGAGACGCTAAAAGTTCAGTTGTTACGGAACAGAACGTCTCGTCAAACCATTTCGTTTAGTTTCGATAAGCTTACGTTTGCTTATTTAAGCGAACATTTTCGTCTTCACTCTTTACGGACCAAATCGTCTATTTTGGTTAGGCCTTTAGGTCGATCGGCCTTTGATCGACTTTTTAGAAACTTTACGGGATAAGATGTCAGAATAAACGACCTTATATTATTTTGCTTCTTCAATGTTGCTTTGGCAAGTCGTGTGTCTGTCAGTAAGATCAACGTAAATAAATAACTTAATATATAATGGTAGTAGATTTTATTTTATATCATGAAAACTTAAAAATAGTGTAAAAAACATAACTTCGTCACGTCAAAAAAATCGGTTACAATAAAAAATAAGCCCTTGAAAGCAGTTTTAATAAAAAAAAAACATACATTACTAAACAAAAACCTGAAAGATTGAAACTAAAAAAATACCCACATATTAAGTTATTTCAAAGCAAATGCAACCCTTCCATAACAAAAAATGTCAAACGCACGACCGAGCAGACATTTTTGAAGCGAAGCTTTTTACGCCTCGTTCTGCGATTTGCTAGAGTGAAATCAGAAAAAACGACTCTTTTTTCCGACACCTTTTTTCTTAGAATTGATATTGTTTTTTGCTTGCATCAAGTGAACCAGAAAATGTTAAATTAAAAATAATTTCTTGCCCGCTGCAGGAACTGAACCCACAACTCACAGTTCTATCGTTTGTTGGTACTTTCCTCTAACCATTACGCTAAAACCCTTTCTTTCATAATTTTGTTGATTCAGTGATAAACATTAGCTAAAGCTATGTTTGAGCAGATCACTATAATCTATTACTTTAAGAAAGGGATTGTGTGTTGGCTATTCTAGGACTGTGTATTGGCTAGCCAACCGACAAAAGTAGCAAACAAAACGAACTAGAGCAAAGATAACTAAATTTACCGAGCTATGGTTTGAATCTTCGGTTTGTCCATGCGAACTAAAAGACCTAACGAACTAAAAGAACGAACGAACTAAAAGAACGAACGAACTAAAAGAAATATTCACTAAGGATTGTGTATTAGATGTTGTTTCTACTTCCTACTAAAGGTCGTTATAAATATCGTTAAAAATAAACAACCTGTAAGTTGATTAAATTGTAACAAAATTAATGATTTTTGTATATTTATTCCCTACAACTGAACAGGGGGCTTTAAGGGAGGGTTAATATATATGATATATATACTTTGTTATTTTAAAGTTTTGAATTTAAAAATTATTTTAATCGAAAAAACGCTATTAATTTATCAAATCTATGAATTTGCGAAAATGCTTCGCTTCTCTCGCGTGTCCAGTGACGCACCTGTGTTTTTTTCTACTCATCTCGTTAGATCGTACTTAGCTCGTACTTTACTCCTTTGTACGATATTTACGACCAAAGCTTGTGGTCGAATTACGAATCGCTGAATAAAAACACGTCAGTTTCTACTCTAGCAGTCAACGCACGATCGACCTAACGCATTTTTGTGATTTAGGTATAAACCTCCATGTTTGTTGTTCACGTAAAGAAAAAAAAAACGTTTATCGCCAGTTTGCCGCAAAAGAACTTCGCTTGTCATGCTTCAAATCGATATTTGCAAACGTTTCAACAGTTGTCATAATAATAGTCAGTTGTGAGAAACGCGTCATTTAGTTGCAGGCAATTAATTTCGTTTGTCATAAACACGAGTGATTTTTAAAATTCAGCAATTGAAAAAAAATTTATTTTTCCCAACAGAAAACTTCCTTTGTTTTCTCCTTCGTTGTATAAACACAACGCTTATAGTTCAGAGTTACTTTTTGGACAAATTGTTACTATATAACCAAAGTGGTAATTTGCGCGTATTCGTTTGTGGCAAATACAACTCGCAAACGAAGTGTAGTTGGAGAATTTTTCAGTTGTGGTAGACGAAAAATTTCTTTCCGTGTTGTAATAGAAATAGTACTCTACACTTGTCATAAAAAAAGGAATGCCCGAATAAAAATCTCAATGTGAAAATATTCAATGTGTTATCAGTAGCGAGTCAATATATTAATTTTTGTGGTATTTATGAAAAATTTGAAATTAATATGACGTCAATTGGTACGGGAAGCACGCGTGGTTTTGATTCGATTTTGGAAAGTGTCTAATAAAAGTTTTTATGTGAGATAAAAGCTTGTCAGCTAAATTTCAAATTTTCAAATTTTTTTGATGATTTTTTAAAAATTTCACCGTTCTTCACTTTGTATGGCTGTCATACAATTTTGACAGATTTCAAAGCTCAAGTGCAAAATTACAACTTCTCTGACTAATTTTTATATAATTTTTACGATCATATTAATTTAAATTTTAATTTTGGGCGTAGGATATACCTATAAATAAAAAAATTTGAAGTTTTTGGGATATACGGAGAGAAATAATATTCTTATATTAAGGGGGCGTCCGTGGCATAGTTGGTTAAAGTGCGTGGCCGCTATGTCAACGAACCTGGAGACCCGGATTCGAACCCAAGCAGCGACAGAAAATTATTTGAATTAAAATAATTTTTCTGTACGGCCGCCACCTCTCTGCAGACAATGGCAAACCTCAGAGAGTAATCAAAATGCCATGTAAAGCTTCTTTAGAATAAGAACATTCCGTTCTTCGCCGTTCGGAGTCGGCGTTAAACCTGTAGGTCCGTTCCTCGGGCAATTGTGTACAAACTTAATAACACGCACAACACAATTGATCATAAGAAGCTAGGTCAAAGTCCTTTCAAGGGCTGAAATGGCCAGTTATTTATTTTTTTTTTTATTTTTATATTAAGGGGGCATATAGGTTACAAATTTAAAAAAAAGATATCGTTTTCAAATTTTGCACATATATTTATTGACATTTAAAGAATACAAAAAGTTTTTTTTTAGTATTTTTGAAGCGGTTTTTGACGGTATTTGATTTTTTTTTTTAAAAATTCCAAAAAATTGACGGTGTGCAGAAAATCAACAGTCTGGAAAATCTGCGAAAAAAAACCAAATTAATCCTTGTTGAAGTGGCTATCGCCTGAACTAGGATAATTTTTTCCTCCGAAAAAAATCAAAATGGCGACCGATTTTGTAACCTCGAAAATCGACTTTTTCTTCAAATGGCCGCCATTTTGTTTTTTTCGGCGGAATAAAATTATCCTAGTTCAGGTGATAGCCACTTAAGCAAGGATTATTTTGGTTCTTTTTCCGCAGATGTTTCAGACTGGTGATATCCTGCACACCGCATTTTTTTGGCATTATTTCAAAAAAATCAAATAACTCCAAAAAATTCTGAAAACATTTTTTTGTATTCTTTAAATGTTAGTAAATATATGTGCAAAATTTGAAAAAGGTATCTTTTTTCCTTCTAAGAAAAAAATAACCTAAAAAAATTTCTTTTTAAATTTGTAACCTATATGCCCCATTAAACAAATATTTTGCTTCATCTGAGAAAATTTAAAATTAAGGCTTATTTTTTTCAAATCAAACAAAAAAAAAAAAAGAAACAAAACAAAAATTAAGAAAAATAAATTTATAATGAGCATTTATTTCTAAAATTCAATAAAATAAATGATTGCTAGAAACAAGAATAAAATACTTGATTGTAGAATCTGAAACAGACTTGAATCAAGAAAATATATAGTTTTATTTTATAAATAAAAAAAATTGTTTTCAGTTAGTGAATTAAGCAAATTTTTCTCACTTCAACTTATATTGGCATGTTTATAATTCACAACATGTTTACTTGAAAATATGTTTTTTTTTTTTTTTTTTTTTTTTTTTTTTAGCTTTGAACCAAGGATTTCAGGTGGAATACCTATTCAGTCAAGTCTGCCTTGGTTCGAAATGGGGTGATAGTTTAGTGGGAAGGAAAGGGCAATCAAGTGAAACATGTGTAGAATGTTCTAAGCGTGGTGGAAAGCCAAAGAAACATGTGAATTTGAATCAGAGGTAAGTGTTATGCCTTTACCTCAGTCAATTCAAGTTATAAGGCAATCTCATCCACAAACTTCTCTACCATCAACTACAACTTCAAGTCGTAAATATTGATGAATTTTAAATTTCAGTTGATTAGAAATGAGGAGAGAAAATTTAGAAAGGTTTTAAAGCGAAGGACCATGGCCTGGCCGGGAATCGAACCCGGGACCTCTGGGGTAGCAGTCGAGCACGCTAACAACTCGACTACCGAGGCGCTCGACTACCGATGCTTTGAAGGCGCAGTGTCTTATCTGTTAGACCGCTCTTACAGTGGTCAAGAGTTGACCGTCAACTCTTGCATTTGTCGATGAGAGATGCGGACATCAACATGAGAGATGATAAGTTTAAAAGGGAATAGCAAGCAATTAACGTCAATTCTTGATCAATATAAAAGGGGTATTACTTTACTTGGAAACATGTAAGTGTCCGCAAGATATATTTAATATAATTGTGTAGTTTTTATGATCGGTTATTCTACATCCTGCATGTTTACTGAAGTATTTTCATTATAATAAGAAAATTAAGTTTATAATAAATTAAATTATAAATTAAATAAATAAAATAAATAAAGGAAAACATTATAGTATGTATTAAGAAAATTGTTTACTTGAATCAACCAAACTATTTTAGTTTTCAGTAAATTCTGAACTTGAATCAAGCAAATTCTTCTCAATTCAAGAAAAATTGATTTCTCAAATTAAGCAAATTATTCTAGTTTTCAACAAATGGTTACTTAAATCCATTCAAGCATTCAAGCAAATATTAGTCTTGAATATAGAAAAAAAATATTCTTGAATGTTTCTTGAATTCTGCATTTGTTTCTTAATATCATATATTTTAAATTGAGAAAATTTTATTTAAATTAGCAAAATAATGAATTGAGAAATTGAATTGAGAAATTTCCGATTGAGTGTAAACTGATAGCCTATTTGCTTGATTCAAGCATAGAATGCATGATTTTTTCTCTCCGTATAGTCATAATTAAAATTGAAAGGTTAGAAAGCTTTAAGGTTCTTAAATTATGCTGTCTATAAGAGTATAGTTTATGCTAGCCATAGACGAAATAGTCGACTTTTTCGCATAAAATATATTTTTGAGATGAATTCAAAAAAGTTTTTGCTACGAATGTTGCCTTTTAAGTCTTGCGCCTAACAATGAAAAAACAGTGGTGAAAATGTTTTTATCGTTTTCTAAAGTGTTCTCCAAGATAATCAATAAACTTTTGCAATCGTTTGAATCAATTGTCGAAACAGTTTGGCTTCTCCGAAGTTGGTACCTCCGAAACCAGATTTTTGAAGTGTAAGGTCTGTTCGGACATAGAAACACGTTCGCCATGTATTTTTTTCTTAATGTGAGGGAACAAGAAGAAGTCATTGGATGCCAAGTTAGGACTTTAAGGTGAATTATTAATGATCCTATCTCTTTTTTCGCCAAAAATAGGACAAAATGACAACATTTTTACAGGATTTACAGGGCCTCTCATACAAAAGCAGGAAATTTTCAGTTTAAAGTCAAAAAATTATTAATACTTCTATGTTCAAAGAACTAAATAAGCATTTTCGTTGATATAATGCTCAAATTAAGAAATTGCACCTTAAACTTCAAATATGAAATTAGGTTAGAAGACTTAGCATCCAGGGCGAAAAGGTGCTTAGCTGTTTTCAAACGCTGTCCTATGTTTGCATTCCCTCCTGATGCTATCGAAAAGACTCCTTTTCACTTTGAGCAGAAAACCTGCACTTTTGACACTTTTCGTTTTTTTGTCAGGAATAAATATCTTCTTTGAAGTTGATTATTTAACACACACTTTTTCTTCGACATTATGACAAGTTCAAAGATATGAGTGGCACTGACAGGGTTGCAGTGTAACACTTTAAACAGAGTCGCAAAAGAGGAAACAGTTTATTAAGGGAAATTTTTGACTTATTATTATAAAAAAATGTAAAAATAACAATAACATAACATAAAGTGGACAGAAGTGCAAAAATTGGAGAAAATGAGAAAAAATAGGACAAAACAAGAAAAAGCAAGATTTTGAGCCGGCTTCACAGAACACAGGACTTTGCTTCAAAAAACTGGACTGTTGTGCCAAATACAAGATGGATGGGAGCTTTAAATAAACCAATGAACTTGAGAACCTCATCCTTTTTGAAGTCGGTTAAAAAAATAGAAATAACTATAATAATAATTCGATTTATAATAAAGGCTGTTTGTAAGAGGCGAAGAACTTTAAATTGAAATAACCCTACAGAGAAAAGAACCGGTTCTAAGCCTATCCCGTGATAAGTCCCTAAGGGAGAGAGGGATCAGTCCCAATTCTGCCACCAACTTTTGAAACCGATCGGTAATTTTTACACGACGTTGTCATTGACAGGAGTCAATTGCCACCTGCTACGTCACCTTGGACCTGTCCAGTGACCAGCCCCGAAGAACAAATTTGTGACCTATCCTAACTGTTAGCCTAATGGCGTCAAATAGCTCGAACGAAGTGGAACGAAATATCTGACAGGTGTGGTTTTCAATCATTTGATTAATTTTTTTTGAAATTTGAAGTTTTTCCGTTTTTGTAAAGTCACTTTCTACGGCAGGAGGCGTGGTTGTCATCAGACTTGGCTCATTTTCGAACTTGATCATTATTTTTTTTTATAATCTTTTGTATCGAATTCCTTATGATACTTGCAACACCTTCTTATGGGCGTTACAAACTTGAATTCCACGCGACCTCCACTACCTACCGAAGATGCTAGGTATTCTTGACTGTCATTCCAGAGGTCTCCGGTTCGAGTCCCAGCCTAGAACCGGAGCTATGGTCCTACGCTTTAACCCGTCTTTATTGGTTTTTCATTTCTAATCAAACAAAATTAAAAATTCATCAATACTGACGACACAAAAGTAGTAGTTAGTGGTAAAGAAATTTGTGAAGAGGATATAAATTCAAATGTTTCTAGGGCTTTACACATGTGCTTTACTTGATTGCACCTTCTTTCCCACTAATCGATCAATCCATTAAGAGTCAAGGCAGACTTCACTAAATAGGTATAACAACTGCTGAAATCCTCCGTTCAAAGCTAAAAAAAAAATACTCATATTTTAACTAAATTTTAATATATTCTACGTTGAATAGGACCCACTGTGCTTCATAACACAGGAGCGCTTAGCAAGGTGACAGGAGTAGAAATCATACACAGAATAAATAGCAAAAGGTATGCAAAAAAAACTTAAACGCTCCCGTAAATGACTTTCGAACTAATAAACAGAGCCACACAAACGTAACCGTGCCACACGGCCTACAAGAGTCGATCACGACCTACTCCAAAAAAGTTTCAAGCAAAAAATAAATAAAAAAAAATATGGCGCCATATTAATTTGTGAGCTCCACAAATCTTGCCTCAAACTCAAACACGCATACTAATACACAGATACGAAATACCAGCATACATCCACTTGTACACACACACACATATGGTGCTCCCACACTGACGCATAACTTTTATATAAAACTTCTGGTATACGTTGACTTTCTTGCGCGCGCCTTTCAACAAGCTACTATGTAGCTAGCATTGGCAGGGGAATCATACAAGGACGAGGATATGATGTTGCACTGACTCGCAAGCAATGACTATGTGATGCTCTTAAAGTGGTAACTCGGTTACTCTAGTACATCGATGGCGGCACCGGATATACATAGCTTTTGTCATTCTTGACATTTTGTGGTGAATAGTAGAAAGCCACAGGATACGATGTCAGTAAATGGTCGAAGTTACAAGCGCAAGCTGGCGAAGCAGGAGTGGGAGCACAGTGATTATAACAACAACAACAACAACAACAACAACAACAACATCAGTAGCTACTCCGTATATCACAAACACCACCCACACCAGCTTTTGCTATGTTGCCAGGAAATACGCGGAACAGCAGCCTGACAGAAAGTCTCGATTTGTTGTAATCACATTAAAATAAGAGAAGAAAAAAAAAGAAAGAAAAATGAAAAACGAAATAAAAAAAGGGCGTTTTCCGGTTGGCCTGTATGCAGCGACGGCACAGTGGAGGTGAGTGGAGAAAGGGATGAAAAGCGTACCAACAACGAATTCGACCTTTTGTAGCTTTTCGCATTTAGAAGACTTTTTTCAAATAACTGTTGTTGTTGTTGTTGTTGTTGTTGTTGTTGTTGTTGTTGTTGTTGTTGTTGTTGTTGTTGTTGTTGTGATTGTTGTGGTTGTTGTTGTGATTGTTGTGGTTGTTGTTGCTGAAAAGGACCTTTTGTGTCCTCAATGTGGCTGTTGATAGTGCAGAATGGTGGCGGTGTTGATGTTGTTGGCAGTGCTGGCTGTTGTTAGCGGTACGTGGCTGGCAGTGGGAGTGGGTTGGCTTTTACTTGCCTTTCTTCGTGTTTCGTCCTTTGTGCTTGCTGCCTTTCTCATTGTTCTTGTTGTTGTTGTTGTTGTTGTTGTGTTATCATTCTTGTGTTGGCTGTCAAATTGACTGCAAAGCAAAAAAAAAAAGGACTCTTGAAGCTTCACTTTTATAATTGGTGGCCTCTGTCGTAGTTCACAGATCGTAACGTTAACAACACGTCGTCGCGTGATGCGCTTCAAATAGTTTAGCGTGTTCCATAGTGAAGCTTTTAGCGAAAATTCCAAGTGTTTAAAGGCTTAAAAATAAAATAAAATATTAATTCCAAATTTTTTAAAAAAATCATTCTCGCGATAGCGTTTAGAATGAATTTTATCGTCAAATAATTAAAAGAACTTATAAAAAACAAAAATAAATTCAAAAATACATATTAACGGTTTTTTCTAATTCAAAAGTTAATCCTCATAAATGCTGTGCTTTTGAGAAAACATTTCTGAACGAAAGTGTTTTTTTTTTTTTAAATTAAAGTTAAACAAATTACAATTTTTATTTTGCCTTTGAAGAGCTGAAGTCAAATTTCATCCTGGATACCTTAGGATTTAAATATTTCCATCAACGGAAAATGGGCACAGGTTGGTAAAAGCCGACGGAAAAGAAAAAAAATGTCTCTTGATGAACAACAACATACAGCTGTGTTTGATAAAATAGCAATGTTTGTTTCACAAAAAAAAATTCTTGAAATATACAGGGTTTGCCATCTTTTATGTCGGTATGTGAATATTGAATAAATGAAAAAAAGCGAGGACTTAAAAAATTAGGTGTTTTTTTTAATATGGTCCTTTAAAAGTTATTTGGACTAGTTTTTGAATCAACATCAATCAAGTAGCCGCCTCCGTTGGCCAAAGCAATGGCCTTTTGCTGCATTTTCGAACATTTTCGAGCATCTCGGAGGGTATAACGATGATTTTGGCACGAATGTTTGCCTTGAGCGCGTCAATGGTCTGAGGCTTGCTAATGTATGCTTTGCTTTTCAAAAAATCCCACTAAAAGAAGTACGGAGCGGTCAAATCTAGAGGTCTGGGTAGCCAGCCAATGTCGCCATATGTTGACATCACATGTTCAGGAAATTTTTGTAGCAGAAAGTGCATTGTTTGATTGTTGAACTGTAGTGTGACACGACGCGCCTTTTCACAAATTTGAGCCAAACACTTTTTTGCCCACATTTTCGTCGGGCAGACATAATGAGCCAACATCCACCGATATCGATTCCCATCGACTATTTCGCCTTCTCTGAAGAAAAATGGACCATGATGGTTCTGGCACAAACTTTGGTCCAAACAGTCACTTTTTGGTCATGCAGTGGTGTTTCATAGATCTCTTGTGGATTCTCCGTTCCCCAAAGAGTGGAAATTTTGTTTGTTATCGGCGGCAGAGAGTGTGAAATAGGTCTCTTTGAAAATTTGCTGTCAAAAATCAGGTTCTGTGTTAACCATTCGATCGACTGTTTCGCCGTATTCTAAGCGACTATATATTTCCACATAAAGAGGCTTGTTATTTACACTTCTGGCCTAAAAATTAGAAAACAAATTATATGTATCATCGACATTCGTTTTAATGTTTTTCAAAATATTGGCCATTAAGTTCAGTTTTGTTTGCTTTTGAATCAATTTTGAAAGCAATTTTTCCACGTGCGTTTGAAACCTTTTGAAGGCAACAAATGCTATTTCGGGTGTCGAAAATCGTTTACCACATATTTTTGTGTAATTGTCATGATGCCTCTTCTTCGAATTTTTCCAAATTTCTCTGTTGACTTGTGTCAAGCAAATGGTGGTGTATTATACAGAATTGACTGTTCTACTTTGCTTTAACGCCACTGTCCCCACATGACCGGTTATACCGAAGAAACAGGCAACCATTTGTTTCGATGTATTTCTTCCGCGAATAATTTTTGTTGGATTAACGGCCGATTTCTTCACCGAGTATCAAAACGAGTTTGTCTGAGATATTATTGGGACTAGTTTTCAAATTAATTTTCAGTTTTAAATAAACTTAGTACTCGGTCATTTCTTCACATATTTGATACTCAGATCGTTTTGTGAAGAGAGTATTAGGCAATGATTCTTGGATTATGCCAGTTTTATACCCAAAAATTTGACGCTAATTTGTCAAGTTTACTTAAATTCAAATAAAATTAAATTTTTAAAATTGTCAAACCTTTTAATATAATAAAAAAATCTTCATTATTCAATAACATTCAAAAGAAAATGAAAAAAAAGTTATGCAAGAAGTTTCTGCGGAAAGTGCGGATCCACCAACTGATTTCAGTCGGACACTGAGCTTGTGGGGGCGCTTGTTGTGGAGCATGGAAGCATGGAAATAAAATCAACAAACAAACCAACGCAACCACAAAGATTTGACAGTCGGAATCAAGCGAAGGAATCTACGTCGTCTCATGAGTTTATTGAGGCGCGTACAAGCATGCAGAAGAACCTACGTTCATGAAATAGTGCATCTTCGTTCATTTCGAGATCACGTAAATCGCCAATAAAAATTGCATCACCATACATGTCCGGGAACAAATTGCGTCGGACGGACATTTTTATATGCAACACTATATGACAATTTACAAATTTGCACTTCAAAACTTGACACTTCTCAATCAAAATCAAATTTATTTTTTCAAGTGAAGAAACCAAAGAGCGCAAGTCCGAGTATTAAGCTTACTAGATTTGGGGGACCAATCAGTATCAGCTAGAACCGAGTTTCAAATGAAAGTATTTGCGCCTTAGTTCTCCGTGAAGAAATTACTTATTACTCGAGAGAGTACTAAGAAAAGGTCTAATACTCGGACTGGCACTAGCACTCTGTGAAGAAATCGGCAGTTAGATCATTGTGGAAGACCCATCCAGTCAATTGCTGTTTTATTTCGTGCTCACATGCATAAATTCATGATTCGTCACCTTTGTTTGTAGATGTTACACACGAAGAGAAAAAAGTCAAGCATTCTATGCTTGAATCAAGCAAATACACTAAGATAAAAAAATCTTAAATTTAGCCAAAAAGTATTACATATATGAATTTATCCAAAAACGGAGTCATTTTTGAACCAATAAGGCATTTCCATAAATCGACTACGTGTATATTTAAAATTTATTTATTTAATTATATAAAATATAAAAATATTTAAACAGAATTAATAAAAATTATATTAAAATTATGCACGAAATAAGATATTTCGAATATTTACTATTTGAAAATAAAACTATCGCATTTAAAGAAAACTTATATAAAAATATTGAATTTAAAAAACAGCATATTTAAATTAAATGTTATTAATGGTTTTTTATAGTTCTAGTTTGGTTTTTGTAATGAAAATTATATAGCCTAGATGCTTAGCCAAGATGCTCCGTAAGTGCGATGGGTGAGATTTTGTGTGAACCAAGCTTCGCCTACCCATGATACATTTACACAAAGTAGGAGCAGGCGCGGATCCAGGGGGGGTTTTGGGGGTTCAAACCCCCCCCGAAATTCTAAAAGAACCTGTATGTGATGTACTGATATTTATTATGTGGGCTAAGAGTACCAAAAAGAAAAACATTGGTTTTTTTTAATTTACTTTAAATATTCACACCCCTATGCTGTAAACGTTTGTAGCTGTTTCTACATGTATTGCTAAAATACTGAATTCTGTTCCAGTTTTTGTTTGTTTCTGCGATATAGCGCCTGTAGCTGTAAACAGTCACACATACAATCTTAACCTGAAATCACAAAAACACCGCATTTTTTGGATAAAATATATCCAAACACCGCACAGTTTTAATTTAAAAACCCACAGTTTCGATGGTATCGGAAGTGTAGACGTAAAATTCCTTTTTATACAGCAATGGAGAAAAATTCCGGTTTTTGTAGTTTTTATTTATTTTGATGTTGGTTTTATGTTGGCCTTTTAGATTTGTATTCGGGTCAAATAAACAGAGAAATAACGTTTATTATTATAATTTTCTTATTGCTTATTTATGCGGATGATATGAAGATATACAGAAAAATAAATTCTCAAGACAATTCAGCCCTACTCCAGTCCGATCTGAAATCTTTTGAAGTTTGGTGTTCTAAAAATAATAATGGTATTCATGCAAAGCGGCAAAGTTATATTTAGGGCAATTAGTTATTTTTATCAGGTAGATTGTGTGAACGTCCACTAAAACCGATTGTGCATTTTCAGAGATATGTCAGCTGTTAACTTGTGAATAGTAATTGCTGATTGCTGTTATAAGTTTGCCACCTCGTTTGCTCACCTAAATCGAAGAGCAAATATATCTGGTTTGTGCAAAAGCTTCTCAGTACAAATTTTGACAGTTCATTTATAAGGGTGATAAAGTTATCTTGTTTATACCATTTATAAGGGCTTTGCCCATTTGCATGAATACCATTAATATGTTTCTTAATCCAGATAAATGCCTAACTATGACCTTTTCACGAAAAAGGAATAATTTAGTTTTTGATTATAAAATAAAAGATACATCTTTATGTCGTGTGGATCAGAGAACTGCATAAGCCTACTTGAAACCTATTTCAAGTACTTGCCATAAATATGAGTACCAGCTTGCTTGAACTTAATAATTTTCAATCAATTAAAGCTTGTACTTGAATATAAGTAAGCCCACGTCAGCTTGTGACTTACAACTACGCTAGCTTACAAGCGAACGACACGAAGTACCAAGTAAAGGAAAAACTTGATGTGTTCGGCAAAAAGCTTGAAAAGCTTGAAATTAAAAGCAAGTATCCAATTAATTCAAGTATCCAAATAATTCAATGAAGTGTAGGAAAAACTTTAGCGTATGAAGAATATTTAGGGTTCTATAGATTTCGTGTTTAGCAGTTTTAGGGGGTAGCTGGATTCAGCGACCCATTTTTACCTAGTGTTTGCCCCAGCATCGAATTCGTAAAAATAAAAAAAAAATAGGTGGCAACCCTATCAGCCATCTTGAATTTTAAAATTCTGACATCAGATTCGAAATCAGCGACCCCCTAAAACTGTGGGATAATGTTTAAAACTCTTAAAAAAGCATATTTTTAGGTGGTAACCCTATAGGGTTAAAAATTTCATAATATTGAAATTCTGACAACGTATTCGGATTCAGCGACCCATTTATACCTAGTGTTCACCCCAGCATCGAATTCGTAAGAATAAAAAAAATTAGGTGGCAACCCTATCAGCCAAAAATTTAAAATTTTATAAAGACATCGGATTTGAAATCAGCTACCCCCTAAAACTGCTAATCACGAAATCTATAGAACCCTAAATATTATTAATACGCTAAAGTTTTTCCAACACTTCATTGAATTATTTGGATACTTGAATTAATGTGGATACTTGAAATAATTGGATACTTGTGAGCTTACAAGTTTTTGCCGATCGTTTCAAGCTTTTCAACTTTCAGACACGACAAAGTAAGTCATAACAAGTCAAGTCAACGAAAAAGCAGGGATAATCTGTTTGCTATTTTTGTAAGCAGGCTAAAGCTTGGTTTTTCAAGTATGGATAAATTCAATTTTTCAAGTACTTGAAGTTGCTTGAACTTCAAGTAGGCTTGTGCAGTTCTCTGGTGTGGATGTCGTTAAAGATCTGGGAATATGTATGGATTCTAAGCTATCCTTTAACATTCATATTGATAACATTTGTAAAAAAGCATCTTCTATGCTTGGATTTATTAAACGCTGGGCCAGAGAATTCAATAGCATGATTACGACTACAACGTTGTATTATGCAATAGTGCGTCCTCACTTGGAGTACGCAAGTCAAGTTTGGTCTCCAAGTTACAATGTGCATGTTGATCAAATAGAGAGAATACAAAAATGCTTTGTTCGGTTTGCCCTAAGGGGTTTAAGTGGATTTGACATTTTAAACCTTCCTCCTTATGAGGATCGCTTAAAACTTTTAAAAATGCAATCATTGAGTGAGCGAAGAAAGTCTGCAGATATCGTCTATTTGCACCAACTCATCACCGGTGTATTCGATTCTCCAGAACTTCTTTCTCTTATAAATTTTAACTCTAATCGTAGAAGCAGTAGAAATGCTTACAATTTAATTTACTTACCATTTAGTAGAACAAATTATATGTTAACTGCTCCTTTAAACCGTATGAGTAAATTAGTTAACGATTGTAGCTTTTTTGATGTTAACTTCTAATAATAATATAATATAATATAATAATAATAATAATAATAATATTCTTAATAAAAGTAATAGATCTCTTGACCTTGTATTTGTAGACAGATGCACTTCCGTAAATCTCCGTCGTTCGAACCCAGTTTCTTTTCCGGAAGACGATTATCATCCAACTCTTGAAATAACAATATTACTTGCCAACGGAAATGAAAATAAATTAGCTCCAGATACGCGAAATAATAAAATTTTTAACTTTAAAAAAACAGACTATGTTAAACTGAATGCTCTTCTCGCGCGGATTGACTGGTCCCCAATTTTAAATAATAGGTCTTCGTACTCTTTTTATGATGTCGAATCTTCAGTGCAGTTTCTCAATGATACCTTGCAAAAATGCTTCTCATTATCTGTGCCAAAAAAAAATATTAATTTCAAGCCTTTATGCCCTCCTTGGTTAACTAATGACCTTAAGTCTTTAAAAAATTCCAAAAATCGCTTATTTAAGAAATATAAAAAGTCAGGCTCTAATTTAGACTTCGCTTCTTATTCCTCTTGTCGTTACAGATATCAACTATTAAATAAACAATGCTACTCTGCATATATAGCCAATATAAAAACTCAATTCAAAGATAATCCGAAACTTTTCTACACATTTGTCAATTCAAAACGAAAAACTTCCAGTTTCCCACCTCTTATGAAATTTAATCATGATGAAGCATCTTGCGACATCGATGTTTCCAACATGTTTGCAAACTTCTTTAAAACAACCTACTCCGATATACCATTGAGCATGAGTCTTGAATATCCTTACCTACCACCAGTTAACTCTTTTGAAACCCCCATAATAGATTCTAATATAGTTATGCATTACCTTCAACAAGTTAAATCTTCTTTTACTACTGGTCCTGACGAAATCCCGAGCTGCATTTTAAAGCATTGTTCTAATAGTTTGTGTTCTCCCCTATCAAAAATTTTTAACTCATCCTTGCACATCGGTCATTTTCCCAATATATGGAGAAAATCTTATATAATACCTCTTCATAAATCCGGTTCAAAAATTGATGTTTCCAATTACCGAGGTATCGCAAAACTAAGCGCAATCCCTAAGTTATTTGAGAAAATTATAACTGATCAAATAACCCACGTCGTATCTTCCTCCATTTCCACCTCTCAACATGGTTTCTTAAAGGGAAAATCTACGATAACTAACCTCTTGGAGTTTACTACGCGTGTCATTAAAGGTTTTACTTTAGGACGACAGACTGACATTATTTATACAGACTTTAGCAAAGCTTTCGATAGTGTTAATCATTATCTTCTTCTGAAAAAGCTTCATCTAATTGGGTTTCCCGTCAAACTATTACACTGGATTAAATCGTACTTGTCGAATCGTTCGCAAAAAGTTTTATATAAGAATTGTATGTCAAAAAATATTTTGGTCACATCAGGTGTTCCTCAGGGAAGTCACCTTGGTCCGGTTTTATTTTTACTGTTTATAAATGACCTTCCTGCTGTAATAAAACACTGTAACGTCTTAATGTACGCCGATGACGTAAAACTTTTTCTAACTTACAAATCGCCTGAAGAACAACAACTCTTACAATCCGATTTAAATAGTCTAGTGGAGTGGTGTAATTTAAACCTTTTAAAATTAAACTTAAAAAAATGTAAGCAAATGACATTCTCACGTCGAATTGCTAATAGTATAAATTACACTATAAATAATACCAACTTAGAAATTGTACACAGTTTTCTTGACTTAGGTGTAATTATGGATCCTAAACTTCGTTTCAATCTTCAAGTTAATTTGGTGGTAAATAAGGCTAGAGGTGTCCTTGGTTTCATTAAAAGATGGGCTAAAGAATTCAACGATCCTTTCACTACTAAGATACTTTATACCTCTCTTGTTAGACCAATTCTTGAATATGCATCTGTAATATGGAACCCTCAATACAATGTCCACATCGATGCATTAGAATCGGTCCAAAAACAATTCTTACTTTTTGCTTTACATTATCGTTGGAACCCCAACATTATTCTACCCCCTTATGAAACCCGCCTTAAAATTATTTCCCTGCCTTCCTTAAGAAGCAGAAGAATTATGCTAAATGTCTCCTTTTTATACAAATTACTCAGTGGTGATATAGACTCACATTACCTCCTTTCTTCATTAAACTTCAACATCCCTAGGAGCGGAGCCAGACATTTCCAGCTTTTTAAGTTGAGTCAGTGCACTTCTAATTATGCCCTTCACGACCCTTTGCGATGTATGTGTAGTGATTTCAATGGCAACTTGAACTTGATAAATTTTTCTGACTCGGTGGATGTCTTAAAACGTAAAATTATATTACATTTGAATACTTAACGCATTCATTGCGATAACAAATATAGCTCGCGATAATTGTGTAGATTTTACGATTTAACATATAAGCATTATCGAATTTGATAAATACTTTAAGCTTTCGTTTTATTTAGTTTCGTTGCTTAATTTTTTTCATGAAATTTTTTTACATCTTTAGTTCTATAGCTCGTTTAAAATGGGACCATGTATACCGTATCCCTCGGCTTGGTGTGTCAGAGTGTATCTCTTTTCCATACAAGTTTTTACCTGCGTTGGCCCAAATGCATATCCAAATAATAACTTTAGCTCGGTGTTCCCATATTTCAGTGACCCGAATATATAAATATATTGTGCCTGCATAATATATACTTGTATATCTGTGCTATGTTTGGTATTGGTTTGGTGTTTGAGAGTTGCATCTCTTTTCCACGTAGGATCTTGGGTTGGACAGTGGCCCCAAGCCGAATGACAACAATTATAAATGCGGTTATATATAGTCTAATAAACTACTTTGGATGTTGTCTTGTATTCCCTTGTGTTATGAAGAATGTGCTTTTATTCGATGATGCTTATTATGTTTACATAAGCACAAAAATTTCTCAAATTTCAAATTTCAAATATCTTTATTTAATTTTAATTTCCGCTGAAAGGCCAAGCAATTGTGCTTAGTGGAGGCTTTTATTTGCCAACAGGTGGTAGGTTTTAGCACGTAGGTGCATTCTATTCAGTCCGGCTGATCCGGGAACTTCTTAGAATGTAAATCGTGCATGCGTATGGCGCGGGTCATACGTATCTATGAAGATTTCCTACTTCCGGGCGAATCCAAAAAAAAAAAAAAAAAAAAACTTGTCTAAAGGTCAACTCAAGAGTAGATTAAAAACTATTGTTTAATTGCATGGTTAGTCGTGTCGTCTTGTGTTGTCTTTGAGCCCAACCATATTTTGGTGGGTAAATTTTTCTCACATTCACTTATTTCGAATCACTAGTATCAATATCGTTGAATTATTTCAAAGATTTTTGGACTGTGACTTTTAATGCGTTAATGATGAGAATGTGCGAAAAAGCTGTAGTAGCTAAACTCGATTATTATTGCATGTTCACCCCAGCGTCAGCTTGTGGTATTTAACACAAAAAAATAATCCTGATCACCACACAATCATATGGAGTGAAAATGGAGTGAAATGTGGATGGCTATTTTTTTCGTAGCAAAGTTTTTCCAATTAGTGGAATAATTTTTTCACATATTGCAGCAAAACACAAATTATAACCTTCTTTTGAAAAACCAAAGGCTCGAAATATATTTTAGACTAACGGTTTCTTGAGCAGAGTTGAATTTGCTCCGTAGAACATTATCCACGCCTACGATTTTTTGAAAAAATAATTAACCCGCTCTAATGTAAAGTCCAAACGATTTCTGTTGAGTTTTACGACGATAATCGTCGGCAACGCTTTTCTGACTAATAGTGTCTAAATTTACACATGCACATTTTTAAACATTTTTTGTTGGATATTGCACAGAAAATGTTTAACGATTTACGCAACTTGTGTGTAAAAGTTGAAACTCTTCGTGTTTATTTTTCAACAAAAAATGTGTAAAAATATGCCCCTTCCTTCGTACCATTGCTCTATTTCATTACTCTTGCGTAAATAAAAGTAAGTAATAAGTAAGATATACTATAGAATGTTTTTTTGTTTTGTATTCAATACATGAATACAATATATTTTTGTATTCAGTAGTATTAAATTCAAATTGTAGTTATGTGAAAACATATGTTAACTCAGGTAGCTTATTATCACTTTAAGCTTTAATTCATTTAAGAAAATGATAATTAATTTTATAATTAATTTATAAAAAAATAATTGAAATAATGTTATCACTTTTAAGAAAATAAAAAAATAATAAAATAAAAATAGAAATAGAAAACTTTTAAATTTAACTTTCCAGCTTACTAATAATTGTATTGATTTTTTTTTTTATACTCTTGATGTTTTTTTTTTTGCCTCGAACTTGTTATTTTAAATGACGTTGATTTAGTTCAGTGATACCAAATCTTCTTCCGTGAATGAAATTACACATTTATGTTCACCATTACACATTTTCGTGTAATTTTGCACATTTTTGTCATATATTAAATTTTTACACATTTTGAGTTTAACATTACAATTTTTTGTGTAGTTTTTAAACCTTTTTTGTGTAAATTTAAATTTTGCATAACTTTCTGTTTAAAAATAAACAATTTCTGGTTATTTTCATTAAATGACAACAAAAGATAATAATTTTAGGCAACAACAGAAAATTCAACAAAAATTTACGGTCATTTTGATAGTAAATTTCAACAAATAGTTTAAAGTGTATATAAAGGGTGGTTAAATTTTAAGGGCCGATGTTGAATATAAACCACACCTAAATGTCAAGTTTTTTCTGTATTTCATTTGACATTTCTCAATTTCAGACTAACTCAATTTGAACCGTTAAAGTTATTCAGGCTTATTATGTAAATGGGCTTTCAAATCAAAATGCATATCGAGCACTTCGTGATTTTTTGGGTCAATTTAATCGTCCAAATGTGCGTACAATCGGAAAAATCGTGCAAAAATTTGAACAAACCAGGTCTGTAGGAGATGTGAAAACACCAGTGCATGCTCGTACAGCTCGTACTGCAGAAAATATTGCTGCTGTTCGCGAAAGTGTGGCTGAAGAGCCGTCCACCTCAACTCGTCGTCGTGCCCAACAATTTCACCTCTCACGCTCGTCGTTGATGAACATTATGCAAAAAGACTTGCATTTACACGGTCAGAATGGTGGCAAGAAATGGCAACAGTGGATGATAAATTTTCGAAGAAAATCATCTTCAGTGATGAGGCACATTTTCACCTCAGTGGATTCGTCAATAAGCAGAATTGTCGCATTTTGGCGCATGATAATCCAAGAGTGATTGTCGAAAAACCAATGCACCCACAAAGAGTGACTGTTTGGTGCGGTTTATGGGCTGGCGGCATCATTGGGCCGTATATTTTCCAAAATGAGGCCGGTCAGACAGTAACTGTGAATGTTGTTCGCTATCGTTAGATGATAACGAACTTTTTATGGCCCGAATTGGAAGATATGGATGTGGACGATATGTGGTTTCAACAGGACGGTGCCACAGAGCTAACGAAACAATGGCTCTTTTGCGCGACAAATTCAATGGCCGTGTTATCTCACGTGGTGGCGATGTCAATTGGCCGCCAAGATCATGTGATTTGCCACCGTTGGACTTCTTTCTTTGGGGTTATTTGAAAAGAAAGGTGTACGTCGATAAGCCAGCAACAATTCAAAAGCTTAAGGATGAGATAATTCGGCACATTAACGGCATAGAACATCACTTATGCTTCGGCGACATCGAAATTTTGGACCATCGGATGGAGGTGTGCCGCCGAGGTCGCGGCGGCCATTTATCCGATATTTTGTTCCATGCATAATTGAACCATACCAAAATTATCATAATAAAAAGAAATGACAATAATTTCCTTAATAATTTGTGTTTTATTCAAAATCAACATCGGCCTTTAAAATTTAACTACCCTTTATATATATAACGTACATAAATATTTTAAAAACCCCCCCCGAAATATATTCCTGGAACCGCCCCTGAGTAGGAGTGACAGTTTTTTCATATTGCAGCAACCATGATACAATTATTACAAGGTAGCCTTGACAAATGCCTATTTTTTTGCGAGCTGCGTCCATCAAATGTCATTTGCCTGTATATTCTACTTTCTCTTTTCTTTTTTACTTTTTTTCATATTGATAGTACTTTGATTTACTTTTTTGCCATGATATTGCACCAACTGTCAAAAATAGTATAAATTAGAGAACGAAAAAGTAGAAAAGAAAATAAACCAAACTAAATATCTAGGTTATATAATTTTCAATACATAAACCAAACAAGAACTATAAAAAACCGGGAGTATTCAGCGACAAGCAAGAATCTTAATTCTGAAAACTTCATTAATAAACTGTAGGAACAGAGTGCGATGTTGTTGTTGCTTGTCGGCTATTTCAGCTGTTTGGAATAAGTCAGAAGCTTCACTGTGTGGTATATTAAGGGAAATAACGCGTATTAACATTATCCACACCTGTGTATACATTTTATTTAAATATTTACGTGGATAAATCAAATGTTTTCCTTTAATTTTAATTTTTTTTTTTTTTCTAAAAATGTTTATTTGACCTTTTTCGTTTATATATATTATAATCGATTTCACGTTTTAGGGACCAGCAGTAGTCTACCAGTATGTTTATGGAATTTTTTCCCTGAGAGCCGGTTTCTATAGCTTCCATCTCCTGGTGGAACCTTTCTCCTTGTTCATCACTAAACTGCCCAAGGCTATTCGGGAATAAGTTTTTATGGGAGTGCAAAGAATGTATTTCGATTGACATATTGCAGCCCATTTCTTCGTAAGCACTTAAAAAATCATTTACAACATCTAAGTAATTTCGACTCTTCTTCTTGCCGAGGAAATAAATGCATAACGAAATATAACTATTCCAAGCTCTTTTTTTCAACTGGATTTAATTTAGAAACGAAATCAGTGTCCAAGAAAATTTTCCGAATTTGTGGCCCCACAAATAAAACTTAGAATAACCGAAATGAATAAATAACTTTTATAAAAGATTTCAACGTGCATGATACTTTCTTTGATTTTGGCCTCACTTAATCTAGGAAACGCTGCAATCAGATTTTTTTTTTTTTTTAGCTTTTTTTTTTTAGCTTTGAACCAAGGATTTCAGGGGGAATACCTATTCAGTCAAGTCTGAAGTTGGTTCGAGGTGAAATACCTATTCAGTCAAGTCTGCCTTGGTTCGAAAATGGGATGATAGATTAGTGGGAAGGAAAGGGCAATCAAGTGAAACACGTGTAGGATGTTCTAAGCGTGGTGGAAAGCCAAAGAAAGATATGAATTTGAATCAGGCGCAAGTGTTATGCCTTTACCTCAGTCAATTGAAGTTATAAGTCAATCTCATCCACAAACTTCTCTACCATCAACTACAACTTCATGTCGTAAATATTGATGAATTTTTAATTTCAGTTAATTAGAAATGAGGATAGAAAATTAAGAAAGGTTAAAAGCGAAGGACCATGGCCTGGCCAGGAATCGAACACGGGACCTCTGGGGTGGCAGTCGAGCACGCTACCAACTCGACTACCGAGGCCGCGGTAGGATTACATTTTCAGGTCGCACCAGGCTCAAAACATATTTTTTGACAACTTGAAATGAAGCACGCAGTGGATACTCCTTTTGCTTATATTTACTATCCCATTCGACTATCCCATTCGCAAATAATGCAAGGATACTTGGTATATCCACCTTGCATTCCAAACAGTATTGTTAGAGCCTTTAAGTCGGCGATATACATATATCAGAATTTAACATATCAAGAATCACACAAAAAGTTTTTAAATAAATCATACTCTTGCAAGATCCCTCAATAAACAAACGCCATTCATTCGGAGCGTGTTTGTGGTTAAAAACTGAAAACAGTTCCGTCACATCCGGGCAATACACCAGCATTATGATAATATATATAAATGAAAAAGCTCAAAAAAACATTTAAAAAAAAAAAACATTTTTTTGTATTTTTTTACGAATACTAAAAATTCGATAGTGCTTTTGTATTTCAGCCAATTGAAGTAAATGATAGCTTGTTGAACGCAAAATTTAACAGGCTTTCAGAATCCTGCTAAAAGTAATAGTGCCACAAAACAAAATTTGTTAACAAAACGTTGTTGAAGTTGGAAAAATTAAAAAAAAATGAGAAATTTTCAAATGATTTTACCTGTAACTTTGTCAATTCTTTTTGTAAAAAAACGGTCTATGTATTATATTAAGGGTATATTTTTCTTCTTTCTATCAATGTTTAAATTTTAAAAATTGAGCTAGATATAACGGAGTTACATAACAAACTATACATGCACCTACCTAAAATCGGTTTTTTGACCACAAATCCCGATTTTGAGGGTATATTCAAAAAACTAAGTATGCAGTTATCTTATGTTCAACCAGGCCTACTACCTCTTCTATGTCTCGAGGCAAGTTTTTTGATTTGTTTTCATTTTGTAACACCGTGATATTTACGTGGGTAAATCAAATATTTTCCTTACAACACATTTTTCCCCGTATTTAAATTTAAATTTTATTCATACCACACACCTACACACATATTCCATACAGCTGAAATAGCCGACAAGCAGCAACAGCATCGCACTCTGTTCCTGCAGTTTATTTCTTGCAGTTGTAGGTTTCTTATAGTTCTCGTTTAGTTTTTGTTGCAAGGGTAATATAGCCTGGATGTTTGCCCAAGATGATTTGTGAGTGCGATGGACGCAGCTCGTGAGAAAATAGCCTATTGTCAAGGCTATCTTGTATCATGGTTGGTGCAACATGAAGAAAATAGTATTATAAAACCATTGGTAACATATTCAATTTAAATATGTTGTTTTTTAAAATCAATATTTTTATATACATTTTCTTTAAATGCGATATTTTTATTTTCAAATAGTCAATATTTAAAAGATATTTTAAAAAAGTTCGTGCATAATTTAAATATATTTTTTATTAATTCTGGTTAAATATTTAAATATTTTATTTAATTAAAAAAGTATTTAAATAAATTTTAAATATTTACGTAGTCGATTTATGCAAATGCGTTATTGATGCAAAATTGACTTGCTTTTTAGATAAATTAAAAAAGTGATTGTATAAATTTAATATTTTTTCTCTTAGTGTATAGATAAAATTTAAATACGGAAAAAAACGATTTGTAAAGAAAATATTTGGTTTATCCAAGTAAATATTTAAATAAATTTATACAGAGGCGTGGATAATGTTAATATGCGTTATTACCCTTAGTGTAGGCTATCAGTTTACACTCATGCGTAAATTTCTCAATTCAAGCATTATTTTGATAAAATTTGAAAGCAAATTTAAAACACATGATGTTAAGAAAAAAAAAAAAATGTTTAGTTGAAGAAACATTTGCTTAAGACTCAAGGCCTGACTATAATAGCCATATGCTGGCATACGCTAATGCCAAAATTTAAACGAAAAGCCAGCAGGCTGTTGTCAAAATCAAAAATGTCTATAATTGTGATTGTATAATTGTAATTGTAATGAGAATGTCACAAAATAGTTTGTTTTTATTTGTGCTTGTTTGTGATATTTTTTTCAAAATTAATGTGCAAAATAATATAAAAAAATTTAATAATATGTGCTGTTTTGCTTCAATTATTACTTCAATAAATTAGAATATACAATTATTTGACATTTGCCTATGCTGTGAGCGATTTGAGTCTCTCTACAAAAAGCCACTGAAAGTCAACGAAACTTAACGAAACTGTGGCAATTCCAATTATGGGTATGCTCATATATTTACATGGGCTCGCTTTCATTTTGACAGATTCGTCTGCCAGCATGTGGCTATTATAGTCAGGCCTTCAAGAATACACGCAAAGAAAAAAAACGTTTATCGCCAGTTTGCGGCGAACGAACTTCGTTTGTCGTGCTTGAATACGTTATTTGCAAACGTTTCAACAGTTGTCATAATAACAGTTCAATTGCGAGAAACGCGTCATATAGTTGCAGGAAATTAATTCCGTTTGTCATAAACGCGAGTAATTTTTAAATTGCAGCAATTGAAAACTTCGTTTTTCCCAACTGAAAATTTTGTTTATTTTTCTCTTCGTTGTATAAACATAACGCTTATAGTTTAGAGTTACTTTTTGGACAAATTGTTACTACATAAGGAAATTGGTAGTTTGCTTAATTCGCTGACGGAGATAGCAACGGAGGTGCAATCCATAAGAAGACGGACGGACATAAAGAGAAGGATTATTAATATAATAATAAATATTAATGACCAAAATAGCTTGCGGTATATACATATATATAAGATATATTTTTAAGTTGAGACAACTGAATATTCGTTTGCGGCAAATACAGCTCGCAAACGAAGTATAGTTGGTGAATTTTTCAGTTGTGGTAAACGAAAAATTTCTCTGCGTGTACTTTTTCTAGATTCGAATCTACCATTTGCTTGAAGTGAGTAAAATTTGCTTGATTTAAGTTAACAATTTGCTGAAAACAAGAATAATATGCTTAATTTAAGAAATTTATTTTCCATGAATTGAGAATAATTTGCTTGATTCAAGTAATTAATTATCTGAAAATTAGAAGGTTTTGCTTAATTTAAAAGAATATTTTTTATCTTGTATCTGTGATTTGTGAAATTAGTTTTGATAAGATAATGAATTACATATCTTCGACAACATAATTTTAAGGCGAAAGGTTAAAAGATTAAATATTGAAACTACTTCAATAGTTTTATGTACTTGAATCAAGCAATTTTGAAATAATTTTATATTTATATCAAGCAAAATAATTGACTAATTTAAGAATATTTATAAAAACCAACTCTGCGCTTGTTTAAATTAAAAAAATATTTTCTTGATTCAAGTCTTATTCCAGGTTCTACACCAGTTCCAGGTTCTACACCAATTATAATTCAAAATTAAACGATTGAAATTCAGAAAACATCAATTAAAATTAAGAAATTCCATTTGATATTTAGAAAAAATCACTTGGAATACTAAAAGATCAATTAAATTTCAGAAAATTGTTTCAGCATTTGTAATTCAGAAACTATGAATTGAAATTCAGATGGTAAAGTTATGTCTAAAAAATTTTTTGAGCTATAAGAAATGATTGTGTGGTCCACACGCATGGTAGAAGTGAGGCTTGTACGTACTGTTAAGGTGAAGATATATTATGCAATGTGTATGATGCAAAGGGAACAACTTTGCTAAAGGTCTATGATATTATTTCCAACCATTCCATCAACATACATTACCATTACCATTAATTTATTGTGGCCTTTAGAATTTCATAATTCTCAATTTTTACACCGTAATTTTTGCAACCAAACGAGATTTTTTAAATACGTCCATACATTTTACTGCAAAAATTAATAATAATATTAATTACTAATAAATAAGATGCATAATTAATAATAACATCAATTAATTATAAATAGATACATAATAAAATAAGTATTTTCTGAAGTTCAATTGATCTTTTCTAAGTTCCAAATGATTTTTTCTGAATATCAAATTGAATTTCTGAATTTCAAATGGAATTTCCGATTTTCAATTGATATTGTCTGAATTTTCAATGGAATTTCTGAATTTCTATTGATCTCTTCTGTATTCTAAATGATTTTTTTCTGAATATAAAATGGAATTTCTAAATTCCAAACGATATTTTCTGAATATCAAATAGAATTTCTGAATTCCAAATGATATTTTCTGAATTTCAAAAGGAATTTCTCAATGTCAATTGATTTTTTCTGAATTACAATTGGAAAAGGTGTAGAACCAAGTATTTTATTCTTGTTTCAAACAATAATTTATTGTACTCAAATTTAGAAATAAAACCTCATTAGGAAACTTTTTTCTTAATTTTAATTTTTATGGCTTGATTTGAGCAAATGGGTTTAATCTTAAATTTTCTTAGATCAAGTAAAATATTTGCTTAATATAAAAATATTATTTCTCTGCATGTACACAGGCTTTATTTCACTTTGGTCATATATTTGCAACATTTCCTTGCACCAATCGAAACGAGGCTTTTTTTATCGTTTGTCAGATTATGTGGGATCCAACACGCACAAATATTTTTTACGGTCAAATTATCATGCAATATCTTAGTAATACTTATCATACTAATATCCAAAGATGCCTCAATCTGAAGACGGTATGTGACATGACGATCTTACTTTATCAGTTTACACACAGCAACGATGTTTTCTGGCACAGTAACCGATTTTGTACGATCTTCACGGAATTTGTCCTGGAGCGAAAGTTGGACACGATTGAATGCGTTGTAAAAAAAAATAAATAACTGGCCATTTCAGCCCTTGAAAGGACTTTGACCTAGCTTCTTATGATCAATTGTGTTGTGCGTGTTATTAAGTTTGTACACAATTGACCGAGAAACGGACCTACAGGTTTAACGCCGACTCCGAACGGCGATGAACGGAATGTTCTTGTTCTCAAGAAGCTTTACATGACATTTTGATAACTCTCTGAGGTTTGCCGTTATGGCAGAGAGGTAACGGCCGCACAGAAAAATTATTTTAATTCAAATAATTTTCTCTCGCTGCTGGGGTTCGAACCCGGGTCTCCAAGTTCGTTGACATAGAGGCCACGCACTGTAACCAACTACGCTACGGACGCCACTGTTCGTTGTACCAGTTTTTTTTTTTTTTTGTAGTACTGCAGGAGGTGCTTTATCCCCGTATAAAGAATTAAGTTCATCGAAGTATTCTTGTCTTGAGAATCCACGTAGAAAATTTTGAAAAATAATCACTGCAAAATGTTCACGATTTAATTCCAGTTTTGACCAAGATGAACTTTACAAGTTACTTTAAATATAACTATTCGCGCTCAAATGGCAAAATGTTCTGAGGAACGGTATGTTTAATTTTGTCAAATTTCAATGGCAACATCAAATACTAACTGCTATCATTTATTGCTGCTAAGGCCAGAAATATAAATAGCAACCCGTCTTCAACCTCGAAGACGAGGTTTGTTTTTGGTTATGAACCCACGTGGGACTTTAGATGTAGAGTGGTATTATCAGCCATGTTTAGGACCGTAGCTAAGGAATTCGGGGGATTCGGGGTTAGACACCCTCCATTGGGTCGAAAAATAAACAAAAAAATCCATACAAATCAGATCATTAAGGGAAAAGGTTTGATTTCATAAGAAAAGTTAAAAAAGGTAACTATTTTCAATATTACGAGAAATTGGGGAAATTACCTTAGAAATGAAAAGCTGCGAGAAATAAATTATCCCTTCATTACGTGTCACGAAAAAGCACAGGAACGATAGAAAAGAAACGAACAGCACTTCTCTCTTCCATACAAATATCTGTTGCTTCTCGTGTCTTGCTCATCGTTGGTGTGCTTTTTCATGATACAGAATGAAGGGCTTAATTTCGAAATATGACAACTTGAAAAATACGAAAAGTAGTTTTTAATCGTTATAATATGTAGTACTTAAAGTGTGTAACAACAAGAGGTGATGGGTTGCAAAAGCGAAGTATTTAACAAATGGTCTTTTGGTAGTTTTGAAAAAAATTGTAATGCATGCATAATTTTCAGGTCTCTTCATTATAATCCAGTAAAAATTATAAGATATCCAAACAATTTTTCGTGTTCTTCAAAAAACAAATCTTATAGCTCTTGTCCTTAGACCCTATGTAAGTTATTGAGTGCGTAAAAGTATCTTGTAAATTTGGTAAAAATCTATAACCGGGTGCTTAAACCAATCTATAACCTATAAAAAGTTTGGGCTGAACTATTTATTAACCTATAAAATTAAAGTAGTATAAAAAAACAAAAATAAAAGTAGTATAAAATAAAATTTTAAACTTTCCGATTCCATTTAAATGAATCGATGAAATGAAATTATATGAATGAAACGATTTTGACCAAGCATCTAATGAATGATCAATTATGTTGTGTGTGCTACTAAATTTTTGTGCAAAAATGAATGAGAACTGATCCTACTAGTTTATGCCATATCCGCACGATTAATTTTCATATTCTCTAGAAGTTTTACATTGAAGCGCTTCTATTATTGACTTAGTTTTAAGTAATACATCTTTAAACTTGAGACTAAAAACTTTAGGATACGAAATACCGTCTGATCACCGTCCGATTGTATCGACTCATAACCACCAAAATATCTTAAGCGCCAAAAAGAAAATTTTACAGGAGAAGGTTTTTTTTAATTATCTTTGCTATTAATTTTATCCTTTATCTCTTATCTCTTTGCTATTAATTTTATTTTAATAATTTTATCTCTTATATTGATTAATTTCTTTTAGAGAATTTCATCTTAAGCGACACTTTGCTGTCATGAAAAATGTAAACAAACATGTAGTGTGTACTTAAGCTAAAATTGCTTTTGGTTTAAATTCATAATCTAATTTCGTACACCTATGAAATTTTGACAGACGATGTAAACCATCGCAAATTATCGATTTTCATCAAAAAACATAAATCGGATATTATGTCGCTTAAGATATTTTGGCGGTTATGAGTCGGTATGTACTATAGATTGTACGACATTCAGTACAATTGATCTCAGTAAATACAATCTTAATCGTTGCGATTGGCCAACTTTTAAAAACGAAATAAATCGTAATACCATATTATCTGTAGAAAGATACAATTCTAAACCAACCATCGACAATGAAATTGAAGCCTTCGTTAATCTAATTATGTCTGCAAGAGATGTTTCCACACCCAAAATTAACTATTCACATAATACCTCCTTACCGCGTGACGTGCTAAAATATATAAGCGAAAGGAATAAGTTTAAGAGGAAACAACAGCGTGCAACTGACCCTCAAAATGCACTTTTTTATGAAAAATGCACCAAGTTCCTTAACAATTTAATTAACAGAAGAATATATTTTGAAAGAAATAAAAAATGGACAAACCTCTTGACTTACATGAAACCGGGGAATAAGCGGTTTTGGAAACTAAGCCAAAGCTTGAGAGGAAAACGCAATAAACAAATCCCTATTCTTGAAGATGGAAGCAACAAACTTATCTCAGATGAAGAAAAAGCTGAATTACTTGCAAGCACTTTCGCGCGTTCTCACTATTTAACGACCAATTATCTTCATCCATCAGAGCGGAAAATAAATCTAACAGCAGAAAATCTTAAAATTGAATCGCCAAACGCAGAAGGAGCAGAATTTATCGCGGAAAATGAACTGGTAGGCGTGATATCACAATTAAAAACATCAAAATCCTCAGGATTAGATAACGTACCAAACATCTTACTAAAAAAACTTCCAGATAAAGGTGTTAAAATACTTCTAACTTTATTCAACAGCTGCATTCGATTGAATTATTTCCCCTCCACCTTCAAAAAAGCCAAAGTGGTCGCTATCCACAAACCCCACAAACCTAAGACAAGCCCTAGTAGTTATAGGCCAATAAGTCTTTTAAGCAATTTAGGAAAGATTTTCGAAAAACTTATTCACCGCAGAATCAGTGACTTTGTATCTTCTCGCGGTTTAATATCAAAAGAGCAATTTGGTTTCAAAAAAGATCATAGTACAATACACCAAATCAGCAGAATAAAAAACAAAATATTAACAAACAAACAGAACAAAAAATCAACTGGTATAATACTCCTGGATATAGAAAAGGCATTTGATACAGTCTGGCATAATGGTCTTATTTTCAAGCTGGCGTCCATGAATATACCCAAGTACCTGTGCAAACTAGTCTCCGATTTTCTCCATACCAGAACGTTTTCGGTATCGGTTAACAACTTTCTCTCTTCTACCAGAAGTATTCCAGCTGGTCTGCCTCAGGGCTCAATACTTTCTCCGCTATTGCATGTGCTTTATACTGCAGATTTTAAGGCGCCAAAGTTAATGAATGTAGCTTATTATGCCGACGACACAGCTCTGATCACAACAAGTAAGCTAACAAGCGCGCTTTTGAAAAAAATGGAAAAAAGCCTCGAGTCCTGCAGGAATTATTTTACAAAATGGAAGATCCAAATAAATCAAAATAAAACACAAGCTATAATATTTCCATATAATAAATCACCAAAAAGATTACCAATGCGCCAATTAAATTTTAATAACATTGCTATAAGAACTCAAACCGAAGTAAAGTATCTCGGTGTCATACTTGACCAAAAACTGTTATTCCGCAAACATATAGAGGCAGCCTGCGAAAAAGCAGTAAAATCATTAAGATCATTATGGCCTTTGTTAAACAGACGCTCAAAACTCGACTTTCGAAACAAGAATTTACTATTCAAATGTGTCATAAGACCGATTCTGTCGTATGCTTCTCCTGTATGGTATAAATCAGCGAGATGTCACCTAAAAAAAATGCAAATTATACAAAACAAATGTTTAAAAACGATTAATAACAAGGACTGGAGGTATTCCACACAAGCGTTGCATAATGAATCGGGTTATGAATTGTTCACAGAATTCATCCGAAGACAAAATAATAATTATTTTAACAGAATTAGGAACTCTTCTTATGCTATATTAAGAGATTGCTTAGAATTAACATAATTTAGAACTATGTACACTTAAAATTTATCAAAAATTAAAAAACTCTTGTTATATAGCCGACTATTTTTCGAAAATATTCAAGCTTTATGCAATTAAGTTTTTTGAGATATTTTTTGACATTTTTGTTTTTACCTTTTTTTTTCAAATAAAGGTCTTTTATCCCATTTTTGCCTTTAAGAAGTGATTGCTGTTATATAAAGTCATAGCGTAATCGAACTAGATATAAGTTATATTTGATGTATGTAATATCTCTGATAGATCTCATAAATATTATTTTATATAAGCACTGTATTAATAGTAATATTGGATGAATAAATTGAAATTGAAATTGAAATTGAACATTGTTTGTATAGAAGTAGAGGCCGATCATAAAAATTACTTTCAATTGAAAAAATGTTCTGTCTCAGGTAAGATTCAACCGCAGATCCACGCTGGGGCAATTGGGGAAAGAAAACTTTATAAAATATACTCGATTTCCTTCTCAGAGAATCTCTAGAGATTTTAGAAAGATCTTTGATTATCGAGTAAGAGATATGGCACATGCATTGTGAGCAGTGTTGCCATGTGGGCAGATAAAACTTGTTTTGCCAGTTTTTTGAGAGGGTAGAAAGTTTTCAAGTTCTTCCCAAAAAAAATAAAGTTTTTTTTTATTTTACCCAGTTTTTCAAGTTTTTACGATTAAGGGGGGACATATACCCAGCAGCCGAAGAAAAAATGTCATGTTTGTGCATTTTTTTAAGAAACCTTAGGGATATTTTAAAATGAGGGTTTTTATACCTTAAAATATACACATTGAAGAGTATGTTTAGTGTTTTTTTATTAAAAAATTAATATTTAGGTAGATACAGCATTTTTTTAGAGCGTTCTGAAAATGCGGTGACCAAGATTCACCGATCCTCCTAAATTCAACTGAAACAAAAAAATGAAATATATTATTAAACTAGATACTTAAAACTCGTACTTGTCATAGCCGATTTTGAAAATATTGATTTTTCACAAAATGGCGGACTTCCGAACATAAAGTAACGATTTTCGAACAAAAATTCGTCATTATTTTGCCTATAAAAAAAAGAACGAAGCTACGAAAAAAAATTCTATGACAAGTACGAGATGATTATAAATAAAACAAGCCTGCAAAAAAATCAAAACGATCCGTTCACTGAGCTTCGAGAAATCTTGGTCACCGACTTTGAAAACACGGTTTCGAGAAAAACGCGAAATAAGGGCCAGCACTGCGCGCTCTAGAAGTTGGTTCACTCACTAGGTTATAACCTTGTTATTTTTTGAGGTATCGACTTGAAATTTTCACCACATATTTTTGAAACCTAAAACTTTAAGAAAAATTTCGAAAAAAAAGTATTTTTCCCCCCTTAAAACGATGCTTTCTATTTTAGTGAATCTATGAATAAAATAGATAAACTAAATTGTATGTTACTACAAAAACATAAGTATCATTTGAAGCTGCTACTACTAATTTTCACTCCTTTTCAAAGTTTATTTTTATGGCAGCGCTGTTGCTATTACTGTTGCTGTCATTGTTTCTGTTCTTTTGTCTCGGTTTCCCTTCGTCGAGTCTTGGCGGTCAATTTTTGGCATTCCTTTTTAAACTTGACGCTTCAGTTTACATACATTCAGAGTTGACGAGCAAGTCTTCCGTACTTTCTTGAGAAATGAAGTGGCCAACGACCAACGACGAGAGAACAAAGCGAATTGCCAAAAAGTTTAAAGCACACATTTTAAAAATACATGTTTTAGTTAATTTTTAATATCAAGTTTTTTCATCAAAAAACAAGTTTTTTTTTCTGAAAATTAAAGTTTTTTTTAAAAAAAATATGGCAACACTGATTGTGAGAGGGAAAAGTATGATTCAAATACTAGTGCTCAGACTGCTCTAATGCTGAAGTATATACGCATAGAAATTTTTCGTTCACCGCAACTGAAAAATTCGCCAACTTAAAAATATATCTTATATGAATGAATATATATGTCCATCCGTCTTCTTATGGATTGTACTAATCGCACCTCTGTTGCTAACTCCGTTCGCGTATTAAGCAAATTACCAATTTGCTTATATAGAACAGTTTGTGCATAAAGTAACTCTGAATTATAAGCGTTGTGTCTATACAACGAAGGGAAAACAAAGGAAGTTTTCAGTTGGGAAGAACAAATTTTTCAATTGCTGCAATTTAAAGATCATTCGCGTATATGACAAACGAAATTAATTACCTGCAACTAAATGACGCGTTTCTCGCAACTGACTATTATTATGACAAGTGTAGAAACGTTTGCAAATAACGATCACAAGCACAACAAACGAAGTTCGTTTGCTGCAAACTGGCAATAAACGTTTTCTTTCTTTGCGTGTGCATTTGGTGCATTAAGGTAACTTTTAGAGTTTCCCTTAGAAGCCTCATGACACCATTATTCAATTTTTTTTATTTTTATTTTTATAATGTGACCGCAACACTCAGCTTTGCTGTGGTTCTATTAATTAATTTACCGTGGCGCCAATTGTCACGGAGTTAATAATGCCATGCAACTTTTTTCATTATTGTTGCATTTTTACTGCATTCAGCGGTTGCCTCCTTGGTGTCGTAACTCCAAAAATGTTATTTTTTCCAAAATAACAAAAATGTTATTTTTTTATGAGGTCAAAGAGTTATTTTTTGCTGTCTTAAAATAAAATATTTCATAGCACGTCTACTCAGCGAGTAATAATTGCATGCAACAACACTGCATTTTTGTTGCATAGACTTTTCCCTACGTGACACGACGACATCATAATTTATATTTCTATTTTTGTCGTAAGGCCTAGATTAAATCGAACATATCTGTTTTATATGATAAGTATAGTAATAATTCTATGCAACGCCGTTGCATGATTCCGCGGCCTTATGACGTCATGATTTTATTGTTTTTTTTTTGTCATGATGGCCAAGAGCGAGCCTTTTCTGGCGTGTAAAATTTTTTATTGTAGGACATACACATAGCGCGTTAAAATTCAATGTAACGAATTTTCAGTTTTGTTGCTTAAGCAGCTCCCTCCGCGTCATAATGACTTTGTTAATTTATATATAATTTTTGTCGGAAGGCGAAAGAATTAGCCTTTATAGTTGTAACATTACTTTTTTCATAGCATGTATATTTAGCGAGTAATAATTGTATGCAACGCCGATGCATAATTGTTGCATTCTCGATCTAGTAGCGGCTCTGTATGTGGCCTAATGAGATCATGCATTTTTTTGTTTATTTTTGTCATGAGGTCTAAGAACCAGCCTTTTCTGGCGTTTAAAATTTTTTTACTGTACCACTTATATGTACATAGCGCGTTATAATTCAATGTAACAAATTTTCAGTTTTGTTGCTTCAGCATCTCCCTCCGCGTTGCAATGACGTTACTAATTTATATTTTATTTTTGTCAAGAGGTGAAAAAATTCCACTTTAAAATTGTACCATTACTTTCTTCACATCATCTATATTTACCGAGTAATTAATCGCTAAATATATATATATAAAGAGTGATTTTTTAAGTGCCTGATAACTTTTTTTTAAAAAAAACGCATAAAATTTGCAAAATCTCATCGGTTCTTTATTTGAAACGTTAGATTGGTCCATGACATTTACTTTTTGAAGATAATTTCATTTAAATGTTGACCGCGGCTGCGTCTTAGGTGGTCCATTCGGAAAGTCCGATTTTGGGCAACTTTTTCGAGCATTTCGGCCGGAATAGCCCGAATTTCTTCGGAAATGTTGTCTTCCAAAGCTGGAATAGTTGCTGGCTTATTTCTGTAGACTTTAGACTTGACGTAGCCCCACAAAAAATAGTCTAAAGGCGTCAAATCGCATGATCTTGGTGGCCAACTTACCGGTCCATTTCTTGAGATTAATTGTTCTCCGAAGTTTTCCCTCAAAATGGCCATAGAATCGCGAGATGTGTGGCATGTAGCGCCATCTTGTTGAAACCACATGTCAACCAAGTTCAGTTCTTCCATTTTTGGCAACAAAAAGTTTGTTAGCATCGAACGATAGCGATCACCATTCACCGTAACGTTGCGTCCAACAGCATCTTTGAAAAAATACGGTCCAATGATTCCACCAGCGTACAAACCACACCAAACAGTGCATTTTTCGGGATGCATGGCCAGTTCTTGAACGGCTTCTGGTTGCTCTTCACTCCAAATGCGGCAATTTTGCTTATTTACGTAGCCATTCAACCAGAAATGAGCCTCATCGCTGAACAAAATTTGTCGATAAAAAAGCGGATTTTCTGCCAACTTTTCTAGGGCCCATTCACTGAAAATGAATGCGTTGCTCGTTAGTAAGTCTATTCATGATGAAATGTCAAAGCATACTGAGCATCTTTCTCTTTGACACCATGTCTGAAATCCCACGTGATCTGTCAAATACTAATGCATGAAAATCATAACCTCAAAAAAATCACCCTTTATATATATAATATATATAAAATTTTTAAAAAAAATGTATTTTTCAACTTTTTTTGGGAACCCGCGCTGTAAAACGTAACGTTGTTACGTTAAATACACATTTTTATGTCCATTTAACTACCGGATCAAGAGAACTGAGAGTCAAAAAACTTCAATGAGGTAAGAATAACAACTCCAATAGCGTGAGAAGTTAAAACTTGAAAACTCCAAAGCATTGTGGGAAATTTTGATAAAAATCAACATAAATAAACAAAATGTAAAAGTGAAAAAATCACTTCTCAAAAATGTCTAGTCAAAGCAATTCAAGCTATTCAGAACAGAATAAAAAAGAAAAATCACAGAGTGACAAAGTTATTGAAAACATATTTTAAAATTTTCTTAAACAAACACAAGTCATAAAGGAAAACTTTAAAGCAGTAGTTTTAAAGTAAACACTTGTATTTAGACGGGTACAATAGAAGGGCAGCAACAATATGGTTAAGGGACCATACAACAAAAGCACCCTATTTCGAAAAAAAAGCAAAAAATTCATTCACACCTTAACACTATATAAACAGGGTGCGTGTGATAGCATAACGAATGGGAATGGAAAATTGGCAACGCGTGCCGCTAATCAAAGAGGGTACCGCTTGACAACAATAAACACCACAATATGTCAAATGTATGGACAGGGACAACCCCTTTTTTCGTGTGTTGTATCTGTCCTCAATGCTGCTTCATTATTTTGACAAGTGTCAAGTGATTAGATGGTTTTATTTTCTAAACTGAGTTACGTGCCTTCGAGGCGTCAAGGATTAAATGCTACCACCAGTGAGCATAGAGCGAACCTGGAGTGTATTGAGCGCATGAAAAAAAAGGACATACAAATTGTCCTGGACTGGATGTTGACACTAGTAACGGCCACTTGAGAAGTTATTTATTTGTTGCATGAGCATCCTTTTTTCTTTGCTTTACGAACGGTGCTCAGTCAAAAGGACAACAATTTAAACTTAAAGCCTAAACTTTTCTTTGTCTTTTTTGCAACATATCCTTGCATTGTCCGGCTTGTTGTTTTAAAGAAGTATAGCAAGAAAAATATTTAAATATTTTTACATGCCGTAAGCATGTGACGTGTGATTGTCCTTATGCAAGTGCCGTAAGCATAACGTGAGATGCATGTGGTGTGTGTGTGTCGAAAAAGGCAATAACAACAATATGGAAACTAATTTTCTACTTAATCCTAGCTAATTTCATTTAAATCCGATTTTTCATTATCCCCTGAGCTGTAGAAAAACTTGTTGTTTTTGTTGTGTTTATTTTTTTTTTCTTTTCTTTTCTGGTAGTAACGTAACTACTGCCAAACGTTGTCTTTACAACGCATGTATATGTGTGTGCGTGTTTGTGTGTGAAGGATTTGGCACAGTCTATCGATGTTTTTGTTGGCTCAACCATGCAAAAAAATAGCAAAATATTTAATGTTATTTCTGTGCGTTGTTCGGTTTTTGTTTTTCTTAGCTGCTATGTAAGCAGCAGAGAAAATCTAGGATAATTAGCAGAAGGTATCTTTTTTTACCGACTTCAAAAAGGAGGTGGTTCTCAAGTTTGTTGGTTTCTCTTTGTTTTTTTTTTTTTAAATGTATGTAAATCGATAATTCCTAAACCACTTGCCCGATTGCAGTAATTTTTTGTCAATAGTTATAGTCCGAGAGCTGGTAGACATTTTTGAGTACGTGTTTGAGGCACTCTGAAAACTTGTATAATACTTCCTTTGTGATGTCTAAATATAAAAACCGAGACCTGGCTGAGGGGCAGTGGGTCTCAACCATACAATTTTTTTTTTTTAATAAGAAAAAAATGTCACGCAAAAAATATTTTTGAGGCATTTTAAAACTTTTATACTTTAAAAATTTAGTATTTGAAGAGTGCAAAAATAAACAAGCCAGATTATTTAGTCGGGTATAAAACTTTGCCAGGTGTTGGTAAAGTTGTATTAAAAAGAAATCGAAAAAATATATTTGAGGCACGTTGAAATTTTAACTGCATATTATTTTTAACTTAAAATAAATATTTTCAAAATGACAGGTCATTTCGGTGGGAAATTCTATCTGCCAGGTGATCGAGAATGTTAGATACGCAGTGTTGGGAAAAGATATAAGAATGGATTTTTTTTTTTATTATTATCAATTTATTCAAAATAAAAAAAAAATAGTAAGTGTAGTAGTAATAGCGCATCTAGAAGTTGTAATAGAATTTGACCTTAGTTATATTGTACTTAAAAAATTTTAAAAATTTTACGATAACTGGGAAAGCTTTCTTCTACCATGTTCTTATTTTTTTGTCCAACCCTGTAAGTCAGAGTGAATAGCGCTAAATTCAAAAGTGATAGAGAGCGTATATCGGCTGATGTCTGCGTCAAAGAACACTACCGTGCGATTGGCTCTTGCAAGACCACGTGACTTACAGTTCCCAAGCTATTGGCAGTAGAAACTTTGGAGTAACATAAAATAATATTTGTCTAACACGTGTATTACAAAAGTTCGGTTTATAATGGCTAGTGAAAAGTTGGTGTGTGTTATATGTGAAAAAGACAGCGTTAAAGTGATCGCTTTTAATGAAAATACTTTGAAAAAAAGTCATGAAGTGTTAGATATTAGAAAAAAAGCATGGTGTTTCTTTTTGGTGTTTCTTCAAACTCTCGTAATTTATTGATATATTGCTTTCGGCAAATGCGATGATTACTGAAGTTCTCCAAGCTTTGTATTTTTTTATAAATTTCAGTTTCCTGGGTAAATTTTTCGTACTTCGCTAAGGATTTTATCAGAACATCTTTATTTAATGCATTAAGTGGTTGTAGTTGTCCTTGGAGTTTTTAGATCTTTTGTTGCAAAAAATACAAATATTTCGATTTTTGATTTCCTTGGTCTCAGGAATAGCTTCTTTATCACCAACATCGACATTAACTTCAGATTCAGATATTAAAACAGTTAATAATAAAAATAAGAATAAAATAAAAAATTTATACAAACCAAATGAAAAACGAGGTCATCAGATTCCCTTGACGTATTATCATAATATTTTTTCATCAAAGCAAAAAAGTTTTTATAACACTGAGTGTGATACCCGTCTTTGAGGTGAGCATTCGTGGGTAAAGCAATAATAAACCGAACTTGTAATACACGTGTTAGACAAATATTATTATATGTTACTCCAAAGTTTCTACTGCCAATAGCTTGGGGACTGTAAGTCACGTCTTGCAAGAGCCAATCGCACGGTAGTGTTCTTTGACGCAGACATCAGCCGATATACGCTCTCTATCACTTTTGAATTTAGCGCTATTCACTCTGACTTACAGGGTTGGACAAAAAAATAAGAACATGGTAGAGAGAAAGCTTTCCCAGTTATCGTAAAATTTTTAAAATTTTTTAAGTACAATATAACTAAGGTCAAATTCTATTACAACTTCTAGATGCGCTATTACTACTACACTTACTATTATTTTTTTTTTATTGTGAATAAATTGATAATAATAAAAAAAAAATCTATTCTTATATCTTTTCCCAACACTGCGTATCTAACATTCTCGATCACCTGGCAGATAGAATTTCCCACCGAAATGACCTGTCATTTTAAAAAAATTTATTTTAAGTTAAAAATAATATGCAGTTAAAATTTCAACTTGCCTCAAATATATTTTTTCGATTTCTTTTTAATACAACTTTACCAACACCTGGCAAAGTTTTATACCCGACTAAATAATCTGGCTTGTTTATTTTTGCACTCTTCAAATACTAAATTTTTAAAGTATAAAAGTTTTAAAATGCCTCAAAAATATTTTTGGCGTGACATTTTTTTCTTATTAAAAAAAAAAAATTGTATGGTTGAGACCCACTACCCCTCAGCCAGGTCTCGGTTTTTATATTTAGACATCACAAAGGAAGTATTATACAAGTTTTCAGAGTGCCTCAAACACGTACCCTAAAATGTCTACCAGCTCTCCTACTATTATAAACAGGGACCGAAAATAATTGTTTTTTTTATTTTACAGCAGAAAAAGTTGGGCAATTTTAATCCATAAAAATATATGTTATGAATAACTTTTATTTTTAAGAAAAATTTTTTTTGGTTGCCGCATAACTTTTATTTTTGAGGAATAAATTTTTAGGTTGACTAATAACAGTTATTTTCTGAAATGAGCTTTTTTCGGTTATTAGTGTCAAAAATTAAAAAAAAAGTTGATTTTTTGTTTTGGGACCTCTTAGCCGTCGATACTCGTATGAGGAAATCATCTAACGTCATATAAACGTCATATAAAATCGTTGGTGCGTACTCATGCTGCTTAATATCTCACGACCGGTAACACTTAATGCCACCAAATTTCGAACATATATTATTAAGGTTAATATCTAGTTTAATAAGGTAAAATTTTGCCACACCCCCTTTTACCGCCCACAAATCAATAAAAATTGTATATTTCAGGCGGTTTTAGTTGTATTGCACTGGTATTTGGTAATTTAGTTCGTGTGGCTTACCAGTAAGCCAGTAAGTGAAAGCTAGTTATATACGGCACAAAAATTATTTGAAGAGTGCGACAAACAACTATTTCACTAATAAGATAAAAAACAAAGCATTAGATCTGTGCCACAATGAAGAAAACCAAAAGCGAAAACATATAAGGGGTCGTTCATAAATTACGTTACCAATTTAGGAGGGTGGAGGTATTTGAAAATGTACTACGATAAGTAACGATAGGGGGGGAGGGGGTCTCACAAATAGTAACGTGACGAAAAATAAAAAAAATTTGGAAAAATTGAAATATTTGTATTGAGGCTTGTATTTCGCTTAAAAAACATCAATGTATTCTCATAAGTGAGTTTTACTTACTTTAAAATAAATTGGTATAAAAAACACATACTATTTAAATAAAACAATTTTAAGGAAGTATATTTATAAAAACACAGAACTTGTTGCTGCACAGGTGCAGCCTTTACGGGTATTCTCTCAAACACCAGGCGAATTTCTTTACATAAAAAATGAGGATACACTTGAATGGGTCGACATAGAATCCGTTGAAGAATTCTATTTCGAAGAGTCTCCAAAGGTTCCAGGTTCTTCAATTCCAGTGATTGATAGCATCGTCTGTTGGATTAAAGATGGAATAGTTTTTTATCGATAAAAATAATGGATTTAAAAAATTTTTTTTTGAAATTGGTTAGTCATGATAGCACCAACTAAGAAGAGCTAGTCAAGGTTGTAATAGTTTTAATATATATTTTTTTTTATATATTATAAAATATATTATATATATTATTTAAAATATAAGACTACTCTCAAACTCCAACAGGAGCAGCTTTCTTGAGGTGACTTTTATAAACAGTGGTTCGATTTAAAGGTGACAGTTAAAGCCAATACATCACCGATGGCTTCTGCACTGTACCAAAGCATTCAGAATAGAGAACAGTCTCTTTTAAATACTGTTATGGTACATGCAGCGTTGTATTTAGATCCAAGACTTCGTCGAACTCTTTGTTCTGAAATGAAAGAAATTGCCAAAAAGCATTTAAAGCAACTTACATTACACATCATAAACATGGATAAGGTTTGTAGTGAAAATTAAATGTGACAATTAATTACTTTGGTCGACAGGGCGAAGAGTATACGATAAAAAGTTCTAAATGAGTTTTTTCAGAAATGGTGTCTGTTTTTCGACATTAGCTCAAATCTAAGAGTTATAAGCAAAAACCTAAAAAAAGTTTTTTTTTCGTGATAATTTACTTATATCTTTTTAACGTATTAACCTTTTTTAAAATTTTATATACATATATGTTTATTAAATTTTAGACCATTTAATTGATGCGTAAAACTTTGCAGTATCTTTTGTAGTTTTAAAGACATCGGACCAAACAGATACAGGTCATATCCCTGCTTTCTCGTTGACTTCACTGTTTGTGACTTACTTTGTCGGGTTCGAAAGTTGAAAGTCTTCAAGCAATCGGCAAAATGTTGTAAGCTTGATCCAATTAATTCAAGTATCATAATAATTCAAGTATCCAAATAAGTTTTGTATACAACTTTTACTTTTATTAGTTTTAAAAAGTATTAGGACTTTTTATGGTTCTGTGGACTCCGTGGTGCCATTTTGTGAAGCAGTGTTATTTCTTACAACTTTTCGATTCATTTTTCTTAGAACAATCTTTCCCGTCATACCGATCTTGCTGCGGTTTGTAGTCCAGAAACTTCAATTCCCTGTTTTCTCATTGATGAGTCCTCGAATCTAAGCATCTTTGCTGAGGGAATCTTTAAGAGAACTGGAAATGGAGGGGTCGGATGAAGATGCAGATGACGACACAAGCAGAAAGGTGAAAGCTGCGTATACTGAAATCGAGAATTTCAAGCCACCACGAATAGACATTGACGCTGACCTTCTGGAATATTGGAGTGAGCAGAAATATGCATCACTCTTTTTATGGCAATTATCTAGCATTGTCCATGCAATACCTGCAACTCAAGTTACTGTAGAGCGATCTTTCTCAGCTTTAAAGCTTATTTTAAGTGATCTTCGATGCAATATTTCAGAAGAAACTTTGAAACAAATAATGTTTGTAAAACTCAATTGAAACATAAATACATTACAAAAATAATAAAAAACTAAAAATTAAACTTTTTATTGATAGTTGACACTAATAACCGAAAAAATCTCATTTCAGAAAATAACTGTTATTAGTCAACCTAAAAATTTATTCCTCAAAAATAAAAGTTATGCGGCAACCAAAAAAAATTTTTCTTAAAAATAAAAGTTATTTATAACTGAAATGCATTTTGATCGTTTTTAATTATTAATTTTAACCAATTCAATAAAAGTTGCATAACAGTTATGTCCCTGGTTATAAACATTATAAAAAATTATAAAAATAAACACATCATTTATATATGTTCATTAACTTAAAAAAGTGGCTGGTATTTGATAAAGGGGCTTGCCACTATTAGAAAACCTTCTTGTATATCGGTTTATAATAACACTAGGGTACTGACATTTAGTACAGGGGTAGGCAAAATTATTATAAATTACGGTCAAGAAAGTGGGCGTTATTCGACAAAGGGCTGTGGGAATTTTGGAAAAACACTTTCTATCGATTAATATTGACACTAGTGTACTGACATTTAGTGAAGGTGTAAGCACAATTATTACAAATAACGGTCAAGAAACTGGGCAAATTTCGACAAAGGAGGGTTTAGAAATATTAGAAAAACAATGCATCTCTAATTGTTTTTATTATTATTACAATTAGAATTATTACAAAATACGTTGAAGAAAGTGGATAGAATTCGACAAAGGGCGTGTCACTGTAATAAAAACACTCTATATCAGTTAATATTGACACTAGGATACTGAAATTTGGTACGAGTGTAGGTGGGTAGGTAGAGTCATTACAAAAGTGGGCAGAATTATACATAGAGTGTGGTACTTTAACGAAACTACTCTATATTGGTTAGTATTGATACTTGGGAACGGTAGAATCACTATAGAGAACGATCAATAAAGAAGGCGGAAAATAACCAATAAACCAACAAACTTTCAGAAATTGATAAAACAAATTTTTTAAGAACAAAGTTTTTTGAAATTTTCCTAAAAAATTACATTTCATAAAATTTATCATAATTTCTTAATAGGAAGAAATAAACACTTTTTTTTTAAAAAAAAAAAAACTTCAAAATCACTATAGAGTAAAAATAATTTTAAATTTTTTACTCCACCTTCTCTGATAGCGACGTTCCATCTCTTTCAAATTCTGGTGAAATCTATCGCCTTGCTCTTCACTTACAGCTCCCAAGTTATCAGGAAAGTTATCCAAACGCGATTTAAGGAAATGAAGTTAAATGCTCATCGATCATCTCATTTTGCCGATACTTTCAATAATTTTCTCCACAATTTCCTTATAATTATGATTTTGTTAATTTCTAGAAAATGTCTCACTACTTCCTAAAAGCTTTACAGGCTTCTAACTCAACTTCACTCAATTTTTTAATCGAAAGCTGTATCTGTCATCAATTTTCTTATGTCCGGACCAACGAAAATACCTTCTTTCAGTTTAGCTTCAGACGGAGATGGAAAAATTTGGTGTAGATACTTAAAACGAGCTCCTTCCTTGTTCAGCGACATCACAAATTATTTCATCATCTCCAGTTTTATGTGTAGGAGTCTTAAAGGAGTCTTCGATATGATTGTAAAATGATTGCTCAGAAATTAGACTCTAAAAAGAGTATTTTTTATTCGTGTTTTATGAGTACGCAATAAAGACTACGTACGTAAAATGATTGTTCAGAAATTAGCCTCTAAAACGAGTATTTTTTATTCCTGTTTTATGAGTACGCAATAAAGACTCCTAAAGGAATCTTTGATATGATTGTAAAATGATTGCTCAGAAATAAGATTTTTAAAAGAGTATTTTTATGCGTATTTTATGAGTACGAAATAAAAAGACTCCTAAAGGAGTTTCTAAAGTTCTCATAAAAAGAACTCATTAAAAAGTCCTTAATTAGACAGTATTATGATTGTTCATAACAAAGACTCACAAAAGGATTATACTTATATTGCATGATTTATGCGTAATAAAAAAGGGCTCGCGTAATAAATAATGCGTAATAAAAAAGGGGAGTGTTTTATGAGAACTCGACAATTAGGTTCTGAGAGGATTTTAAAAACTTAAAAGTAATATTTTTATCTTCTTAAGGGGACTATATACCCAGAGGCAGAAAAAAAGGTCATGTTTGTGAATTTTTTTAAGGAAACCTAAGGGTTTCTATTTTTAAATAAGGGTTTTAATACTTTAAAATGTATACATTCAAGAGTATGTTTTTTTTTTATTAAAAAAAATTTTATATTGAGGTAGATACAGCATTTTTTGTAGACCTCTCTGAAAAAAAGGTGAAATGCGGTGACCAAGTATGCTCCTCCATAATTAATCTGAAATAAAAAAATGAAAAATATTATTAAACTAGGTACCTAAAACTCGTAGTTGTCATAACCGATTTTGAAAATATTATTTTTTTACAAAATGGCGGACTTCCGAACGTAAATGAACTATTTTCGACCAAAAATTACTCATTATTTGGCCTATTACTAATGAACGAAGCTACGAAAAAAGAAATCCTATGACAGGTAAGAGACTATTATGAATAAAATAAGCCTGAAAAACGATCGGTTCACTGAGTTTCGAGAAAAACGTGTTTTAAAATAAGGGCCAGCACTGCGCGGTCTAGAAGGAGGTTCACTTACTAGACTATAACTTTGTTATTTTTTGAGATATCGACTTGAAATTTTCACCACATATTTTTGAGGCTTAAAACTTTAAGAAAATGCAAACAACTTTTTGAAAAAAAAACAGTTCTGGATATATAACCCCCTTAATATATAAAAACGTTGGTTCATATGTATGTCTGACCATCATGGCTGATCCTCTATAATTTGTAATGTGATGGTAGTTTGTAAGAATATGAATATTTTTTTCGAAGTAAACGCTCCAATACGTCATCATTTATCTTTCAGTCGTTCAGCGTCCAGTTGAGGAGCTTGCAGAATTGAATGAAGTGGAATCGAAAATGCCAAAGTGAAATTTTTAACTTTATTTCAACGATAACTTTCTTTCTACGATAACTTGTTTTCTACGATAACTTTCTTTCTACGACAATTTTTTATTTGAAATGTTTAAAAAAATATTTCTGTATTTTTTTTTTATTTTTCAATTATAAAATATTTTAAATTAATTTTAATCTAAAAAAATATTTCAATCTAAAAGGATCGTTACTTCTATGAGCTCTGAAAGAGTCTGCATTATGGCTATTAATGAGTCTTAATTTTGAGTCCAATGGACTAATTTATATGAGTTCTAAAAGAGTATTTATTATGAGAATTTAAATATTCTTTATTATGAGTCTTAAGAGAGTATTAAATATGAGTCTTAATTTTGAGTCCAAAAGAACTTATTTATATGAGTTCTAAAATAGTCTTTATTATGAGTATTTAAAGAGGCTTTATTATGAGTCTTAAAAGAGTATGAAATATGAGTCTTAAAAGAGTCTCAATTTTGAGTCCAAAAAGACTAATCAATATGAGTTTTAAAAGAGTCTTTATTATGAGTCTTGAAAGAGTCTTTATTATGAGTCTTAAAAGAGTATTAAATAAGAGTCTTACTTTTGAATCCAAAATTAAACATCATGCAGTCATTATTATAAATCATATTTTTAGGCCCCATTATATGAGTCTTAAAAAAGTCTTTTAAAAGTTGTTGGCTGGGATTTTTTGTTCCAGGGACCAAAACGCTCTAAACTTACAATTTAAGGACTCAAAAGTACTAAAACTAGCCGGTGTCATATAGGCTTTAACCCTCTTCTAACGATTTAAGTTAAAAAAAAAAAAAAAATAAATAACTGGCCATTTCAGCCCTTGAAAGGACTTTGACCTAGCTTCTTATGATCAATTGTGTTGTGCGTGTTATTAAGTTTGTACACAATTGACCGAGAACCGGACCTACATGCTTAACGCCGACTCCGAACGGCGATGAACGGAAAGTTCTCGTTCTCAAGAAGCTTTACATGGCATTTTGATTACTCTCTGAGGTTTGCCATTGTCTGCAGAGAGGTGGCGGCCGTACAGAAAAATTATTTTAATTCAAATAATTTTCTGTCGCTGCTGGGGTTCGAACCTGGGTTTCCAAAGTTCTTTGACATAGCGGCCACGCACTTTAACCAACTACGCCACGGACGCCACGATTTAACGATTTAAGTTAATTTTTATAAAAAACACAAGGCTTACTAGAAATGAATTCTTCAGCAAATTAATCAAAAATTTACATTTTTTTTTATATGTAATAATGGTATGTCACTTAGAAACTTATTCATTAGTATCTAACGCAATATTTTAGTGCGATTTTTGTTTAATAAGAAACGATTTAAATAAAATATGAATTAATAACTAGGAAGGCCTGGTAATTTAAAAAAAAAAAAACGATGTTAAATAACTTTAAAACCTTTTTTTATTTTTTTAATATTTTTTTTCGGAATCAGCGCCCCATAATCTATCTAAATCAATCATCAAAATTGAAAGGGGGAAACCATTGCAGACCTGTTTTATTATATGGCATGTTTTTTAAAGATAACCTCATTTAAGAAATTCAAATTGAATTAATATGAAAGAAGTTGTAATCGAAAATACATGCAAAAATTTACAATGATGCACTCCTCATGTGCTGCCAATGTTAAATTTTTCTTGACTAATTTGTCTTAATTGTAGGTACATCATTGTTTTAATGTATAATGATTTTCTTAATGATACTAATAAAATCGTATTAATATTTCTCTGATAAATCTCCTTCTATACAGGTGATCGCCTGCTTGATATACCCTGTAAAGTATGTGGTGATCGGAGTTCTGGGAAGCACTATGGCATCTACAGTTGTGATGGTAAGTAGACAAGACTAAGTTTTAATTAAATTTTAATATTATTATTTGTAACTTTATAATTTTAGATAATTTATGTTAATTATGTGTGTCTCCTATTGTTTTCTGACAGGTTGCTCGGGTTTCTTCAAGCGCAGCATACATCGAAACCGCATTTACACATGCAAAGCAACGGGTGATCTAAAAGGACGTTGTCCCGTGGATAAAACACATCGAAATCAGTGTCGTGCCTGTCGTCTAGCGAAATGCTTTCAGTCAGCAATGAACAAAGATGGTAAGTACCGAAGCATATTATTTAAAATTATAAATTATTTAACGCAGAGCAAATAGCTCACATCAACATTACTGTGTGGAAGTTGGGGGAGAAACAGAACAACTGCTTTCACGCTACAGCAAGCCAGTCATTAAGCTGATTATTACGCGCCCACAAAATTTTGCCACTTTGCATGTTGTTTTTGAATTTCTCGGTTCAACTGTTGAATAACAATGACTGGGAGCAACAACTTCTTTGGTGGGAATAAAATTATAATGATTGAAATTAAGAATCCGGCAGTTAGAGAACAATATGGTGTTGGATTTTAGCTCTACCAGATGATTTTGGCAGGCGATGTTAATGTATTCGAACGATTTGTAGGCGAAATCAAAACAATATTCGATACAAGTCTGGAATTCTGAAAGAAATCTGAGTGCTTCAAAGGAGTTTATTTAAAATTAAATAGATTATGAATAATTATTGTTTAAAATTATCTAACTTTTAAGTATTCCTATTGCTTTAAACAGCTTCTTTCTTAAAAAATCTTTTGAAAAATCTCATCTTTCGTTTTATCATTTTTGTTTTTTTGCTTCCCGCTTAAGAAGAAGCCACTCCCGCAGCACTTATTTTCTTAACACGACTTTTGCATCGTGAAAATTTTTTTCTCAACTGCCACAAAAAAGAGGCTTACCAACAAAGTACAAAGCTCACAAAAAATAGAAAAAAAAACTGCTCAAAATTGATTATTATAAAAAAATGTACTTTTAAAGAAGTGACAGCAACAAAAAAGCAAGTGAAGCGAAGTTTAATTTCGCAGCAAAAGGGTTAAAAAATACGCCGACGTCTTTTTAAAAGTTTCCACCCAAGACGCACTCGCTTGTTTGTCGAAGTAATTTTTTAACTCATCATTTTTACTCTTTCTGCTTTTTTTGTTTCTTCCTCTTTTCTTCTTTACTTTTGCCGCTGTTACTTCTTTTTCGACTTTTTCTCGAATTGCCTCAAGTGATTCCGTCGGAATCTGTTTGGAAGCACCAAAATATTTTCACTTACTTAACCCGCAGTTAAAATTTTGATGAGTTTGGTGTTTCATTCTTAATTGAAGTTTTAGATTTTCGGCGTTATTGTTGTTGTTGTGTTATCCTTGTTTTTGTTGTTGTTGTTTTGTTGGTGTGAAGTAGACTGTTGTCGCAAATCTGTGGACACGGTTTTGGTCTTGAGCGTTTGCCGGATTCGGCTTTCTAAGAGATTAAGTGTTTTATTTGTGAGGTGTGTCGATTGTGTTCGTATCTATGCGAATTTTATATAAAAGGTAGTTGCGGACTCTAACAAACAGAGAACGCCATTTCCGAGAGCACTTAATGCAAATTTTCCGAGCAAAATAATGGACTTGTTATAACCTTGAAATAGATTTGAATTAGAGCTCCAGTTTATTCGCGTATTTCGTAGTGTTCTTAAAAACAAAAAATGGATGATTCTGAGGCCTATTGCACGCACTGGAACTATCACGGCACTATGAATATGACTAAAACTGAAGGTTGACTGAAAGCATATGGGAAATTTTGGGGCTCTGAAATAAAAATTTTCTCCATCGCATCTCGTTATCCTATAGTCTTGCCAAGAAATTGGATTTTAAGACCTCCTGGAGTAAAGAAATCTTCAAAACCTACATTAAGACACATATTTCAAGAATTACAGTCTCTTACTTAATTATCTGGTACTTGCAACCGTTGATCGCTTTTGGCCTCGCCTAGGATTTTGGGTCAGCCATTTCTGTTTTGCTCTTGCTGACTCCAGTTGGAAACACCAACCGTCGTAAGGTCGTCCAACACTTGATCCTTCCAACGAAGATGTGGGCGTCCTCTTTTACGTTGACTACCACCGTGTATCGAATCGTGGATTTTTCAAATACATTCTGGAATGGTCACAATTTTTGATGCTCCCCCGGCGTGTTCATCTCTTGTGTTGATTAGATCTCTTTTGAACTCTGCAATCCAAAATTTTACGGTTGAATACGACGGAGCAGATTCACCATAATATTTATCCTTATTGGACCGTCGAAGGTGACTTTGTAATCGACAAAAAGATGGTACGTCTTGATTTATTTCTCTAAGGTCTTCATAAAGATTTTTCGTAGCGTTGCACTGATAACATATTAGTATGCTTCAGAGAAACCCGATTCCGAATATTCAAATTTAAGTTTGCCTTTTCTGTCTGTTTTACTATTTTACCAAGAACCATAGTCTTTGTTTCTTTTCTGCCAATTAGGAATAATGAGGAATTTCTTCCGGTCTCTCTCTCCCTCTCTATTTGAGATTAAGACCTTTGGGTTTTAACGTATTCACTTGATGTATGAGCTTAATAAGGCGTTCATGCTGGAGAAAAAAAAATCAGCTTATTGTAAAAAGCGACTAACGATATATAAAAAGCAGCTTTCCGCCATACAAATGCCAATAGAAAAAAGCAACTTTTATACTGCTTTATTGTTTGTGTCACCCTGTGTTTCATCGGTACTTTCGAAATTCGAAGTTAGTTTTTGTGATATCTTGCAATGGCTGCGTTCAGCAGGTACAACTGTTGTATAATTGTTGAGTGTGTGCCTGCTAAACACATAAGTTTTAGTTTCTGATCAGCTCAACATGCTCAATATGTGTTGTGAAAATTTTCTGTCTTTGGAGAACATGTTGTGAAAATTGTCTACCCTTGGTATCATTTTATTTTTCTAGTACATTTACTCAACGTGCAAAAAGCAGCTTTTTGTTATGAGCATGAACGCCTTATAATAATACTACGTGCCCCATGGTGAGGAGTCAAAGGTTCAAGGTTGTTAATGCTTATACAGTGCTAAGTACCTTCAAACCATTTGCCGGGTGTCACTTTCTTGATTTCAAGTGTAACAACCACCCTATTTCATGAATTACAATACTGTGTGCATTCCTAATGAGAAGCCATACATGGCTTTATGTTCAGTAGAGGGTTAAGTTGCCTCCTGATCCACTGTATTCTCGAGATAAGGCCCTTAGAGACAAATATTGGGAAAAATAATCTGAAAAGAAGGCGCAAGCGAAAAAGATTTGCATCAAATGAAGAAGTTAAATTGGAGATCGATGCGTACTTTGAAGAGTTGGATAAACCGTACTATACAAAAGGTATGGAAAAGTTGAAGAACTGAGTTTATTGAGCTAAAAGGAGAGTTTGTTAAAGGAAAATGAGTTTGGTCAGAAATTATAAATTGTTATATTAGTCAATTCCTCTAAATGCCTAATCATTTGATAGAATTTGCGGACAATAAAAATTTGTATAAAATTTATGAAAATATTCCGGAGATATTTGCTTTCAGAGATAAACTTTGAATATGTCAGAGTTGTTTCATTACCTTTAAAAATAACTAAAGTGTCGACTAAAGTGCGCGCTTAAAAAATTAAACCATGCGCTCCAAATTTTTCACCTGTTCATATACAATCACGAGTAAATATTATTGAAATTGTTAATTTTCGTGTGTATGGAATTGGAACTTGTTAGGAGTAGCTCACAAAATATTTGTACAAGTTTTTCTTCGCAAACAAGGAAATATAGAAACAATATATATTCAAATATTCTTTTGAAGAAAACAATTTAAAAAATAAACTAAAAAAAAAACAGGGTTTTATGATCCATATTGATCTGGTTCACAAGCGGAACATATAAAAAAAAAGAATTGTAAACAAAACACGGTCTGGCAGGGTAGAATGGTACGGTTGAAACGGTGGACGGTTGAATTAAAGTGAATATCTTGCCACCGTGCATGAAGAGGTTGTTAATGGGGGACCGAAGCAGGCGACAAGTCGAAATACGAATCTTTATGTTGCTTCGCTCTTCGCACACTGTGGTTGTGTATATCAGAATCCATTGTGTTTTTTAACGGAAAAGTAAGTACTTTTTGTTCGTAAATTTTTGCAATTATTATGGTTTTATTAAAATTAGAATATTGAGAGTTTTATATCGTTTTACTTGGAGTTTGTAGAATATGGCTGTATAATTAGTTTTTATTAAAATTTATTATCATTCTTACTGTGAACTGTTTCATTCCTGGTTGGGGACAGTTGAAACAGTTGAAAAAAATCGAGTTTATAATTAATTCTGTTGAATTTTGAGAAATATAAAAGCAAGTAGTACACAAACACCAAACAAAATTTAATATAAATTAACTTAATATAAACCTTTGAAGGCTGATTAAAAATAATGTAAGATTATAAGTAGCGTGAAAGTCTTTCATAACTATTAATAAAAAAATTATGTTCAAATGTGCCATTAACAGTCGTAAAATATTATTAGACCATGAACAAAACATGTTAATTTATTATATTTTTAATAATTTGCATATGTTTCAATTGACCCCTGGCATGGGGGCGGTTGAAACAAATTAAATTTTTTTTTAAAAATTTGATTTTATGCATAAAATACAATACAGTAATCTCAAACAACATTGCCCATTAGTAGACTAATATATGATCTTTTATTTAATATATTTCAGTCATCGCTCGCTTAAATAATTCCGATGCAATGGACGATAACGCTAAAATGTTTCAACCGTACCCAGTCTACCCTACTCTTACAGATAACAACTAAATATGTAGGGCAGACACTTTACGTAAAACCCCCAATTCCAAGGGCCACAATCAGTAAACACTATACTCTGCAGACTATGTCCAGTAACCTTTTCCACTATTTACTCAGCTTTTGAGGATCTGCCAAATTAAACTTTAGTAAAAACTTTAATGTAAGACTTGTGGCGTCCATGGCGTAGTTGGTTAAAGTGCGTGGCCGCTATGTCAACGAACTTTGGAGACCCAGGTTCGAACCCCAGCAGCGACAGAAAATTATTTGAATTAAAATAATTTTTCTGTACGGTAAAATATTATTAGACCATGAACACCTCTCTGCAGACAATGGCAAACCTGTAAAGCTTCTTAAGGCGTTAAGCATGTAGGTCCGGTTCTCGGTCAATTGTGTACAAACTTAATAACACGCACAACACAATTGATCATAAGAAGCTAGGTAAAAGTCTTTTCAAGGGCTGAAATGGCCAGTTATTTATTTATTTTTTTTTAAAAAACTTTAATAAAGCTTAAGTCTTACAGCCCTATTCTGGCATAATCGTCACAATCAATTGATACTGAAAAATTGTGATCATTTTGATTCGGTCTCTATTGATTCGTATTCAGGTTGAACTGTCACAAGCAAAAAGCTTTAAAAATTCACCACATCATGTTCGAAAGTTTTTTGAATTGGTCACCTTCTTTTTATATCAACTTGCTCATCAGTTGTCACTGGAAAATAAATGTCGATACATTTTTGTGTAACAATGAGCTGTGAGATATGCTGAATTGACGGCGATACTGATGATTGGCTCATGGAAGTCGAAAAATGATTGCCGACATAGTAAAGATAAAAGGCATTAGCATGAAAATAAATAGTTGCCAAAAACCTCAAGGCAAATGGTATGCTCCCTTCGCTCATCATGTGGTTGGAGTTCCTCAATAAAATTCCAAACACACTGTATTCGGCAGTCGAAATGAATCTCCAAAAAGGATTTCGGTGTCCTAGAAGCCTTCTTCTTAAGACATTCCCTTCGTTTTGTTATTATTGTTTTTTTATAAAATTTTATTTGTATGAATTTTTCGCTTGTGACCTTCTTAGCTGCTTGTCACTATTTTGATCACTATTGATACAAAAAGAGCTTTTTAAAAGTGCTCAGGGTAGGAATTTGTATCAATTGTGACTTTTGTATCAATTGATACTGAGGTGGCTTGTGTGACTTTGTTAGAATAGAGCTGTTAGTGTAAAGACTAACAAAGTTAAACTGTAATAGCTTAATTGGCAATCATCTGGGTAAAAAAATAACCTAAGTGAACCTAGATCAGGAGTAAGAAAGATCTTCAATGAAGCTAAACGCAATAATAACTGGCACCTGATACCTATGCTATTAAAACTGTTCAGCTGCAGCATAGCCTATAGTCATGGTATAATATTTACGAGGGATACTATTTATATTTCAGGAAAAGCAAATAATAACAAACATTTTTAAATGAAAATGGCTTTTTTGTTTTTCAAAATATTCCCCTTGATGATCAATCAACTTATGCATTCGTTCAAACCATTTGTCATAGCAGTTTTTCCATTCCTCTTGAGACGCTTGGTTTTTGAACGCTTGAACTGCTTCTGCGGCGCTCGTAAATCGTTGACCACGCAGTTTACCTTCAATATTCGGGAACAAGAAGAAGTCATTGGGTGCCAAATCAGGATTGTATTGAGGATGAGTCATCAATTCGACGTTTTGACAGCTCAAAAATGCACATTTTTGACGAGATGTGTGAGAGCTCGCATTGTCATGATGGAGAATGATTCGTCTTTGGCGGTTGGTTTTGCGAATTTTCCCGAAGACTTCGGGCAAGCAAATGGTCGTGTACGATTCAGAATTGACCGTCCTACGTTGCTCAAGCGGAACTGTGGCCACATGACCCATTCGGTGGAAGAAACAGGCGACCATTTGCAGTGATTCGTGCGCGAACAACTTTTGTTGGATTTGCCTTGTCTTGGAATACCCACACGGTCGATTGCTGTTTTGTTTCAGACTCATACGAATATATCCATGATTCGTCACCTGTCACGATTTTATACACGTCTTTTGAAGTACCACGATTGAACTTTTTAATCATTACCTGACACCAATCGACGCGAGACTTTTTGTGAGCGATTAGTAAATTATGGAGTATCCAACGAGAGCAAATTTTTTTTTACACATAAGTGTTCATGCAAAATCGAATGTATTGAAGTTGAACTTATGTGCAAGGATGCCTCTATCTCACGATATGTCACATGACGATCTTGCATTATTAGTTCACGTACTGCATCGCTGTTTTGTGGCACAACAAGTGATTTTTGACGACCTTGAAGGAATTCGTCGGCGACCGAGCTACGACTACGATTGAATTCACTATACCAGCGTGGTTTCTGATGGTGCTTTATCGTCATACAAAGAACTGAGTTTATCGACACATTCTTGTTGAGATAATCCAATGTATATTTAACAAGGTAGTGTTAGTAGTTGAATTTCTCTCTTGTGGTGAGTACAGCACCTAACAAAATCAGCAGTTTATGAATAAAAGCAAACAGTTTTCTATTCGCCGTTTTTTTTTTTCATTTTTTATGCTCTTCTTATGTTTGACAACTGCTGTACCCACCACTCCGAGAATAGACTACCTTGTTAAATATACCTTGAGATAATCCACGTCGAAAGCTGTGAAAAATAATCCAACGAAAACCTTCTCTTGAAATTTCCATTTTTTTAACAAATTGATTTTCTTAACTCACTGTAAACTAAAAAAATAGCACTTGTACGTCAAATGTTGTGAGTACATTTATGCTAACAAATGTCAAACTTTATTATGGTGATGCTAGATTTTAGCTATTGACATTTGTGTTTCCAGTTCCCGAAATATAAATAGTACCCCTCAATCAAGGTAGCATTGAAAACTGCTTATTTTCTCTTCTAAAAGAAAACATCTCCTATCAAAAACAGCTGTTTGTGAAAATGCATCTACAGCTGCTGAGATTGTTGTTTTTTTTCACTTCAACGTTTTCAACATTGTTAATGTTTTCAATGGCCGATTGTGAGCGCTCTCTTTTTGAGTATATTTTTTGACAGGAGATGTTTTTCCAAGCAACTTGTTATTATTATACCATGGCCTATGGTAATCTACCTTGTACTTACTTACTTATGTGGCGCTTACAACCGTAAGTCGGTTTTGGCCTCGTGTAAGAAATTGCGCCAGCCATTTCTATTTTGCGCTTGCTGGCGCCAGTTGGAAACACCAAGTGTAGTCAGGTTATCCAACACCTGATCCTTCCAACGAAGATGTGGGCGTCCTCTTCTGCGTTGACCACCACCGAGCACCGAATCGAATATTTTTTTCGCTGGAGCGTCGTTTTCCATTCGCTCAACATGACCTAGCCAGCGGAGCCGCTCGATTTTAATACGCTTAACTATGTCGATGTCAGCGTACAGCTCATACAGCTCGTGGTTCCATCGAATTCGGTACTCGCCATTGACGCAGATTGGACCGAAGATCTTACGAAGGATCTTTCTCTCGAAGGCTCCCAAAGTCTTTTCATCAGAACTGCTCAACGTCCAAGTTTGTGCTGCATATAATAGGACGGGCATGATTAGTGACTTATAGAGCGTGAGTTTTGTTCGTCGAGAGAGGGCTCTGCTTCTCAATTGCCTACTCAGCCCAAAGTAACACCTGTTGGCAAGAGTTATCCTTCGCTTTATCTCAATACTGACATCGTTGAAAGAGTTTACGCTGGATCCCAGGTAGACGAAGTCCTTAACAACCTCGAAGGAGATGTTGTCAACAGTGACGTGGTTTCCAAGACGCTGGGACTGTTTATTTGTTGACACTAGGTATTTCGTCTTATCTGCGTTCACTGCAAGACCCATTCGACTCGACTCTTTCGCTAACCTGGAGAATGCTGCACTGACTTCGCGCGTATTATGGCCAATGATATCGATATCATCAGCATACGCCAGCAGCATAATACTTTTGTAGAATATCGTGCCACTGCGTCTCAAATCAGCAGCTCGGATGATCTTCTCCATCATTAGGTTGAAAAAGTCGCACGATAAGGAATCACCTTGTCTAAAACCTCGTTTGGTATCGAATGGAGGAGTGAGGTCCTTCCCGATTTTAACTGTGCTGCTGGTGTTGCTCAGTGTCATTCTGCAAAGGCGGATGAGCTTTGCAGGAATACCAAATTCAGACATGGTGGAATATAGATGATTCCTTATTGGACTGTCGAAGGCGGCTTTGTAATCGACAAAAAGATGGTGTGTGTCGATTTGTTTTTCTAGGGTCTTCTCCAAGATTTGTCGTAGCGTAAATATCTGGTCTATGGTGGATTTGCCAGGTCTGAAGCCACACTGATAAGGTCCAATCAGCTGGTTTACGATGGGCTTCAGTCTTTCACATAGTACGCTCGACAGAACCTTATATGCGATATTCAGAAGGCTTATCCCACGGTAGTTGGCGCAAATTGTGGGATCGCCTTTCTTGTGGATTGGGCAGAGCACACTGAGGTTCCAATCGTTTGGAATGCATTCTTCCGACCATATTCTGCATAAAAGCTCATGAATGCATTTAAATAGAGCTTCGCCTCCATTCTTGAAGAGCTCAGCAGGTAAGCCATCGGCTCCTGCGGCTTTGTTGTTTTTAAGCCGAGCTATAGCTTTCAAGACTTCACTATGGTCGGGCAGCGGAACTTCAACGCTGTCGTCCAAAATTGGGGATTCCGGGATATCATCTCTATTGGCGGGATTGTTGTCGTCGTCGCCATTCAGAAGCCTAGAGAAGTGTTCCCTCCACATCATCAGTGTACTCTGGATATCTGTCACTAGATTCCCATTTTCATCCTTGCAGGAAGAGGCCCCGGTCTTGAAACCATCGGCCAGGCGTCTTATTTTTTCGAAAAATTTTCGGACCTCATTCCTGTCACCATGCATCTCAATTTTCTCGCACTCACGCATTTCCGCTTCCCTTTTCTTTCGCCTGAAAATGCGTCTCTCTTCCCTCCTCTTCTCTTTGTATCGCTCCTTAGCAGCACGCGTTACAACCGACTGCAGGGTGGCTTTGTAGGCGGCGTCTTTTTCTGCAGTGGCGTCGCGACACTCTTGGTCGTGCCACTGGTTTCGGCGAGGGCGGTGATAGCCAATCACCTCTTCGGCAGCCGTACGCATAGAGTGGGAAATATGATTCCACTGCGCGCATATATCGTCGATCGGAGGAGTGCTTTCTTGAAGCAGGAGTGAGAGTCGAGTAGCGAAGTCTTCGGCTGTTTGCTTTGATTGCAGCTTTTCGACGTCTAGCTTTCTCTGTGCTGGATTGCGCGCATTCTTGGTTGCGCACAGGCGTGTACGGATCTTCTTCCTTGAATCTACCTTGTGCTTGGAGAAAAGTCATACTCAACAAAGGAAATATACTTCTTATGAAGTACGCGTGAGTACCTACCGCAATATCAGCTTTATACCTTCCTTCCTTCCTATCTTACTTAAAAGCATGAAAAAAAAATCATCGACAAATACATTAGAGTAAATGCACTAGCACTATATTCCTATAAATTCCTATAAACGAATATAAATAACATTCCAATATTAGGCAAATTTTTTGGTTGATCTAAGAAAATTACGTGCTCAAATCAAGCACAAAAAACTAAAATTAAGAAAAATAAACTTATAATAAGCATTTATTTCTAAAACTGAGAAAAAATAAAATAATAAATTTTAAGTGAAATAAGTGAAAAATAAGTGTTTGAAACAAGAATGAAACACCTGATTCTAGAACCTTGAACAAGACTGGACTCAAGAAAATATTTTCTTAATTTAAGCAATCGCAGAGAATTATTTTAGTTTTTAGCAAATTGTTTACTTGAATCAAGCAAATTTTTCTCACTTCCACTTACATTGTCATGCTTATAATTCACAACATGTTTACATGAAAACATGTTTAAGATAGTGTGGCTTGATAAACGAAATGGCATGGTTCGAAGGTGCATTGTCTTATCTGTTACTTTACTTGGAAACATGGAAGCGTCTACATGGTATATTTAGTATATTCGACTAGTTTTTTTATGATCGGTTATCCTTGGGTCTGGGCACCACTGCATTTAAAGCTTGTGTTTGTCTTTTGCCTTTGTTTTATTGTTGTGGCTTGTATTGCTACATAAGCCTTTGCTCTCAATTGCTCTCAGTTGGCTATGAAGCTTGCTCCATGCCTCCATGCCATTTTTGCTGAATCAAGCAAATTTTTCTCAAATCAAGCAAATTATTCTAGTCTTCGGCAAATTGATTACTTGAATCAAGCAAATTTTTCTCACTCTAAGCAAATATTAGACTTGAATCTAGAAAAAAATTTTCGAGTTTGAAGCAAATGTTTCTAGAATTTAATATTTTTTTTCGTGATATCATGTATTTAAAGTTGCTCAATTCTAACAGAATAATGTTTGAATTGAGAAATGTACGCTTAAGTATAAACTGATAGTCTATTTGCTTGACCTAAGCATAGAATGCTTGATTTTTTTTCTCTCCGCATATGCAAAGCAGACACGCAAATAAATTTTTCGTTTGCCGCAACTGAAAAATTCACCAACTATACTTCGTTTGCGAGCTGTATTTGCCGCAAACGAATATTCAGTTGTCACAACTTAAAAATATATCTTATATATACATATATACCGCAAGCTATTTCGGTCATTATTATTTATTATATTAATAATCTTTCTCATTATGTCCGTCCGTCTTCTTATGGATTGTACCTCTGTTGCTATCTCCGTCCGCGTATTAAGCAAACTAATTTCCTTATATAGTAACAATTTATCCAAAAAGTAACTCTAAACTATAAGCGTTATGTTTATACAACGAAGGGAAAAATAAACAAAATTTTCAGTTGGGAAAAACGAAGTCTCAATTGCTGCAATTTAAAAATCACTCGCGTTTATGACAACGGAATTAATTTCCTGCAACTATATGACGCGTTTCTCGCAACTGAACTGTTATTATGACAACTGTTGAAACGTTTGCAAATAACGATTTTAAGCACGACAAATGAAGTTCGTTTGCGGCAAACTGGCAATTAACGTTTTTTTTCTTTGCGTGTAGCATACTTGTCAAATGGTAAAGTCAGTGCAGTACAGATGCAGTGCTTAACAAACTTTTAAGTTAAATGGCAAAATCTGTTGGTAACTAGGATATATGAGGGTAGTCCCAGAAGTACCCGATCTAACAAAATAAACATAAAAAAAATTTGGGAAAAAATTTCTTATTTTTCTCTACATAGGCTCCTTTTTGCTTGATATACTTTTCCTAGTGTTGTTGAATAGCTTCGATATCCTATTTATAGTGCGAAGGGAAAGTTAAGGTCCTTTTAAATTGTCGAACTTTGAACATCAATATCTCAAATCTTGAGATTTGAATGCTAGAACTTCAAAATACTATTTATTGACATTTTTTAGTGATTGTGTTGCCTTTTTGTTCAAAATAATATTTAATTTTAAGAAATGCAAAAAAACGAACTTTGATTTCGGGAAGATAAGGTCACTTTTTCCTGTGAAACAACACATATTTATTTTCAAGCTATACAGTCCACCTTCAAAATTCGTGGTTGCCCCATACAAACAAAACTATGAACTCAAGTGGTAACCAATGTAATATCTAAGTGTGAGTATATTTTTATTTATAGAGCCAACCAGACAATAAAAACAGGAGCTAACACACCAAAAACAAAAAAAAAAAACAACAACACAGAAAAGAATTGTTGTGTTGTTCTTCTGGCAGTTTATGTTGTTCTTAATGCTGTTTTCATTGTTGTTTCTACTGTTGTTGTTTTTGTTCATGCTATGTTTGTCCTGTTGTAAGGATATGTGGCAAAATTTACACGTTCCACAACATCAAAAATAACAAAACCAAAAAACTAACAAACAGCTTTTTGCTCTTTTGTTTTGACATAACGTTAGATATTATGTTTTTTTTTTCTTGTAAAGCCAAGAAAGTTCTCAGAAAGGATGTTCCTCACACATAAGCATAAAGTACACTCTATACACGCATGCTTGTATTTAGTTACTTTGGGGTCTAGGACATTTTTAAAATGGCGTCCTTTGTATGGGACGTCCTTTTTTTTCTTATCTTCTTTATAGAAGATTAGATTTTTCTGGTTTTCCTCTTGAAGTGAAGTGATGATGAAAAGTTGCACTTACCCTCGGCTCCGGATTTTTTCGTTTTTTTTTTTTTCTTCTTTTGCTCTCTCGGTTTTATGGATCATTAGAAAAATACAACAGTTTGACAGGATAATCATTTGATTGTCAATATAACGCCATTGTTGCTGATGCTTTTATGCGATTCAATCGTTATATTTAAGGATAAAGCATGTAATCCTCTATTACGTCGTTTTCGTTTGTCAGTTGCTACGGTTTCCGCTCGGCGAACTGCCACTGTATAGTGTGTGTGGTGTGTGTGTGTGTGTGTGTGTGTGTGTGTGTGCTTTTCCATTATAAAGCACAGCACAGACTCACATTGGCTATCTGTGTATATTTGTATGTGTCTGTTTCAAGGGTGTGCAAATGTGTTCATTTTCCCACGACTTGACATGAAACTGTTAAATTTATTTTTTTTTATATTTTTTTTTTTTGTTTTGTTGCATTGTTGCTGCCGGACTTAATCGCTTTTGTATTTTTATGCTACATTTAATATTGGCTTAAGAGCTTTAAAGCTATGTTGGATTGGGAAAAGCCTTGTTGGGTAGCATAGAAGTGTAGTGAGCCATCTTTTTTAAGTGGGGGTGTAGTTCACGTTACGCGTTACGGCATGCTTTTTGAATTAAATAATTTTTTATTTTCCCGGTAAATAATGTGAACCAAATAGATGGACTTAAAATGTTGAGAGGAATCTTCTTTTTATCAGTATCATATCAATTTTTAAATTTTTTCGAAAATGTATTCCAATGGTTTCTGATACCCATTGGTCCATAGATCATATCGTCCAAAGAATTTTTCTGGGTTAGCTTAAATAGCCGTTTTTTAAGTTCACATTTTATATTATGCGGCCGTTGTTAATTTCCTTTAACTCCTAAATTAAGTAAATTTTTGATTTAAAATCTTCAGTTAAATTCTTGCAAATTTAATGTCTTTTAAAACTGGGAAACATTATTGCCCTTAATATTCACGCAGGGCGTCGAAAACCCCCCTTAAATTAAAAAACTAGTACATCTCGAAAACTCTGGGCGATATAATTTTCATTATATCTAGAAACAAAATGTTCCTGATCTTTTCTTTTTCTCTATTTCTTTTTTAGAAACGTAGCAATATAGCTTCCCTGCAAACATTTTCTGAGTGCCTCAATAAAAAAATGACTCTTAAAGGAGTATTTCTTATGCGTGTTTTATGAGTACGCAATAAAAAGACTCATAAAGGAGTCTTTGATATGATTGTAAAATGATTACTCAAAAATAAGACTCTCAAAAGGGTACTTGCGTGCGGGTACTTGCGGGTATGCGTGTTTTATGAGTACGCAATAAAAAGACTCTTAAAGGAGTCTTTGATATGATTCCAAAATGATTGCTCAGAAATAAGATTCCAAAAAGAGTATTTCTTATGCGTGTTTTATGAGTACGCAATAAAAAGACTCATAAAGGAGTCTTAGATATGATTATAAAATTATTGCTCAGAAAGAAGACTCCAAAAAGAGTATTTTTTTTCGTGTTTTATGAGTACGCAATAAAAAGACTCATAAAGGAGTCTTTTATATGATTGTAAAATGATTACTCAAAAATAAGACTCTAAAAAGATTATTTTTTGTGCGTGCTGTATGAGTACGCAATAAAAAGACTCATAAAGGAGTCTTTGATATGATTGTAAAATGATTATTCAAAAATAAGACCCTAAAAAGAGTACACTTTATGCGTGTTTTATGAGTACGCAATAAAAAGACTCATAAAGAAGTCTTAGATATGATTGTAAAATGATTGCTCAGAAATAAGACTCCAAAAAGAGTATTTTATTCGTGTTTTATGAGTACGCAATAAAAAGACTCAAAGGAGTCTTTGATATGATTGTAAAATGATTGCTCAGAAATAAGACTCTAAAAAGAGTACTTTTATACGTGTTTTATGAGTACGATGAATGGCAAAATATGGATATGTATTTATTTTTAATATTAACATTATTAAATAAATGGAAAAAATGGCACACACGATAATTTCGCGCAAAGGGTTTTTTTAATTATTTATTTATATCGCTCGATTTCTGCAATAGCGTTATAACTCAAAAAACTAGATTTTTCAGGAGAAGCATTTAAAGTTTTGAACAGACAAAGGAAATTTATTCACCATTTTCAAAATATGGAAAAAACATCATATATACAAGTACTACTGTAATGTTTATGGTTTAATCCATACAAAGTGACAAAAAAAACTGGATATTATCGATATATATATATATTGAGGTGAATGACTCACAAATTCTACTCTCCTGCAAAAATTAAAGAAGATATCGTTACCAAAATTGTACACAGCATAGATCATGGTAACACAAATGTTGCTGTGTAATTAACTCAATTATTATATTTTTTGGATTATAACGTTATTGAAGAAAACGAGCGATATAATGGTGTAGAACAAGACGAAGTCTTTTATAGTAGACCAGAGTGACGAAAAGCAGTTTCTGAGGTCTGAATTTACATTATATCTATGTCAGAAATTAGTGTTTACAAAGATTTTTTTAAACCATTAAAGAGCCTTTAACATGAGACTTATGACTTTTAAAATAATAACTTCTATTAGTTCTTAAAGAGTCTTCATATGAGTCTTTAAAGATTCCAATAGATGATTCTTAAAAAGAGTATTAAATATTGCTCTTAAAAGAGTCTTAATTTTTAGTCCAAAAAGACTAATTTATATGAGTTCTAAAAGAGTCTTTATTATGAGTTTTGAAAGAGTCTTAATTTTGAGTCCAAAATGAGACATAAAGCAGTCATTATTATGAATGATATTTTGAGGCCCGAAACCTACGAAAATGTACTCATAAAAAAGACTTTTTTGAGCGCATTATGACGATAAAAGCTCATTTATATGAGTCTTAAAATACTCTTTTAAGAGTCATAATGTTTGCTGGGTTCATTTAATTGTGCAAGAACTCATTTTAATGTGCACTTTACATTTTTATTAAGGGTTTTCATGCAATATCGAAAACACGCCGAATATCCCGAAAATCGAGAAAAGTGGAAACGCCGAATTCGAGCTGTCAAAATTTGGGTCAAAATTTATATTTTTTTGATAGAAGAACAAGCATTTTTGTATTATGATGTTTTACGAAGTTATAGATAAATTAAAGAAAATTTTGTTTGTAGAAGTAATAAAAATAATATTATATGGTTTTTGACCCCCCCTGCGTGAACATTACAAGTAATAATGCTTTCCAATTTTAAAGGACATTAAATTTGCAAGAATTTTACTGAAGGTCGTAAATCACAATTTTACTTAGCTTAGGAGTTAAAAGAAATTAGCTACGGCCCCATACATTGTATAAAATGTGATCGGTTATTTTAGCTAACCAATCGGAAATCGGAAAAAATCGGTTATTTTAGCTAAACCAGAAAAAACCCTTGTGACAGATATCCATAGTACACTGATGATGTGGAGGGAGCACTTCTCTAGGCTTCTGAATCGTGACGAAGACAACGATCCTACCAATAGAGATGATATTCCGGAAACCCCAATGGTGGACGGCAGCTTTGAAGTTCCACTGCCCGACCATAGTGAAGTCTTGAAAGCTATAGCTCGGCTTAAAAACAACATAGCCGCAGGAGTCGATGGCTTCCCTGCTGAGCTCTTCAAGAATGGAGGCGAAGCTCTATTTAAATGCATTCATGAGCTTCTATGCAGAATAGGGTCAGAAGAATGCATTCCAAACGATTGGGACCTCAGTGTGCTCTGCCTAATCAAAGAAAGGCGATCCCACCATTTCCAGCTACCGTGGGATCAGCCTTTTTAATTTCGCATATAAGGTCCTGTCGAGCGTATTATGTGAAAGACTGAAGCCCGTCGTAAACCAGCTGATTGGACCTTATCAGTGTGGCTACAGACCTGGCAAATCCACCATAGACCAGATATTTACGATACGACAAATCTTGGAGAAGACCCTAGAGAAACAAATCGACATACACCATTTTTTTGTCGATTACAAAGCCGCCTTCGAAAGTCCAATAAGGAATCATCTATACTCCACTCTGTCTGAATTTGGTATTCCTGCAAAGCTCATATGTCTTTGCAGAATGACCCTGAGGAAAACCAGCAGCACAGTTAAAATCGGGAAGGAGTCCACTCCTCCATTCGATACCAAATGAGGTTTCAGACAGGTGATTCCTTATTTTGCGAGTTTTTTAAGCTAATGATGGAGAAGATCATCCGAGATGCTGATTTGAGACGTAGTGTCACGATATTCTACAAAAACATTATGCTGTCGGCGTATGCTGATGATATCAATATCATTGGCCATAATACGGGCGAAGTAAGTGCAGCATTCTCCAAAATTAGTGCAAGAGTCAAGTCGAACAGATCTTGCAGTGAACGCAGATAAGACGAAATACCTAGTGTCAACAAATAAACAGTCCCAACGTCTTGGAAACCACGTCACTGTTGACAACATCTCTTTCGAGGTTGTTAAGAACTTCGTCTACCTGGGATCCCGCATAAACTCTTTCAACGATGTCAGTATTGAGATAAAACGGAGGATAACTCTTGCCAACAGGTGTTACATTGGGCTGCTTTTTGGCATTTGAAAAGCAGAGCCCTCTCTCGACGAACAAAACTCACGCTCTACAAGTCACTAATCATGCCCGTCCTATTATATCCAGCACAAACCTGGACAATGAACAGTTCTGATGAAAAAGCTTTGGGAGCCTTCGAGAGAAAGATCCTTCGTAAGATCTTCGGTCGAATCTGCGTCAATGGTGAGTACCGAATTCGATGGAACCACGAGCTGTATGATCTGTACATCGACATAGTGAAGCGCATTAAAATCGAGTGGCTCCGCTGGCTCGGTCATGTTGAGCGAATGGAAAACGACGCTCCAGCCAAAAAAATATTTGATTTGGTGCCCGATGGTGGTCAACGCAGAAGAGGACGCCCACATATTCGTTGGAAGGATCAAGTGTTGGATAACCTGACTACGCTTAGTGTATCGAACTGGCAAGAGCAAAACAGAAATGTCTGGCGCAATTTCTTATACGAAGCCAAAACCGACCAACGGTTGTAAGCCCAAGATAAGTAAGTAAGTAAGAAAAATCCCTTGGACGATATCTTTTATGGATTTATAGTTTTTACAGTTATTTCAAATGACCCTTAAATTCTCGCACAGTCCAATAATTTTTTCATTCACATTATTGCCTCGGCTAGTTTCACAATAGCGCGTACTGTCAATCCACTACTCCAAAACTTTTACGGTTTCTGACTCTAGCTCACGAATAGTCCGCACCAGAGATCTGTATGAGAGCATTCGTGATTTTTTGCACGATTACACGGAAAAATTAATGCATGCTTAGCACTCGAGTTCGTAAAAAACGATTGGTGCTAAGCACAGTTTGTTACGATTGCTTTGTTAAAACTGGATGGAGTGTCTGCTGCTGCATGAATATTTCATAAAATTTTAAATCTTAATATTTTGAATACGGCCTTTCATTATTTATATTGAAAACGAGTTTTTGAGCTCTAGGCCAATCATGTTGAGAACAAGACAACATGAAGAACAAAGAAGGCGACAGCCAACAACAACAACAACAACGGCTCTGTATAGAGCCAATCACAACAGCTTTGACTATACAGACTGTTTCATTGGTCGCTACACCAACTCATCAGTAGTCTTTTGTGTGACTTTACACTGTGATCCACTCAAGCTACTTAGGTTCTAGTTATACTGCCAATATGCCGAGAAAGTTACCCGGAATTTTATTTTTGGCAGAGAACGCTTGAATTTTTGTAACTGAGTTCTTATCGACATTAGATGCAAGCTGTACCAAGGTTAACCTAAATCGTATCATACTTTTAGGCCTAGCCTTAATTCATGTGCATCTTCGAAACTCGATCACGTGGTTTGCCGCTATCAGAGCATATTGAAGTTGTTGTTATTTTTGCTTTTTAGCTCCTCCCTTTTTCCACACTTCCATTTTTAGGGTTCAGTTAGTTTAACTGATGGTACACCTAACATGGTGTGGAGACCATTTTGTTATGAAAGACTTTGTTGTTTATGTGATTAACACACAACTAATGATTTTCTTAACATTTTACGGGCGTGCTCTCCCAGAAATTTTAAATCTTAATATTTTGAATACGGCCTTTCATTATTTATATTGAAAACGAGTTTTTGAGCTCTAGGCCAATCATGTTGAGAACAAGACAACATGAAGAACAAAGAAGGCGACAGCCAACAACAACTTCAATATGCTCTGATAGCGGCAAACCACGTGATCGAGTTTCGAAGATGCACATGAATTAAGGCTAGGCCTAAAAGTATGATACGATTTAGGTTAACCTTGGTACAGCTTGCATCTAATGTCGATAAGAACTCAGTTACAAAAATTCAAGCGTTCTCTGCCAAAAATAAAATTCCGGGTAACTTTCTCGGCATATTGGCAGTATAACTAGAACCTAAGTAGCTTGAGTGGATCACAGTGTAAAGTCACACAAAAGACTACTGATGAGTTGGTGTAGCGACCAATGAAACAGTCTGTATAGTCAAAGCTGTTGTGATTGGCTCTATACAGAGCCGTTGTTGTTGTTGTTGTTGGCTGTCGCCTTCTTTGTTCTTCATGTTGTCTTGTTCTCAACATGATTGGCCTAGAGCTCAAAAACTCGTTTTCAATATAAATAATGAAAGGCCGTATTCAAAATATTAAGATTTAAAATTTCTGGGAGAGCACGCCCGTAAAATGTTAAGAAAATCATTAGTTGTGTGTTAATCACATAAACAACAAAGTCTTTCATAACAAAATGGTCTCCACACCATGTTAGGTGTACCATCAGTTAAACTAACTGAACCCTAAAAATGGAAGTGTGGAAAAAGGGAGGAGCTAAAAAGCAAAAATAACAACAACTTCAATATGCTCTGATAGCGGCAAACCACGTGATCGAGTTTCGAAGATGCACATGAATTAAGGCTAGGCCTAAAAGTATGATACGATTTAGGTTAACCTTGGTACAGCTTGCATCTAATGTCGATAAGAACTCAGTTACAAAAATTCAAGCGTTCTCTGCCAAAAATAAAATTCCGGGTAACTTTCTCGGCATATTGGCAGTATAACTAGAACCTAAGTAGCTTGAGTGGATCACAGTGTAAAGTCACACAAAAGACTACTGATGAGTTGGTGTAGCGACCAATGAAACAGTCTGTATAGTCAAAGCTGTTGTGATTGGCTCTATACAGAGCCGTTGTTGTTGTTGTTGTTGGCTGTCGCCTTCTTTGTTCTTCATGTTGTCTTGTTCTCAACATGATTGGCCTAGAGCTCAAAAACTCGTTTTCAATATTTCATAAAATAAAATAAATAAACTGGCCATTTCAGCCTTTGAAAGGTGTTTGACCGAACTTTTTATGATCAAATTGTGTTGTGCGTGTTATTAAATGTTTTCAACACAATTGATCGTGAACTGGACCTACTAGTTTTATGACGACTCCGAACGTCTAATGTGAAGTTCTCAAGAAGCTTTTCATGGCAATATTTACTCTCTGAGTTTTGTCATGGTCTGCAGAGAGGTGACGGCCGAATAGAAAAATTAATTCAATCGAAAATACTTGCTGTGTCAGATGGAAATTGAACCAAGGTATGGGTGTATGGGTCACGAACTCTTCCTACTGGCCAGAGCCGCCACATGCATTTTCCATAAAATCCTTAAATTTGGTGGTCGGAGGGGAAAGATCCCCAAGGGAAAAATATTTATTTTGCAAAAGTAATGGGGGATCTTACATATTTAGATCTCTCCGGCCCTCCCTTAAAGCCCACCTCTTCAGGTGTAGGGCATAAATATAAAAAAATCATTAAATTTTCATGGGAGCCACGTAAGGAGGGGTCGGAGGGGATAGGTCCCCAAGGGCAAAATGTTCCGTTTGCAAAAATATTGGGGGTCGGCCATACATTTTAATCCTCTTTGGCCCTACCTTTAAGCCCCTTGTTCAGGTGTAGAGAATCAATACACAAAAATCAATAAATTTGTATCAGAGCCCCCCTAAGAAGGGGTCGAAGGGGATAAGTTCCTAAGGTGCAAGACAAAATGTTCCTTTTACAAAAGTAATGGGGGTCGGTCATACATATTAACCCACTCCGGCCCTCCCCCGTTGTACGAAAACCTAGTGTGACCCAAAAAAACCGACTGAAAAGGAGTCGTCAAAGTCGTGTATTTAACATTCTTTCCTTGGTGCGAATGGACATAAAAGCATAAATTTTCATTGCTTTTGGCGAATGTTGCTCATGTTTTGCTTGGTTGGGTATTCTTCTAGTATCGAGCAAGCACTCGTACTCTATGCCATTCGTTCCACAGCGATTGGTGCATGTATTCGCGCATTAATTCTAATGGAGTAGGCACATTCGTAGCTCGTATATTGACGAGACATTCAAAACGCCATTTGAATGCACTCAAGTTGTTCTGTGCTCCGCATCGCGGCGATCTGTAAAGGCACCCCGCAAAAGAAGTCTAACGTAATCAAATCACAGCTAATGATTAAAGAACATCCTGAATATGAACCAACTTTAATTTTAATGAAGAAAGATAATCTGCACCGATATGCCAAGATATCGCTACGTATATTACGAGTGTTTATCGTTGTATATGTGCGTCTGTTATTGTGTTCCAAAATCCATTTACAAACACGTTCACGAAAATAAACTGCATTGTCATGTTAAGAGTTGATTTTAAAATTTTTTAATCCGCATGTATGTCAATTTTCCCAAAAAACACACACACACGCACACATACTCAAATAAATCCTTTGACATACACAGCAACATGCAAGGAATATATGCAAATTCTATGAAATTTAATGAAAAACCGGCAACGGAAATTGCAATGAAAGGACTTGACAAAGAGAGCCTATGAAACAAACACACGCACACACACATACACAAACATATACTCAGCATATAGATGACTCATACAAATACAAATACGAGTGACAAAAGTGTCAGTGTCAACATTAAAAGCGGATTTAAATGACTGCCACACATACTCACACAAACATGCAGTCAGTCACACAGACACATTGACACACACACACATACACACCTTAATGCAAAACTAGTCACTGCTGCAGTCAAAGCAGTCAGTGGCAATTTTTGTTGCAGTTGTTTGTCACGCTGGAGAAATTGGTGGAGTGGGGTATCGGGTGGGTGTTGTGCTCTACTGGGTGTTAAGGCTTAATTGTGAAAGGTCACACATGTTTTAAGCTCTGCCTACATATATATGTGTGTGCGGGTGTGTTTGTTAAAATTTAATTTAAAATTTTGCAACACCTTAAAATTGCTCAACGTACGCATTTACACGTCCACATGCCAGTGGTGGGCATGTGTATGTAGCTAATGTTTGATGTACTCATATGTTTGTACGAACTCTAGTAGGTATATTTTATGCCCGCGATCCATTTGTTCATCAGAGCTAGGCGATGTCATGTTAAAATGTTTTCTGCTGACATCTATGATGATAATGATGATGATGCCATCATCAAAAATTTGCTGTTGGCTATGATGTTGCTGATGATAGCAAAAGTAATAATGATGTCTCTAATTATGTTGATAAGCATTGTATATGCAATGATAATTGAAATGTTAATAATGATGTCTCTGACTCTGATGATAATCATTCTGACAATGATAATTTAAATGTTGATGATGTCAATGCTGTCAATGATGAAGTTAAAAATGTTGATATTATTAATGTTGCTGCTGTTGTTGTGGTTTTAATGAAAACATTGCTGATAATTAAGTATAGAGCTGATGATTATGTTGATGATTGTGCTGCTACGCTGCTGACATTTGTGCTCTCGGTCTAGATGTCACAATATTGTGTTGACACAAAATAGCTTCCAGGTGTATTAATAAATCATTCGAAATGCACTTTAGGACTTTATTTTGCTGTTGTACGTGTGCTTTTCATGCGAAAAGTGTGTGTGTTAATGCAAATAACATATTTATCTGCATGTAATGCAAGGCGAAGAGGTGTTACATCAATTCTTTCAACCTTTTTTTACGTTAAACATTTTTTTACGTTCAGGCACTTGGAGCTTCAAAGAGCATTTCCATTTTTGAATAATTTTCATAAAATAATGGTTGTATTCACAAAAATGTATGAACCTCCATGGAGAGAAAAATTAAGCATTCTACTCTTAAATCAAACAAATAGGCTATCAGCTTACACTCAAGCGTAAATTTTTTAATTCAAACATTATTTTGCTAGAATTGAGCAAATTTATAAAACATATTAAGAAAAAAATGCTTAATTCAAGAAATATTTGCTTATAGCTCAAGAATATTTTTTTCTAGATTCAAGTCTAACATTTGCTTGAAGTAAAAAATATTTGCTTGATTCAAATAACAATTTTCTGAAAACTAGATTAATTTGCTGGATTTGAGAAATTGATTTTCCTTGAATTTAGAACAATTTGTTTGATTCAACTAAACAATTTTCTTAAAATTAGAATATATTGTTGTATATTTGAAACTTAATTTTCTTATTATAATCAAGTATATTTTTTTTTTGTTTATAATTCACAACATGTTTACATGAAAACATGTTTAACATGGTAAGGATTGACAAACTATGGCTTGGTTCGAAGGTGCACTGTCTTATCTATTACTTTACTTGGACTTACAGCCCGAACAGAATCAAAGCTATTGGCGATTAGTGATCCTCTCTTCTTGCCAATCGCTCAGGACACTTCCAGAATGAGGCGATTAGCGATTGACGAACTATTGAAACTGAACTGTCAAAATGTTTTGTTTCAGTTTCTTTTAAAGAAACTAATATTGAAGTGAAAGTAAATATGTTACAAGAATTAGAGCCAATTTTAATAGTATATTTAATAGAATTTTAATAGTAAAACACAGGTGTGTCACTGGACACAAGAGAAAAGATTTGAGAATTTAATGCCTTTTTCGAATTTTTGAATTTAAAACTTTAAAATAACAAAGTTTTTCGTTTTTGTATGGGAGCACCCGTAAGGAGAGGTCGGAGGGGATAGGTCCTCAAGGGAAAAATCAACCCCCTTTGCGAAAATAAGGGGGGTTGATAATACATATTAACCCTCTCCGGCCCTCCTGTTCAGTTGTAGGGAATAAATATACAAAAATCATTAAATTTGTTTGTAGCGTAACGACATCTAGTAGTTAGTAGAAGCAACATTTGTGTTTTTAGTACTCTTGTTTGTATAGCCAATACACAATCTATAGTAATTATTGTGTATTGGCTAATGGTTATTGTAGGAGATGAAGGCTTGTAGCCAATACAACTCCTATAAATAGATTATTTTGATCTACTGCAACATAGCTTTAGATAATTCTTGATATTGAATCAGCAAAGTTTATCAACAAAGGGTTTTGGATCGATGGCTTAAGCTTTAAACTATCAGTCGACTAGCATGAGTTCAATTCCTGCAGCGGGCAAAAAATTATTTTTAATTTAACATTTTCTGGTTCTGGCAAGCAAAAAACAATATCAATTCTATGAAAAAAGGTGTCGGAAAAAAGTGTCGTTTTTTCTGATTTCACTCTAGCAAATCGCAGAACGAGGCGTAAAAAGCTTCGCTTCAAAAATAATATACATAACATGCAGAAAACATGTACATGTGCATTAGGGTGGCCCTTAACTGTATGCGCAATTTGTTTTTTTATAAATTGAATATGTGCGGTGCCCTCGTTTGTTTCTTATCATGCCAAAATTATATTCTGAAAATTTCAGGAAAAAATATTAATATTTAGACGTGCCGCAAAACGAAACTTCATTCGAAATACGCATTCATATAGGAAAAAATTGTTTTTTTTTCAACAATAATTAAAATTAAGACAATTTTGTGTGATTTTTTAATCAACGAAACATAATATCGCATTGTGCATATAATTTATTTTTCCAACGTGCTATCATTCCTCGAAAACGGTTGACTAATACGAAAATTACAACATTTTTATTGTTTTTAAGAAATATTTTTTTTTCCGAAAACAAATGAAATTAATGTAATCATTTTTTTTCCAATCTTTTACTGGCGTATGAGTATAAACATTTCTTTCCAAGGAGATATTATGTGTCGAAATCGGGTAAAAAATGCGGAAACTCAAAATTTTTTGTGGAGCAAAAAAACTTTTTTAAAAAAATACTTTTTTCGAAAATACATATGTAAAATTAATTATTTTGAAAAAAGTTTATGTTTCCAATTATAAATTGTATAAAGTTTGTACGTTCCTAACACAACAATAACAACAAAAAATAAAATCTTAATCAATAGATTTGTTTTTTTTTATTCTTTTTTTTTTTATTTAAATTTAACACCGTTTATTATTCATAATTGTTTTTACTTTAGTTATTGCTCGTAGGGCCGAAATAAAATTTCACGACTGTATCCTGGATATTTCTTACGATAGTCCCGAATAATCTACATTTAAAAAAGTAAAATCTTTAAATTCTCAATTAAACAATCAGAAAAGTCATTTTGAGATTTCCAATCTTCCGAATGTACTTAAAGAAAATCTGTTCCAATTTTGAAACGTTGGGAAAGTTTCATCGATGGTGGTGATAAAAAGTCGACGATATTTTTATTAATAAATGTTTGTATATCTTCTTTGGATAAAAATACTTTCTTTCTGCTATCACTTTCAAACTGGTCATCTTCCTGGATTTTTTTAGCCATGTCAACTTTAATTTCTGTTGTTTCGTCGAACAACACAAAAGGAGGAGAAAAGGTACATTTGTCTATCTGGGTAGTACTAATACTCATGGAAACTGTAATTCATATGATATTTTTCCTGTGCTCTTTCTACATTATAATACTCGTAAGATCTCAAATAACAAAGCTAACCCAATTTTTAATTATTATACAAATCATACTTCTTTCCCGCTTCTTCTCCTCGAGTTTGCGCTTCCTATGTTTTTCTTTTTTTTTCCCGATTACGTTTGAGCTTCTGCCATGCTCTTCAGACGTCATCAACGTCAATCATGCAACCGGGTCTTCCATTTTCTCTCTGGAGTCGTAAGAACTGGCTGTCTTCCTCTATTCGGATTAGGTGCAGAACGTCCCTGTGTGAAATATCAAATAGATTGTCCAATTCATCGCAGAATAAAGATTTTTCTGTTGTGCATTTCTGACTTCTTTGTAAATTTCTCGAACATTTGTGCAAATCTAACAACTTTTGAACACATCGATGGGGGAACTCGCAGGTATGCTTGCCTTTTTCCAAAAATCTATGCAAGTTAAGATCACCTTTTATTCAATAAGTAAATTGTAAATGTAAACAAAATTGTATCTTAAAAATTCAAGAATGGTTTTGTCTTAAGATTCTTTTTTTAAGCTTAAAATTTGTTATGTCAGCAAATATTCTGGCTGATGCAATATTTCATCTTGTCATGAAATACTTTTGTTTATAATAAAGCAATCAAGCCATCCTCACTTTTGTTTATATTAAAAGCCTTTAAATAAGAGAATAACTGATTTTTACAGATAGGTTTTTAGTCCAGCTCAGCCACTTGAGTTCCTAGGGTGTTTAAGTGAAGTGAATAAAAAATAATAAACTTGTGATGAAATACTTTTGTTTATAATAAAGCGATCAAGCCATCCTAAGTTTTGTTTATATTAAAAGCTTTTAAATAAGAGAAGAACTGATTTTTACAGATAGGTTTTTAGTCCAGCTCAGCCACTTGAGTTCATAGAGTGTTTAAGTGAAGTGAATAAAAAATAATAAACTTTTTTAAAAACACAGAAAGTACAAGTGTTTAATTAATTTGCATTCTTCTATAGTAAGACTTGCACTTGAATTCAAAGATAATTTCACTGTTTTTATTTTAAAAAATAATACTTGAAGGACATATATGTTAGAAGGTAACCAGTGTTTTCACTTTTAATAGATTCAATTACATATATTTTTTGTTTTAAATGTAATAAGTTGATCGGTAAAACATAATTGAAGAACGGTAGTTAAAATAATTTTCGAAAAAAATTAAATTTTTTTTTCGCTCGACAAAATAGTTGTAGTTTTCTCACTTTGTAGCCAATTTCAACGGATGATAGATCGTTTGTGAGATAATGTTATGTTAAGTACGATATTATGTTGAGTAGACTAGAAAAGAACATTAAATTGTCTTAATTTTAATTATTGTTGGAAAAAAAACAGTTTTTTCTAATATAAAGGCATATTTGGAATGAAGTTTCGCTTTGCGGCACGTCTAAATATTAATATTTTTTCTTGAAATTTTCACAATATACTTTTGATATGATAAGAAATAAACGAGAGCACCGCACATGTTCAATTTCTAAAAAAAAAAATTAAGGGCCACTCTAATGTGCATGTATAATACACAGACAACAAATGTCAGAAGATAATAAAACTTAAGAAAAGAGCAATGAACGTACCTCATCATTAAGAAAAATACGGCAACACTTATCATGCTTGACAGCACTCAAAGAGAGGATCGCCAGGTCGCCAGAGAAAAAAATAGAATCGATTCCAAGAACCCGAACAGAACCAAAGCGGCTGTCGGTTTTTGGTCGTCTCTCGGAGAAATCCGCTGAGAACACGTCCAGAATAAGAGCGATTGTCGGATCAGCGTGGCTTTTCGGTGTGTAAATGGTACAAATGCAACACACACACACACACACAAAACGAAACGTCAGCTCATGGAATGCAACACACACAGACATAAAACAAAACATCAGCTCATGGAAAAAACTTAAGAAAATAGCACTGAACACAGCCAATTATTAGCTAAAATATGGCAACACTTACGAGACTCAAATAGAGTTTTTTTGGCGGCTGCATAGATTTTCATGTATTTTGTTGCACAGTGCACCCGACAACAGACAAGGGTGGATCCACGGTGGGGCCACATTACATTATCTATACAAGCTGTGAGAAAACTTTGTAAAAAATATTACATTTTCTTCAAAGAATCTTCGGAGGTTTTAGAAAGTTCTTTGATTAATGAGTTGGAGATGTGGCACTTGCAATGTGAAAGAGAAAAGCATGATTCAAATACTGGTGCAATGCAACTATTACACTGCTGTAATGCTGAAGTATATCCTGTTATTCATACTCTTTTTAAAATTTTAATAACATTGCCTTCAAGTGGAGCAACTGCTGAAAGATCATTTCCTACATTGAAGAGAATTAAAACCTATTTGAGATCTACGACAACAGAAGAAAGATTGAACGGACTTGCTTTATTGAATATTCATTATGACATTAATGTGATTGTGGATCAAGTCATCGATAGATATGCCAAAACACGGAAGCATAGATTAGTTTTCGTGTTGTGATTTGATCTGACGAACTACGATCGCCCCCCCCCCCCCCTCAAATGAAGCTTCTGGATCCGCCACTGACATCAGATAACCACTTTAGTTCTGTTCAGGCTCTAATCTGGCAAATGTTCGTCGCGATTGATGACCAGCGATTTGATTTCGAACGTGTTCATATGTTTTCATGCATTCTATTGCTTGAAAATGTCGCCAATCGCTAATCGCTTTGATTCTGTTCAAGCTCTAATTCTGTTCGGGCTCTCAAAGAGAGGATCGCCATGTCGCCAGAGAAAAAATAGAATGGATTCTAATCTGGCGAATGTTTTTAAGAGCATACGTCATCGACGAAAACAAAAAATAGTTGGAAGGGCCAATGTCTGGGCTATACGGCAGGTGGGGTACGATTTCCCTTTTCAGCGTTTCAAGGTATGTTTTGACCGGCTGCGCAACATGTGGCCGAGTGGCTCAAACGCATCAATCGAGTAAAGTTGCCCTGTTATGATTTCACACGGTTGTAGCAGCTCATAGTACACCACGCCCAATTGGTCCCACCAAATACAGAGATGACCTTGACACTGTAAATAATCGGCTTTGGCATCGATTTTAGTTTATGTACGGCCGGCCCGTATGCTTTTTTGCGCTTGGGGTTATCATAATGAACCCATTTTTCATTTCCAGTCATAATACGATGCAAAAACTCCTTCTTTTCCCTTCAAATGAAAGCAGAAAAGTAAACTTTACCGCAAATTATATTATATTAGCACACAAGTTGACACATTCGGGGCTCACAAAAACTACGTTGTTTACATTTCAGCGAAACGAAAGACTTAAAAAGACTTAAAAAGAAAGCCTAATGATGAGGCTTCAAAATGAAGTTGGTTGTAAAATTGTCCGATTAGATTTAATACTAGTGGTGGCATCTCAAAAAATTCTCACAAACTTTTATGTACACCGGATATCTTATAATTTAAATCTTTCGTTTAGTAAGAATTGTGGCACCCGAGGCGCAGTTGGTAGAGTCCGGGACCCATACGCCATAGAACCCTGGGCTAATTTCCATCTGACACAGAAAGTTTTTTCAATTGAATTAATTTTACTGTTCGGCCGTCACCTCTCTGCAGACAATGGCAAACCTCAGAGAGTAAATATTGCCATGTAAAGCTTCTTGATTGAGAACATGCACATTATAGCCGTTCGGAGTCGGCATAAAACTAGTAGGTCCAGTTCTCGATCAATTGTGTTCAAACATTTAATAACACGCACAACACAATTTGATCATAAGAAGTTCGGTCAAAGTCCTTTCAAGGACTGAAATGGCCAGTTTATTTATTTTAATTATTTTATTTATAGTTTAATAAGAACTAGTATCGCCTGTGGTCGAAATTCGACTATATAAAAATCGATTTCTGTTTCACTACTACTTTCCTAATGAATTCGCCACCAGTTCGCTGAGAAGAGAGAACAATGTAAGCGGCAAACTGAAAATAGAATAGAAGAGTCTATTTTGACGTCAAGTGGCAAGCTTTCTTTCTCACTTCACTTTGTTCGCATCGTTTATATGGAACTTTCTTTGTGTCTTTGTTCTGTGTCCATCAAATATACACAGATTCACCATTCGTCTGACCCGATTTACTAGCGTCAAGAGTTGACTGTAAATTTTTTCATATTCCCTTTTACACTCTACAATAGTTGACATATTATATTTCTATAAAAAATATTGGGTGCATTCCTTCTCCTTCATTTAAAAAAAAAATTATCGAAATCGGTTGGGAAAAATTCCTGCGGACGCCTATGCCTACGCCTATTTATATATAGATATTTATAATAGATATAGATATCTATTTAGATATCCTTGATAAATTTTCATCCAAGATTTATTTTTAAAATATTTGTTTTTAAAATAATATTTGCAAGAAAATCCTGAATTAAATTTCTATCATTAACTTGACTTCTTTACCAAACTTCCTAGCTTCGATCTAACTTGTGAGCAAGAAAATATTTTAATTTATTAGTAGATGGCATGTTTCAAAAAGTCGCACAACAACAAAAACAACGCTCGCTCTGGTGGCCACAGGAACAAGATAAGCAGGCCACAAGCACCGAAAATCCTACGCAATTCTAAGCTAAGACGACAACAAGAAAGATGCTAGTAAAAAGGCTTAAACAAGATAACTATGTGCAAGGGAAGTTATATACTTGGATATATGTATATAAAGGGTATGCATATATTTACTGCTAACAAAGGACATTGTGGCATCTTAACATTTGCACAACAACAACAACAATACGGCAACAACATAAGATGCTGCCTGGCTGCTTTGCGAAAGTCCTTCATTAAATAAACGCTTCGTTGATTTTATGTTCGAGTTGATTGAGGTATAGGAGCGACTGTGTGTGTGTGTGTGTGTGAGTGTCTGTATCTGTGTGTTGGTTGGGTGTTTGTGTATCTTATCTATGTATGCATGTAGCTTTGAAAGCGTTTCTGGCATTGGTTTAGTTAACTTTTCTTGTTCTTTGTTGCTAATTTTGACCCCACCTCTTCCCCTTTAGTGTGTATATTAAATTTGTATCTATGTCTGCATTATTTTGTGTATGATTATGTTCGTATGTTCGTCTGTTTGTGTGTGTACTTAAGCATCTTAAGATCTCGTGAAGCAGATGCTAAGATGTTAAAAGTTTATATTTACCTTGCATAGACGTGGCTTCTTTGAGCCTGACGCATAAATTGAACTTTAGCCAAGAACATCAGCAGACAAATAAACTTATTGTCTTACTTTGGTTGACTGGCTGCTTATCTGTCTGTCTGTCTTGTCTATCTATGTGAATTGAAAATAGGACATGTGTGGTAATGATACAGAAAGATACTTGATGAGTTTTTTTTTCTGAATAATAGAGTAGCTTAAAAAGTACCTTATTATTAACTTGCTCTATCTTATGATTACGATCGGCTTCACATCCTTTACACTTTATGTAATAGTTTTATTTGGAATGCTCAAAAATTGTCTGACTTTTTTCAGTTTTTCGCTTATATCTCCTAAACTAAGTACAATTTACTAAAAGTTCGTTGGTGAACCAGATTTTCGAACCCAATAGTAACGGAGATAAAGTCGATCAAAGTTAAAACAATGCTTTTTAAAATGTAAGAAATAGCATAACTATTTGTTTCCATCATTTCTATGTTTTATCTATCAAAGAATGTAAAGGGATACATAAAGGCAGAAAATCCATGCTATGATGCATTTCTTCCTATCACAGGTGAAGAAGTAAACTTCGGCACCAGAAAATGCAACGTAATTATTGGTGAATTCCTGCTGCATAGAGTTCTTTGGAGCAAGTCAAGTGAAGCCACATTTCAAGAAGTCTTGCAAAAACTACGTGGATGACGTCCAAAGCCACTGGGGCAGTGCTATTGTTGTTTTTGATGGTTATCCTGTTGGGATAACCAACAAAAGCACCAAAACCGCGGAACATTATCTATGCTTCACTCCTCAACGCAGTTTGTCTTTTCTAAGAAAACTCCGATCGGCACGGTTTCGCAGGTGAAATTGCTTTTCAACCATACCAATCAGTTGAATTTCCTAACTATGATGAATGGAAGCCAGGGGGATCCAAGTGAAGCAGGCGGTAGAAGACGCCGATTGAATAATTGTCGATACTGCTGTTTTAGTTGCTGACAAGTACGATAGTATCGTCATAACAGGGGAAGACATAGATCTTCTGTTGCTTCTCAAGCACTGTTCATAGATCTTCTGTTGCTTCTCAAAACTGTTCAATCACTGTTTGTTAAAATAACGTTTATCTACAGAAGAGTGGATAGGATCACAGCCCAACTATATTATATTCATCACACTCGTTCAAGCACGAACCACAGGATATTCTTTTCCTGCATGCAATAAATGGGTGAGACACCAACTCAGGATCCTTTGGTATTGAAAAAAACAAGGTGAAGCAGATGTATAGTAAGAAGCCTAGCCTTTCAGAGATGTTGGTGATATTTAAAGACCCCGCGGCAACACCAACTCAAATCACTGATGTTAGAGAGAAATTCTTTGTAAAATTGTATGGAGAATTGACGATCTCGATGGCCTGAGATGTTGAATTTTTTCCAAGCCGCGGCAAAACCCAAATGTCAACTCGCCAGACTGCCACCAACCAGAGATGCCGCCAAATACTTCATTATTGAGGACGTACGTGCAAGTCCAAGCGTGGATGGGAAGCCATGGGAGTCATCAGAAGTTGTCTTCTGCTTGGGGATGCCAGCTCAATGAGTTTCAAGTATGTATTAATGGAAATTCAGAGTAGAGTGAAGACCAGGCACGTAAATGTGGAAATAACATTGCAATAGGCTCTCGGTCAGCGGACTCCAACAAATCGACTGTATCTCCGTTAATATTGTGTCCAAAGATCTGGTTCACCAACGAAATTTTAGTAAATTGAATGCTTTTCAACTTTATCATGCAAAGTGGACACAAAATGTGCTTAGTTTAAGAGATAAAAGCGAAAAACAGACAATTTGGACGTTTTTGCACCCCTCCGCCCTAAGTCAGCACAGGTTCACCGAGGTCGAAAACTTAGGATAGTCTTTCTAGTGTATTCCCAAACAGTCCGTTAAAGTTCCATTAACTTCGGAATACTTTCCAGCTGCTCCCATATTTTTTCGACTAGACTAATAGATAGGTTAGGTTAGGTTAGGTTTGATGGCTAAGCCGGCAGACGACTCGTACACTTAGGCCAGCGCAAGCCCGTTGTGATACCACATAATCTCTTTTGACCTATGAGAGGTATCCCTCCTCAACAAACCAGTTCGAACGGATTATGAATTTTATTATACGCTTGATTTCCAGGATGAGACTTCGATAAGTCCATTTAAGAAGGTATAGAAGGAAATGCTGGACATTTTCTACCTCTTCTTCGCATTTGCAGCTTCTGCAGAAATCATTTGATGTAAGTCCTTATCACAGAGCATGTGTTCCGATTAGACAGTGACCCGTTTGAACTATTCCTACTATTTTTGAAAGGCTTACCCTGCTTGATTCAAGTAGTGATTAAGTGCAATTTAAGTCGTAGCAAGGCCACGTTAGCTTGGCTACCCTACATGTATTAAGGTACTCCCAACGTACTTGTGCAAGACTCACGGATTTGCTCTTGCACTGGAGTTTATAGGAGGACATGGGTATACCAATAAAATCCTCATTTAAGAGGGTGTTCGAGGTCGTACCCTTTCTTGCTAATTCATCAGCCAGATTATTGCCCTCGATATCCCTATGACCGGATACCAATATGAGGTGGATCCTAAATAACCTTGCCATTTTGTTAAGAGATCTGCGGCACTCAGTGAGAGTTTTAGAGTTATCAATATGCGAGTCTAGCGCATTGAGTGCAGCTTGACTATCTGAGAATATGTAAATATTCTTTCCCCTAAGGTCTCTTTGACCTAAAATCTTAACGGTTTCATATATAGCCATCATCTCCGCTTGGTAGACATTACAATAGTCTAAAGGAAGCTTCTATTTCCAGATCTTGGGAGTAAATCCTATCCCTACCTGTTTTTTAAGCTTGGATCCGTGTGTAAAGATTTTAATTCCGTTTATTTTAAGGGGGGTTTTGTTAGCCCAGGCTAGCCATGAAGGGATGAGAACTTTATAGTTCTTTTCAAGATTTAAACAAGGTACACAGTAATCTGTTTTGTCGGGAACCGACGAGTTCAGAATTACCGTGTGACTGTAGCTGTTACCTATCCAATTTCCAGATTCTCTTAGTCTGAGGGCTGCTGAGTTAGCACACTCTCTGGCAAAGATATCTAGAGGAGGAAGGTGAAGTAGGACATTAAGAGCATTAGTTGGGGTTGTGGATATTGAACCAGTATTACAGAGATATGCACTTCTTTGAACCTTTGCAAATTTCTGAAGTGCAGTTGCCTTATCAAGGAATAATAGATAAATATGCAAAAAAAAACAAAAAAAAAAATCAAATGGCGTCAAATTGCACGAACGAGGAGGCTAATTCACAGGTGTGTTTCGTGAAATTAATCGTTCGTCAAATGTTTCTTTCCGTAATTTAGTTTTATCGCGCGTTGTGTGAAATGTGGCGTCGTCCTGCTGAAACCAAATATCTACAACATTCATTCCTTCCAACTGAGGCACGATTAAGTTGGCAATTATGCCTTTGTATCACTCACCTTTGACGCTAACGTTCTGACCATCATAATTTTTGAAGACATATAGACCAATGATTCCACCGGAAAATAAAGCGCACCAAAGCGAATTCCCAAATCCGAAATTCTGTTTATTCACGTATCATTTAACCAAAAGTATGCTTCATCACTGTGGATCATCCTGCCTTCGGCCCATACATCAAATTGTCAAACCCAACTAACCCCAAAACTATCGAGAAATGTCAAATCGGTTGTTATAACAAACAGTGTTGCCAATTTAGAGTTATCTTCTTAATAAAATACCATTTCTAAGCTGGAATCCCACAAACATGCAGCAAGACGTTTTCTATGAATTCACAAAGAAGCTTATATTTAAATTTATTACTTTAAATATAATATAATTCAATTACTGTATTTCTCCTTTGAACCTATTATATATTAAATAATTTGGACTTGAAAAATTATATTTTTTTCAAAATTTAATTAAAAAAATTAGATCACTCTCTCCCCCATAGAAAATTCTGGCTACGGCTCTGATAAGATATGTTGTATTTGTAGCAGCCTAAACCAACCGGACTTCAAAATCTTACATTTTTAAAAATAATCAGTCCTACATTGGATTTAATTTAAAATTTCCGAAAACGTCGATTAGTCGCTGAAATAAGAAAATAAATTTTTTAAAAAATTTAGTTTTATGTGATCTAATTAGAAAGGGGTATTTATTGCAAGGGCATGAATATGCCATATAAGAAAAACTCGAAACAGTAACATTTAATTTTCAGAAAAACTAGTAAGGAATGTATACTCTTGGACTTGGCCAAATTTTAAATACCCCCCACTCGTGTTTAATTTATAATTCCGAAGTTATGATGGTTTTATTACTTTAATGATATGTCTGTATGGAGGTTATAGGCTTGGTTTTCATCGAACTTATACAAATTTCCAGCTCGTTTTACGTATGTTACTAAATATATTTCGGGAATAAATATTAAGTACAAATTTTGTTCATTATTGTTTTTCGAAATATTGTCCTTTATGATTATTTTTGCATGCGTTCGAACTATTTGTCATAGCATTTATTCCATTTTGTTTGAGACATCTCCAAAATATATTTTTTTAACGTTTTTGAAGTTTTCAGCGACTTCTGGCGTCGAAAATCGCTGTTCAGGCAGTTTGTCCTTGATGGGGAACAAAATGAAGTCATTGAGTGCCAAATCAGGACTGTACTTGACAATTCTCACAATGTTTTGTGTATGTGCGCTTATTGTCTTGTTAACAGTGGTTCGTAATTGTACAGGGTGGACCATCTAGTGGTTTCTTTTAAATCATAGGTTATTTTGATGCTGACAGCTGTTTCCCGCTCGTAATTTTGAATAAAGTCATTCCTACGGGGAAAGAATTGAGTCGCTTTACGCTTGAACAACGTTGGGAAATATGGCAACTTATTTCCAAAGTGAGTGCTGTGCAGCCCAAACAGTGCGTTATTTGAAAAGAAGATGATTTGGGTGTAAAATCATATGTTCTGACTAGCCACATTTTCATCTCGGCGGCTTCGTTAACAAACAAAATTGTCGCATCTGGGGCTCGGAAAGCTCGCAAGTTATTGTCGAGAAGCCGATGCATCCACAGAGAGTGACAGTTCGGTGCGGATTGTGGAGTGGTGGCATCATTGGACCATTTACCAACGTTTCGGTCAACGGTTGGCGTAACAGAGCCATGTTAAACGAGTTTTTTTTACTAAAATTGGAGACATGAATTTGGATGACTTCTGGTTCATGCAGGATTGCGTGCCATGCCACAATCGATCTTTTGCGCACCAAATTCCTAAATCATGTTATCAGCCGCCTTGGCGATGTAAATTGGCCGACTCAGAGCTGAGATTTGATCTCTTTGGACTTTATTTTGTGGGGAACCGTCAAGGACCGATGTTATGCCAACAATCCGGAAACGATTCAAGCACTTAAGGCCAATATTATCCAAGCAATCCGTGAGCAACAGTAAGAAACCATCAACAAGGTCTTGGAAAGTTGGAGTGACAAAATGCGCTGCTGCTAAACCAGCCGAGGCAGCCACTTGAACGTTGTGTTCCATAATTAATGGAAATGTTTGCTCTTACTAATAAAGCATACACGGAAAAAATTTAATTTTGTTCATTTTATTGCATTTAAAAAAAAAAAACTTGTATTTGGCGCAACCTGTATGTGAACATTTTCGGAATATGATTTTCGACATGGATTGACAATAAAAGAATGCATCGATCAATATAGTTCGACTTTTGCTGATGAAGCACCACATTCAGCGACTATAAAACTCTGGTTCAATAAGTTTAGGTCGTCGTTCTCTCCGAAACCAACATCGTGAAGGTCGTCCAAGAACGGCTATTGTGGCAGAAATCAACGATGCTGTTTGTTAAGTTTTGAAAGCAGACCGGCATGTGACATACCGTGAGATAGTGTCATACTTGGGCATTTTTGGGACTAGCATACATTCAAAATTGAAGCATACATTGAACAAGAGCATTTTGGAGTCAGGAAGATTCGTTTCCGTTGGATACCCCATAATTTGGCAGTTTCTCAAAAAAGATTCATGTCGTGAGGTGGTTCGACATCACCACAAGTGACGAATCATTAATCTACGTTTATGAGCCAAAAAAAAAAAAAGCAGTAATTCACTGTTGGGTCAAAGTTGGGTGGGTAAAAGTTGTTCGCGGACGAAGTACATCCAAGGAAATGGTTCCCAATTTTTTTAAAAACTCAACGTAAAACTTTTAATGCTGAATGGTACACACCTATTTGTTTGCTGGAAGTCTTCGGAGAATTGAGGAAAACCAACAAAAGAAGGAAGATTATCCTCCATCACGACAATGCGAGTTCCTACACATCAGCTCAACCACAAGAGTTAAAAATCGTACAAATCGTCGATCGTATTATAATGCAGTACTGTTATGGTACTATCGAATGTTTTTTTTTTACAAGCATAAAATTTCGTAGGGGTTATGTGTCAAACCAGTTGTTCAAGTAAATACATGCATTTAATATATATGTTCAGTATACTTTCGCAAATAACCATGCAAAGACTTACACCGGAACAAAGTTTATAAATCGTGGAAATGTATTTCCAAAATTCACGTTCTGTGCGGCAAACTTACAGAGCACTTCGCATACATTACGGTACGCATAATCTTCCATCTGAGCAGGATATACGCAATAAGATGAATCGATATATGTCTACGTCTACTCTTATGAAAAATATCCATCCAATACGAGCACATACTGTGCGTAACAAAGAAGCCATCGCTACTGCAGAGATAAGTGTGACCGAGGACCCAAATTAATCGATTCTACGCCGTTGTCAACAAGGACTTTGACTTTGGCTTTGCCTGTCCTTTACATAGAATATTTTGATGAAAGACCTTAGCTTACACCCGTATAAAATCCAATTGGTATAGGAATTGAAGCCATCAGACCATGGTTTGCGTTGTACGTTCGGTGAATGGGCTGAAAATCAATTGGAAGTTGAACATAATTTTTACCATTATATAATCTTCAGCGATGAGGCAAATTTCTGACAAAATTAAACAATTAGGCATATAAATAAGACAAAAATTGCCGCATTTGGAGTGAGATCACTCCTGAAGAGGCACTCCAGACTCCCCTTTATCCAGAAAAAGTCATTGTCTGGTGTGGTTTGCATGCCGAAGCCATCATTGGTCCATACTTTTTCAAAACTGAAGATGGGCCCAACGTTACCCACAAAGGTGAGCGCTCAAGGCAAATAATTTGCGACTTTTTGGTTTCCCACGTTAATATGCACCCTGAGTATGAAATTCAACGAAATCAACCTCCCATATTTTTAAAAATGGGAGGTTGCTTTAAAAGTGACTTTATCAAAAAGGTAATTCCACAAAAATTAGTATATGGACTTGAAATTTTGTAAATATGCTTTACCACGCATACCTCCCATACAAAACAATTCATTGGCTACTTAAGACTTTAAATAAACTTTGGTTCGTCCGTGGGGGTATTTTAACTTTGGCCCAGTCGAAGATCATTTCTTTCTTAGTAGTTTTATTTAATTTTTATCTTAAAGTCCTCATGATAAAAGATAAAAATGTATTTATATGTAGACGAAAAATCAGATTAACGTGGTTTCATGGCCTCCGGCAATATATCATTATTTATGCGCTAAGACTTGATAGCGAGTCGACAAAAGAAGCTTAAAATTATAGACTTGCTTTGATAAAGGGATGGGAATGTGCTTAAGAAAGGTCGATTCGTCGGTTGGCTGATTCGCACAATCTTTTAACCAAAAAAGAAACCCTTTTCGCAGCAGTCAGCAAAGAGTTATCAAATGGCACGAGCTCTTAGCGTGAGAGTCCACACATGTGTGGGTGGCTGTGTGAATAGAGGAGGAGGATGTGACATTTAATGCAATCATGAGTGGTATTTAATTGCTTGTGAGTGTGTGTGTGTGTGTGTGTGTGTGTGATTTGAAGTGGGTGGACAGATGTGTGAATGAATAGGTGGCGAAGGGATGCTTGTTTTAACGTTTGGTTGCTTGCATGACTTTTATTTGCTTGTAATTAAGTGCGTTTGTGTGTTGCGTAAGACAGACACATGTAGGTGTGAGTGTGTGACTGTGTGTTATTTAAGTCCTGCGTCCATGAGTGCGCAAAAGGGGTGACATTTTAATCCTTTACTAATCGTACATGTGTGTAATACTTGTATACATGTGCGTGTGGGTTTGTTTGCCTCTTTCCTTTGATAAAATATCAATTTCCAACACTTGACAAATTCTCACCTTTGTGACATTAATCGTTTGTTTATTTGTTGATGATGTTGTTGTTGTTGTTGTTGTTGTTTTTGTTGTAGGTTGTGAACTGCCAATTTTCACCAATTTGAAGAAAGCACTTTCTCATTTTTTCAATTACTCGGCACAGAAATAAGCAGAAATGTGGATAATACACACCTTAATGTTTAAAAATGACAAAAATTCTGAAGTTTCGATTTTGAAAAGGAGGTCATGTTGATTTCGTCACTGTTGATTTCGATAATATAACAATGATTCTTGAGTTTTTATCAGAGCAATTTCCAGAAATTACTTTTAAAGATAAAATTTTTCATATAAACAACTTTTAGCTTTGAGAAGATAAATACCCTAGGCTGTAAAGCATTAATATTTACAAAAATTTGTTTTTGACAAACTATAAAAACTCAAAACCTCGACAGCCAAACAAAGCTGCTAAGCATTCCAAACACTCTCCTTTTCAAAGAAATTCACAAATTACTGCCCAAAGAACCAAATTAGCGATTCATTCATACAACCAACACCGACCATAGCAACCCTCGATACAAAAGCAGTAACAGTAACAAAAAAGATGAAAAAAAAAAAACAACAACAAAATTAGGAAAAACAAAAAGCATATTGACCGATTTACTGAAGCTAATCAATTAATTAAGCACGGCTAAGAAAACATGGGAAGCGTTGTGTTACAACAAACTCCGCACGCAATAGACTCAATGATCTGCACCTAGAGAGAAATGCAAAAGAAATAACAAAAACAAAAAATTGGCTGAGATGTCAGAATGCCAGTAGTTCGAAGGTAAATGAAAGAAGCAAAAAAAAAAACACAAAAATTGAATGAATGAACACTCCAGATAAAAGAAAGGATGATACAACGAGGACAGCTGTTAGCTTCACACAAGCCTTAGAAAGCCCTGGCCACAGAATCCACCCACGTACCAAGGATTGTCAGAAAAAAAAAAACAAAATCCCTGCTCTCAATAGGGTGGGTGTTAGTCGTTCTGAACAGAAGATAATTACAAAAATTATAACCGACAAAAAATCAATTTAAGAAAAATATAAATAAAATTAGAAAACAACAAATGAGGAACACTACGAACTGTCTAATATTAAGACCGAAGGGGAAAACACAAAAATGAGTGGCAATAAATGCGAAATTAAAAGAAAACACGTAGCATGTTAGGGTAAAGCGAAAAAACGCGTGATATTATTAGTGAAAAACACTTGATGTAATTCGTTTCGCCGGTTGTGCGGGGTTTTCAATGGTCATTACAAAAGGTGGTAAGCTTGTGATGGTAATGAATGATGATTATTGTAGAATTAAAAGTGCCGATAATACATATGGGGTATATCACGTGAAGCGGCAAACCAAAATAATTTTATCTCTTTACTATTTTGGGTCAGACTCTATAAGATAATAATTTCTGTTTAATATTTTGGCTCAGTGTGAAGACTCTGAAGTCGTACGTATTATGAGCTCCGAGTATCAAATCAAAATATCACAGATTTTGTAAAAACATTTTATTTGGGAAAAACTTCTAGGTTAGTTATCAAAATTGAAATAGTGGCAGGTCAAACTTTTTCCGAATTCGAAAATGAAAAAGTTAGAGTTGGTCTATAGAAGTGTAACATAACTATAGATTGACTAAGATTAAGATGTAGACTTAGACTTAAACTTAAACTCAGACTTAAACTTAGACTTAAACTTAAACTCAGACTTAAACTTAGACTTAGACTTAAACTTAGACTTAGACTTCGGCTTAGACTTAGACTTAGGCTAAGACTTAGACTTAGACTTAGACTTAGACTTAGACTTAGGCTTAGACTTAGACTTAGACTTTGACTTTGACTTAGACTTAGACTTAGACTTAGACTTAGACTTCGGCTTAGACTTAGACTTAGACTTAGGCTAAGACTTAGACTTAGACTTAGACTTAGGCTAAGACTTAGACTTAGACTTAGACTTAGACTTAGACTTAGACTTAGACTTAGACTTAGGCTTAGAATTAGACTTAGACTTAGACTTAGACTTAGACTTAGACTTAGACTTAGACTTAGACTTAGACTTAGACTTAGACTTAGACTTAGACTTAGACTTAGACTTAGACTTAGACTTAGACTTAGACTTAGACTTAGGCTTAGAATTAGACTTAGACTTAGACTTGGACTTAGACTTAGACTTAGACTTAGACTTAGACTTAGACTTAGACTTATACTTAGACTTAGACTTAGACTTAGACTTAGACTTAGGCTAAGAGTTAGACTTAAACTTAGACTTAGGCTTAGACTTAGACTTAGACTTAGACTTGGACTTAGACTTAGACTTAGACTTAGACTTAGACTTAGACTTAGACTTAGACTTAGACTTAGACTTAGACTTAGACTTAGACTTAGACTTAGACTTAGACTTAGACTTAGACTTAGACTTAGACTTAGACTTAGACTTAGACTTAGACTTAGACTTAGACTTAGACTTAGACTTAGACTTAGACTTAGACTTAGACTTAGACTTAGACCTAGACTTTGACTTAGACTTAGACTTAGACTTAGACTTGGACTTAGACTTAGACTTAGACTTAGACCTAGACTTAGACCTAGACTTAGACTTAGACTTAGACTTAGACTTAGACTTAGACTTAGACTTAGACTTAGACTTAGACTTAGACTTAGACTTAGACCTAGACTTAAACTTAGACTTAGACTTAGACTTAGACCTAGACTTAGACCTAGACTTAGACTTAGACTTAGACTTAGACTTAGACTTAGACTTAGACTTAGACTTAGACTTAGACTTAGACTTAGACTTAGACTTAGACTTAGACTTAGACTTAGACTTAGACTTAGACTTAGACTTAGACTTAGGCTAAGACTTAGACTTAGACTTAGACTTAGACTTAGACTTAGACTTAGGCTTAGAATTAGACTTAGACTTTGACTTAGACTTAGACTTAGACTTAGACTTAGACTTAGACTTACACTTAGGCTAAGACTTAGACTTAGACTTAGACTTAGACTTAGACTTAGACTTAGACTTAGACTTAGACTTAGACTTAGACTTAGACTTAGACTTAGACTAAGACTTAGACTTAGACTTAGACTTAGACTTAGACTTAGAATTTCTGTTCTCTATTATTCTTGGGTGTTACATCTGCACCTTTTTTTCAAAAATGAACCGGACTGTGCAAATATAACAACAAATGTTAATTATTCTTCAATATTTATTTTATCATCTTCAACATAATCTAGAAACTAGAAAACTTTACTAGAAAACTTGAAGAAGCGTATGACGAGTTTGTACCGTTGAAAAGACCAAAGCAGGGCAAGAAGCCGGTCTGGTTTAGTAGGCTTTTGAGTAATTTAAAAAATAAAATGTGTAAGTTACGCAAGATCAGCACAACCTGTCCTGATTTGCGTTTTGAGTATTATAAATCTAGAAGAGATTATGAATCCTTAAAAAACTTTCTCTACAAAAATTACTTGTTTTCCATAGAAAGTAATATTAAAAAGAATTCTAAGGCCTTTTGGCATTTTTTAAATGAAAAGCGTAATTCCTTGGGTTTTCCAGCTCTGATGACGTATGAAGATCGTAGTTCAAATGGCGAGAAGGACATTTGCGATATGATGGCAACATATTTCCAATCAAACTTTGAAAGAACTATACATGTAGGTACATATCATAGTCTTACACCTATCAAAAATCTGGGTGTAATGCAGCTTAGTATTGTTGAGGTTAAAGAACATGTAGCCGCATTAGAAGATAGTAATAAAGTATCACCATAAAGTATCATCAGATAACATAACACCTTAATTTTTAAAAAAATTATGTAGAAATTTAGCTGAACCTCTTACCAATATGTTTAATATGTCCCTTTCATCCGGCGTATTTTTAGATACATGGAAAGTCTCATATATATCTCCGATACATAAATCAGGCTCGAAAAATGAAGTTATAAATTACAGACCCATTTCAAAACTGAAATTGATTCCTAAAGTTTTCGAGTCTATTGTGAAGAGGAGGTTATATTGGGAAGTAAGACATGGCATCACATTTGAACAGCATGGATTTGTTAATGGTAAATCCACAATTACTAACCTAGCGTTGTTTGCTAGTTTTTGTCTGAAAGGTATGGAGAATGGTGGTCAAGTGGACGCTATATACACGGACTTCTCAAAAGCCTTTGATAAAGTTCAACATAATGCACTTATAAAAAAGCTAGATAAATTAGGAATTCATTCAAATTTACTAAATTGGTATCGTAATTATTTATGTAACCGTAAACAATTTGTTAAAATCGGATCAACAGTATCTAAAGTTATACATAATCCCTCTGGTGTTCCTCAAGGGAGTGATGTAGGACCCTTATTGTTCATATTATTCATCAATGACCTTCCGGATGTTATTAAAAACTCGAAGTGTCTCCTTTATGCAGACGACTTAAAAATTTTTAAATTAATCAGGACGAGGCAGGACTGCATTTTATTGCAAGAAGATGTTATTTCTTTGTAAAACTGGTGCACTGATAACTGTTTGCACTTAAATATATCCAAATGCAAAAGCATAAGTTTTACTAGATCACCATGTTCTCCAATTAACGATTACTTTATACAAGGTAATTTGTTATCTAATGTGCAAAGTCAAATCGATTTAGGGGTAATTTTTGATAACAAAATTAATTTCAACAGTCACTTTGACTTTATTGTGTCAAAAGTTAATAAATTATTAGGTTTTATTAAGCGCAACACTAGTGAATTCAAAGACCTTTATACGCTCAAATCCTTATATGTGTCCCTAGTGCGATCAACACTAGAGTATGCTTGTAATATATGGAGTCCCTCATATGCGGTTACTTTAAACCGTATCGAGGCAATACAAAGGAGATTTACCAGATTTGCCTTTAGAAAAACTGGTTGGAATAATGGATTTTGGCCATCATATGAGCAAAGGTGTCTTCTTATAGATCTAAAAACGCTTGAAGCCAGACGAAAATATTATTTTGTTATGTTAGCTAGAGATGTACTTTGCAACAAGATTGATTGCTCCGAGCTTTTGTCTCTTTTCCGATATATGCTCCTTCAAGACATCTGAGAAGTAGGCAGCATTTTTTTTTAATTCCTCGAGCGAGGAAAAATTATAGTAGATCTGATCCTATTTCGTTATCCTGCATTGAATTTAACTCTGTTCATAATGTACTAGATATTTCTCAGTCTCGTGAGTTATTTAAAAAAGAACTACTAAATTTGCTCTAAACAATTAATTGTCATTTCCTTACTCAGTATTAAATTATTATACTTTATTATATTATTATAAATTAGTATATATAATGAAAATGTGTTTCTATATATACATATAAGAAATTTAATATTACTTTATGTACTGATAAGTCTAAGAGAGTTTTACTCGATAGATGAATAAATAAATAAATAAATAAATAATCACCATCGGAGGCGATGTGGGATAAGTGTAGCCAATGTTTTTTACATTCTTGAAAGCATTTCTGATAGGCTGATTTTGGAGTAGCATTTAGCTCCCACTGCGAATTCTCTTTGATGACTTCAACTGTCTCAAAATGTTTTCCACTAAGCAACAATTTGAGTTCGAGGATCAGGTAAAAGTCACACGGGCCATATCTAGCGATTATGGTGCTTGTTGAACGATACTGACACTGGTTTTGGTTAATTAATCACGCATAAAGCATGATGTGTGAGCTGGTGCGCTATCGTGGTGCAAAAACCATGAATTGTCCTTCCATAATTCTGGCCGAATATCCTCTTTCGCCGAATAATCTCGTGCAAACGTTTTGAACCACTCAAATAATATTAAGCGTTGGCCGATTGACCTTGCGGAAGGACTTTTTTGACATTTTGATATTGATGGACGAGAAGGTGGAGGCAAGTTGTCAACTGATGTACGGCCCTCTTTAAAGAATTTGTACCATTCAAATGCTCTATACTATACAAATGCTTGCACTGAGTCTGCTCTACACTAAAATCATTTGTTTTATGATATCTATTGTTGTTCCATTCGCACAGTCCGGTTCAATTTTAAATTGAAGGTATAGCTCTGTCAAAGTTAGGCAGATACTTAATGATCTCTTCAACCAAATGACTACACTTCGGTACAAAGATATTGTTGGAGGATAAACCTTCTCTTAATCATATTCGTCAATTTCAGATAATTTTATTTTGCCTTTTAACATCTCTATAAGTCAGTTACATAAATATAAAATGTTGGTCCAGCGCGTTACAGTGATCCACTTGGTCCATCACGTAAAATCAAAGTGTTTTAATTTCGAAGACGATTTCTCAGCTATCTTAATATTTATGAAAAAATTTTATATAATGATTACTATGGAAAATGGAAGGAATTTTTCAGTTGTGGTATCCAATTGGAATTCGGATATTTCCATAAAATAAGAAATTTTTTAAACTTCGACATTATCAACATTTTTTGCTTGTTCTATGTCTAAATAGAAATGTTTGTCCTATTTCAAAATGGTAACAACTTTTGTTTATTAGATATGTTATTTCAGGTGCTTAATTTGACCCAATTCCTGTAAAATTGTTGGATAACTTCTATTTTATGACTACACAACTGAAAAAATTTTATGTAAACATTTTTCATAGTGTTTCTTACGACAAATCAGGTGTTTTTTTCAGTAGCAGTATCAATTGTGAAATTTAATATTAAAATTGAAATTTCGTTTCCCCATAAAAATTACTTTAGAAATTGTTTACATAAAAACTTTTTCAGCTGTGTAAAACACAAAATGTAAGTCAATCAACAATTGTTTGAGACGAATTGGGTTAAATTACTCCACTTGAAATAACATATGTATCTCCACAGCAAAAATAGATTTCGAATAGAGGTAAAGGCATAACTCTTGCCTCAGATTCAAATTCACATGTTTCTACGTCTTTTCACCACGTCCAATAACAGCCAGATCTATTCTGGAAAGAGCTCAAATCGCGTCGAGCAACTAATGTAGAAGAGAGTGTCGTTAAAAAAAACTGGTATACTGTTGGGAGAACACTGAGAGAACTATAGTCTGCGACAATTTTTGCACATCATATAGATCATAGTTACATACAAATGCGGATTTATTGAATATGCTTTTTATCAGTTTTGACGCTTTGGTTGGTTTCTACTGAGAAAAGCCCCTAACTTATGTTCGAAAATTGCATCCGGATGTATTAGTTTTTCTTGTTCCTGATCATGCATCAGATATAATAGGAGTGCGACAATCTCGCTTTCCTCTTATAAATGAGTAATGGTCCGATCCCGAAAGCGATTCTTTGTCACCGTATTTAGGTAAAAATCCCATCCATGTTTTCTCATTTCTTAGTTATGGGCCTAAATATATTATTATTTTACGTATATGGGAGATGCTACGCCTAATGTCCAATCCCACGGAATTTTTTGCGGGAATTTTAAAGATTACATATTAGTTATCCAGTGTTATTAGCGTTGCTTCGCAGCTATCACGCCCACTTGTCCAATTGCGCCGAAACTTTTCACAATTTTTCGAAATCATATTTTATATGTTTACGTGTACTATCTCATTTCATAGATATAGCGCAAAATGTGTTCAAGTTGTATGGTAGCTGCCATGCCCACTTGTCCAAAATTGAAATACTTATACTGAAATACTTATTTTTGTACTTTTCTATACCTAAAAAAATCGAAAACTATAAAAAAGAATTACACAAAAGAATTTATTCTGTCTAAGTTGTAATAAAATATAAATAAATAACTGGCCATTTCAGCCCTTGAAAGGACTTTGACCTAGCTTCTTATGATCAATTGTGTTGTGCGTGTTATTAAGTTTGTACACAATTGACCGAGAAATGGACCTACAGGCTTAACGCCGACTCCGAACGGCGATGAACGGAATGTTCTTATTCTCAAGAAGCTTTACATGGCATTTTTTTACTCTCTGAGGTTTGCCATTGTCTGCAGAGAGGTGGCGGCCGTACAGAAAAATTATTTTAATTCAAATAATTTTCTGTCGCTGGCTGGGGTTCGAACCTGGGTCTCCAAGGTTCTTTGACATAGCGGCCACGCACTTTAACCAACTACGCCACTGACGCCACCTGTCTAAGTTGTACCAATCGCATAACTATTCTGCGTTGACCACCACTAGGCACCACCGAATCGAATATTTTTTAAACTAGAGCGTTGCTTTTCATCCGCCCAACATCACATAGCCATAGAGCCGCTCGCTTTTTATCCGCTTAACTATGTTGATTTCGGCGTACAGTTCATACAGGTCGTGGTTCCATCGAATTCGGTACTCGCCAATAACTTAAATTGGTCAGAAGATCTTTCTTTCGAAGGCTCCCAAAGTCTTTTCATCAAAACTGCTCCACGTCAAGGTTTGTGCTGCATACAATAGGACCGTGAGATTTGTTCGCCGAGAGAGTGCTCTGGTTCTCGATTGCCTACTCAGCCTAAAGTAGCATCTGTTGGCAAAATGTATCCTTAATTTTATCTCAAAACTGTCATCGTTGGAGGAGTTTCGCTGGATCCCAGGTAGACGAAGTCCTTAACAACCTCTAAGGAGGAGATGTTGTCAACATTGACGTGATTTTGAAGACGTTGGAACTATTTGTTTGTTGACACTAGGTATTTCGTCTTATCTGCGTTCACTGCAAGACCCAGTCTGAATGAGACCGTTGCACTAACTTCACGCTTATTATGGCCAATGATAACGATATCATCAGCATACTCCAGCAGTATAATATTCTTGTAAAATATTGTGCCACTGCACCTCACATCAAAAACACAGATTAAGTAAAAAAATTGCACAATTAAGAATCACCATGTCTGAAAACTCATGGAGAAGAGAGGTCCTTCCCGATTTTAACTGTGCTGTTGGTGTTGTTCAGTGTCATTCTGCAAAGACAGATGAGTTTCCACCAGTGATGTGATTTGGTGGGATTTCGGGCTCATTTTGGGATATTTAGCCTATTTGAGAACGTGTGGGATTTCGTATGCTTAGGTGGAATTTTTTACTGTGTCATAATTTTTTAAAGTGTAAATTCTTAGTTGGTATTAAAACTGGTTGGTATTACTTTTTTGTAATCTTTCAAAATTTTTCGTTTAATTGGTGTTTTATTGATTCTAAATATGTAAGAAACGGATATGTATATTCAAGAGGCTTAAAATTAATGAAAATAAGATACTCACTTAAAAACAAAAATATAAGTTCAGTTTCATTTTGATGCAACGAATGAAGTTTACGATTACTTCATACACTTAAGAGAGTTTTTATAAAAAACGCAGAGTTTAACTTTAGGTATTTTTTTTTTTGCGGAACATATGTATTGAAAAACTTTTTTATCTACATTATTAAACTATAAAATTATTATAATGTTAAAAAAAGTAGGGGAGGATGCCCACCTACTAAACACATTTTGTTTGGAGGCTATAGCTTTGGTTTAAAAGATAATTTTTCAGAGCTCTTAGTTTCATTTGGAAACAAAGTTCAATAACAAACAAGAATTTTTATCAGAATTTAAAATTTCCAAAAAATATAATTTTGTGAATCGATCTAGCAAAAGTCTCGAAATCAACCGCTGAAAAATTCGGCCCAGCTACTGAACACCTAAAACAAATCGTTGAAAAAATTTGAAAATGAAGTAAAAACACTAGTTTTTGAGAGTTTATAAAAAGTTTATTCTATCAATAGTTCACAATGACTCACTGAACTTTTAACAAAAATCTTTTCGGAAGGTGAGCCAACGTTTTGTTCAGTAGGTGGGCAGGCACGCCATCATGACATGACGTGAAATATTTTTTTTCTATTTCTCAATATGGTTCGATTGCTCGTCGAATTGTCGAATCGTCGAACATTAAATATAGAATTCTACTCATATTCACCTTTTTTTATCGATAAGAAACACTCTGAAATTCACTACACAGAGATGAACTATTTTTGCTCAGTTTCGTTTTATTCGAATATTTTATTTCTCAACGGCCGTGAGGCTAAAGCAGCTCGCGCATTCATCTCAATGATTTATCAAAAGTGAACATTCAATGAGATGCTACTGCAACACTTTACACATTGGCGTATCATACAGACGTCAGAACTCACAGCGTTCAGTAGTAGGTGGGCCTGTTCAGAAGGTGGCCATTATTATATCTTTTCAAAAATTGCATAAAAAATGGTTATTGGTATAAATATTTGGGTGGGATTTTTTGTGGGTTTTTAGTGTCATTTTGGTGGGATAAACAGGTCTAAATCGGGATGTGATCGGGATTTTTTACTAAATCAGAATCACATCACTGGTTTCCACCATGTGTAATTTAGGTTACTCCTTATTAGACTTTTGAAGACGGCTTAGTAATCGACAAAACGAAGGTGCGTGTCAATTTGTTTCTCTAGTGTCTTCTTCAAGATTTGTCGTAGCTTAATTATCTGATTGATAGTGGATTTGCCAGGTCTGAAGCCACACTGAAATGGTCCAACCAGCTGTTTTACTGTGGCTTAGTCTTTTATATAGTACGCTAGTCAGAACCTTATATGTGATCTTAAGAAGGCTTTCACCGCCTTTTTCTTGGATTGAGCAGTACACACTGAGGTTCCAATCGTTTAGAATGCATTCCGACCATACTCATTTTCTACATAGAAGCTCGTGAATGCATTTAAATAGAGTTTCGTTTCCATTCTTGACGAATTCATCAGGTAAGCATACAGCTTCTGTGTATTTGTTGTTTTCAAGCCGAGCTATAGCTTTCATACTTCATTATAGTCGGACAGAGGAACTTCTAGGCTGTTGTACACAATTGGGGTTTTCGGAATATCATCTCTCTTGGTGGGATTATTGTCGTCATCGCCATTTAGAAGCCTAGAGAAGTTTTCCCCCACATCATCAGTGCACTCTGGATATCTATTACTGGATTCTCGTTTTCATCCTTGCAGAAAGAGGACCCGGTCTTAAAACCATCGGCCAGGTGTCTTATTCTTGAAAAATGTTTTTTTTTTAATTTTGAAAAACGTATCTCATTCCTGCCACCCTGCATATAAATTTTTTCGCACTCACACTTTTCTGCCTCTCTTTTTTTCGCCTGAAAATACTTTGAACTCGTACTGAAAATAAAAAAAAAAAACAAAAAAACCGCTTTATACATTACAAGTGCAACAGCAATGAAAAAACGTGGCATGGAATTACAACTCCGGGACTATTGGAGGTACGGTAAATTTTATCGAACACCCGTAATGCTGAGGTTTTCGACCACAAGGTAAAAATAAAAATAAAAGTTAATGAATTCCTGAGATCTCTTAAAAAATAAAAAATAAATAACTGGCCATTTCAGCCCTTGAAAGGACTTTGACCTAGCTTCTTATGATCAATTGTGTTGTGCGTGTTATTAAGTTTGTACACAATTGACCGAGAACCGGACCTACATGCCGACTCCGAACGGCGATGAACGGAATGTTCTTGTTCTCAAGAAGCTTTACATGGCATTTTTATTACTCTCTGAGGTTTGCCATTGTCTGCAGAGAGGTGGCGGCCGTACAGAAAAAATTATTTTAATTCAAATAATTTTCTGTCGCTGCTGGGGTTCGAACCTGGGTCTCCAAAGTTCGTTGACATAGCGGCCACGCACTTTAACCAACTACGCCACGGACGCCACAATCGTTTAAAGTAACCCAAAGTAAAATTAAAGTAACCCATAAATGCAAGGTTATATTGCAACATGCTAAGGAAAATGTTAATGTGCCACACAAAAGTAAAAGCAAAAGTAAAATAAGAACTAAAATAGGACAAATATTGGAATGAGGATCGAAATTCTTAAAAGAATTAATACAAGGATGAGGACAAGGGTATTGAAATTCCAATTTATTGAAAGTGAACACCTGCCGTATGGGGTTAATTTCACGTTGCCCCATGACAATGGGGTCGATGTTCATGGAATTGATACCCGACAGATAAATCTTCAGGACGTTAGTACCATGCAATACCAATACAACGTTCATCCAACCTCTCCTGGGCGTCATTTTCATGACTTCAGACGCGACCAACGCCCTGTCATAGTAGTTTCAACACCGCGTACACACCACACTTAAGAGTTTATTTAAATTAATAAATCTACGATATGGAAAGCAACCAATGTTGGAACGCAAAAGTACCAATTATTGAAGATTTACACATTTATTGATGGAAATCGAGACCAATCTAACATCTCCAACAATTTATGGGCATTGCCATCAGGTAGATTAAGCGCAACTTCACTCCGATCACACAGACCTATTCGCGACATTGAACTACCACAGCCAGCACGATACTCCCCGAAGGGCAAGCCCTGCGATACTCTCCCCGGGCAAAAGGGATTTGCCTCGACACGCATCAACACACACCGATACATCTGCACTCATCGTTTATGACTGTGGTGGCAAAAGTTCCACTATTGGATGTGCTACAGCGTAGACCACATCGCATTTGACTGTGTGTGACACATGGTCATCACTAAATTGTGCCTTTTCAATCTGGCACTCCGAGGTTACTAAGATATACTTTTCATCTCGGAGCACCCAACTCTGACACCACATTGTACACCAATTTAAACACCGTATATCATCGTCTTAACCAGCCTTTAACAAGACAATCCACTGTAAGACCAATGCCAACGTGCAAGTGAAATTGTACGCCTGCCGAGCGCAACGACTATTCCTGTGCCAACAAATTTTAAGGATCATTGCTATTCCTTCGTAGGCTTTCGCTACCGTTGATCAAGTCTAACGGTCCACCTATTCACCAGATTGGGCGACCAACTCCAAGATCTGGGTAGCCCCTCTACATTTACACAGGTTAGGGCGAACCTGTTGCCTGCGATCATCCTCCTTTATCCTGGCTTTGGACAAGCTGCTCGTGAGAAAAGGCGGATTTGAATACAAGGGTATGTACAACGGTTCAGACCAGAAAAAATATAACGATTAAGACAAGGGCTTGTATAAGAATTAGACAAAGGAAGAGAATAAGGATTAATGGCCAAGTATTAGGAGCAGGATTCAATCAAGAATTCAAACAAGAAAAGTGTAGGATTAGTGCAAGAATTTTGACAATACTTGATACAAGAATTAGGAAAAAGTTTGGGACATCGAAATAGACAAGGACTAGGTCAAGAATTTGGGCGCGAATTAAAAGTAAGCATCTAAAACAAGAATAAGGAAAAAGATTGGTACAAGGAAATTTATTCGGATAAGAGCAAGGTAAAGTTCTTATTTGAATTCTTCTTCCCATTTGGACATGGGTTAAAATAAGAATTTCGACAAGGATTAGAACAAGGATTAGGAAAAGGGTTAGAACAGGTATTGGGTCAAGGATTACGATAAGAATTCAGACAAGTATAAACTCAAAAGCATACGAATAAAAATAACGATGGGGACAAGTTTAAGAAGAAAGGAAAATGATACGGATTAGAATAAGAACGAGTATAAAAATATGTACGTTGTCACGTCAAAACCTGTGGGTATGTCTATGACGTGACAACCATGATGAAATGCTAAATAAGGGCTAGTATAAAGGAGGGGTGGATCACTACGTATAATCATATAAAAAAAAAATGCAAAAACAACTTAATATACATAAGCATATTTCTCCAAAATAAACACTTTATTACCTACGGCAAACGTAACGCAATCATTATTCAAATCAACAAAATCACTTAACAAATGACGGTGATTTCAACAAATTGCCACTTAAAGGAGGGTGTAAAGTAACCATGGCATATACAGTATTTGTTGTTGTAACGTATTGTTGTTATTTTTCTTACTGTTCATTACAAAATGCGTGCATAAAGTAAATTTTAAGTAAACAAGAAATAAAAATAACGCAATAAAAACAAAATATATAAAAATATAAGAAGAGATCAAAATTGATGTTTCGTAAAGAGAAAAAAAAAAAGAAAGAAAGGAAGAAAGAAAGCAAAGTATAAATATAAGAATACAACAAATAAACATCAAATCATAAAGGAAAATAAGAAAAGCACAAACACTCAAAAGAAGTCCAATGAGATGATTGGGGGAAATTGAAGAAATGACAAGCTATGCGCACAATAAGCCGATAGGCTGAATAGGCAGTAAAAGAGCGGGATGTTAAGTTGTGTTCTTTCATTGATGACAGGGCACGCAACGAGCAACCAAGTGAATAATGATGATGACACTGCTACACCCTATACTATCTACCCACCGTCACACCAAAGCTGACTGATGTAAGCAACAAAGTAATAATGATGGGAAAATCTAAGATGAAAAACACATTTTTTTTCTTTTCATTTCTATCACCAGCGTTACCGAGGAGCACCATTATAAATGGCGGTTTATGCAGTTCATGTTAATGTTGAGCGCGCGCTGTTATAAAGCTTCATCTTCTTCTTCTTCTTCTTCATCTTGATGAAGACGACAAAACGTTCACACCATATGGCATGTCATAACAGTCAGCGGGGGGGTTGGTAAGCAAATAATTTGTTACCATTTCGCAGTTTATTTATACAACCGATTTTTTACGCGCTCTTTTAAGTGGATTTTTAAATATGAGTTGGAATGATGTTCGTGGTGTATTGAGCTGCCGTGAAATGATGCTGAAAATAATAAGCCGCAGCTTACAAGAGGTCTGTAGTTTGAGTGGGTACTTACTATAAAGCTTTTGAAATGTTTGCTTGGATTTAGGAGATATTTTTCATATCCAAAAACAAGCTTTTAAAAATGTCTTTTTATGTAATCAACAAGAGATTTAAAATTAGTATTTTTATATTTTTGTTTTTTTTTTTTGTTTCAAAAAAACTCAAGTTCCTAGAACGAATAAGAAAGGATAACAATTTTTTAAAAGTATTGAATAAAATTGTTCTTGATTGAAATACAAAAATAAGGCTTTTTCTTATGGAATTATTGTTACTATGGTGATTCATGTCACTTCGTTTGTCTGCGTATGTCGTACTTTCCAAGGTACGGTACGGTTGCTAGGTTACTTTCCAAGAGCAAAATCACATTAAAAAAAGATACAGTAGTTTCGACCATGTCGTAACACAAGACGTAGAATTATTCAATTCGCTTTTGATGACATCTTTTTTAAAAAATATTTAGCAAAATATTTATTCCATGCACCAAAGCATATGACCTTTAAAAGAGTGCCGGAAAGGGCTAATATGTATCACCGACCCCCATTACTTATGCAAAAGGAACATTTTTGCCTTTGACACCTATTCCGTCCGACCACTCCTTAGGGCGGCTCCCATACAAATATTATGGGTTTTGTATATTTATTCCATCCACCTGAGCATGTGACCTTTAAGCAAATGCCAGAAAGGGTTCATAGGTATAAGTGACCCCCATTACTTTTGCAAAGGGAGCATTTTTGCCTTTGACACCTATTCCCTCCGACTACTCCTTAGGGGGGCTCCCATACAAAATTTATTGTGTTTGTGCCGGAAAGGGTTAATATGTATCACCGACCCCCATTACTTATGCAAAAGGAACATTTTTGCCTTTAACACCTATTTCCTCCGACCACTCCTTAGCGGGGCTCCCATACAAATTTTATGGTTTTTGTTTATTTATTCCATACACCTTAGCATATGACCTTTAAGAGAGTGCCGGAGAGGGTTAATATGTATGACAGACCCCCATTACTTTTGCAAAAGGAACATTTTTGCCTTTGACACCAATTCCCTCCGACCACTACTGAGGGGAGCTCCCATACAAATTTTAGGGTTTTGTCGATAAAACCGGAAACTGTCGATAAATAGGTAGCAAGTTTAAGCAAACAAAAACATCAAATGTTGGCTTTATATTTCATGTAATTGTGTTAAATTTATATAAGTTAGAGAGTTCTAACATGAATTTTTGTCGCATTCGGGATCAAGCAGACCAACAAGTGCTAACATCAACATTGTACGATCAGTACTTTAGGCCCACCAAAGGCTCAAAAAGTGATATAAATTCCGACTTCTGATCACTATCAACCAGCCTACTTACCTCCGAGAATGACGTATTCTACGTCAAAACCATTCGTCAATTGATCTTGACTTAGTTAAAAAATTAATTATTATTTCATTTATATAACTTTTTAATCAAATAAAACGGTTGAAGGTCTAAAAGAAACTTAAACCATTCGCTGTCTAATCTTGTCCTTATATTTATGTAATATATAATTAATAATGTCAATTTTAGTCAATATGACTTGGTTCAAATTAACAATATTACGAATGATGTCGGTAGACTACTAGACTTAATTTTTATTGATAAGGACCTTAATGTTAGTATCGAGATTCCTACTACATCTATTTTTAATAAAACGCTTCACCACGTTCCTCTTTTAGTTGAATTTTCGACAGTTTTTTATCTGAAACCTAAGTCTGAGGATATTTACTTAAATGATTATTGTAAAGCCAACTTTGATGCAATGAATAGCTCTCTACAAACGATGGATTGGAACGTCATCTTATCTGGAGTAGACTTAAAACTAAAAAAATAAATAACTGGCCATTTCAGCCCTTGAAAGGACTTTGACCTAGCTTCTTAGGATCAAATGTGTTGAGCGTGTTATTAAGTTTGTACACAATTGACCGAGAAAGGGACCTACAGGCTTAACGCCGACTCCGAACGGCGATGAACGAAATGTTCTTATTCTCAAGAAGCTTTACATGGCATTTTGATTACTCTCTGAGGTTTGACATTGTCTGCAGAGAGGTTGCGGCCGTACAGAAAAATTATTTTAATTCAAATAATTTTCTGTCGCTGCTGGGGTTCGAACCTGGGTCTCCAAGTTCATTGACAAAGCGGCCATTTTAAGTGAATCGATTTGCTTATTTGTTCCTAAAAAAATTATTAATTCCAACAATAATCCGCCTTGGTTCAATAAGAGACTTTCAAACCTGAAAAATGTGAAAAACAAAGCCTATAAGCGGTTCAGGGAATCGAAACTTGATATAGAGCTCAAATCAATCTATCTTCTTTATCAACGCCAATTCGATAGTCTCAATAAGTTTCTTTATAAATCTTACATACTTTCTACGGAATCTAAGCTTAAAAAAGATAGCAAATATTTTTGGTCTTATATAAATATAAAAAGAAAATCTAATGGCTTGCCTAGCACCATGTTTTTTTGGATAACTCATCTGATGATACTCAGATTATCAGATTATTTTAAATCCGTATACTCTGATATTGACTACCATCCTGCTAATACTCCGTTGCTAAATCAGGTTTTAGATCTTGGCGATCTTTCTTTCGACGAATTTGACGTAGCAAGAGCTTTATGTAATTTAAAGTGTAAAAAAATGGCGGTCCTGACGATATTGCTCCCATTGTGCTGAAACATTGTGCTGGGTCTTTATATATTCCGCTTTTTAAAATTTTTAGAAAATCATTAGATTGTGGTATTTTTCTTGATGACTGGAAAATTTCTCATATAGTTCCTATACTTAAGTCGGGTCCTAAGCAGAACATCTGTAATTACACTGTGTGACCGATTCGACCTTTAAAAAAGTTTCAGCCTAAATTTATAAAAATTCTGAGAGAGGGACATCTTGTGATTATATCGCGACTCGTCCGACCTCTCAGTTCCATCACAATTTTTTTTTTAAAATTCTCAAAGTTAAAAAGTGGGAATTCTAGTATTCTGACTTTTAACAATTTTTAACATATGCTTAGGTTGTGAGAATTTAAAAACAAAATGCACTTTTGTTCAATAGAATTAAACGTTAAATTTAACAGTGCCAAAAGATTTTTGAAAAAAATATATAAAGTGGGTTTATCGCAATGGAGAAGTCAATTTTTCAAAAATTTTGTACAAATGTTAGTTCTTCTTTATTTTTTTTAAAAATGGTAACAAACAAAAATCCTTAGTTTTTTTACAGGAATTATTAAAACTACTAAGTACCTTTCAAAAAAGTCTAAGATAACTGAAATCAGTTGAAAATTGGAAAAATGGCAGAAGTTTTAAAGTGTTTTTTAAATCGACAATCATCGATTTTTCTGATATACGTTCACAGCGCTCAAACTGCTGCCATTTAACAAAATGATAACGGATTTTCCTCATATATGGCTTGTTAGAATGCACAAGCCAAATGTCACATTTTGCGATTCTAGTTTTTGTAGAAAATAAAAAAAAAGGCGATATCAAACAAGATATCACAAGATTGTTGTGAGATAATCTGAGTGTCTTTACGATTGAAAAACTTCTTATTTGTGCTACTTCATTTGGAATTGTGTAATTTGAATAGTGAAAAGTGCATTGCATATTTTCCAAATTATTTCCGAAAGAAATTTTATTAGAGCTCCTTGCTGTTGTTATATCCTGCGGTAAGTAAAACATTGTGTACTTTGAGCAGATCAAAAAAGTGAAAAGTGTGTTCAGACTTTTTACTGATGCAATGGGTTTACCATCTGTTATACTTTTCAAACTTTTTTATTCATGATGTGCGATAAAATAAACACTCTTTGTTACGTGTGTTTAGATATACACTAAAATCATATCGTCAAGCGATTTTAGATGAAGTTCAAAAAAGTTAAAAGTTAAAAGTTATTTTGTCCTTGATATGCAAAAAAATATCAAAAGGCACAAACATACATTCAATCAAAATTTGAACCTTTATCCCAAAAAATTAATAAAACTTTTATTATTCGCAGTCATAAGATATCGCCGTTCTTATTTTCTACAAAAACTAGAATCGCAAAATGTGGCATTTAGCGTGTGTATTCTTACAAGCCATATATGAGCAAAATCCGTTATCATTTGGTTAAATGGCAGCAGTTTGAACGCTGTGAACGTATATCAGAAAAATCGATGATTGTCGATTTAAAAAACACTTTAAAACTTCTGCCATTTTTCCAATTTTCAACTGATTTCAGTTATCTTAGACTTTTTTGAAAGGTACTTAGTAGTTTTAATAATTCCTGTAAAAAACTAAGGATTTTTCTATGTTACCATTTTAAAAAAAAATAAAGAAGAACTAACATTTGTACAAAATTTTTGAAAAATTGACTTCTCCATTGCGATAAACCCACTTTATATATTTTTTTCAAAAATCTTTTGGCACTGATAAATTAAACGTTTAATTCTATTGAACAAAAGTGCAATTTGTTTTTAAATTCTCACAACCTAAGCATATGTAAAAAATTGTTAAAAGTCGGAATACTAGAATTCCTACTTTTTAACTTTGAGAATTTTTAAAAAAAAATTGTGATGGAACTGAGAGGTCGGACTGGTCGCGATATAATCACAAGATGTCCCTCTCTCAGAATTTTTAAGAATTTTGGCTGAAACTTTTTGGCGGTCTCACCGTGTTATAGACCAATATGCAAAATTTCTTCGATACCTAAATTGTTTGAAAAAATTGTGTACGATAATATTTCAGTTCAACCTTCACATGTGTTACCTGATCAGCAGCATGGTTTTGGAGCCGGAAGATCAACCGTAACAAATCTAAAAATTTTCTGCAATTATTTCGAAAATCGTATACAAACTGATGTCATCTTTAAGGACTTTGCAAAGGCATTTGATAAAGTAAACCACACAACATTACTTAAAGAACTACAGAGCCTAGGTTTTCACTCTAACCTTCTCAGTTGGATCAATTCTTATTTAACAAATCGATACCAAATAGTTAAAATCAATACCTCCAAATCGGACCCCATTAGAGTGACTTCAGGTGTACCTCAGGGAAGTCACTTGGGGCCTATTTTATTCTTGTTATTCATAAATGATCTACCGCTTGCCATCAAACATTCACAATGCCTGTTATTTGCTGATGATCTGAAATTATATTTATCCATTAAATCTTTCAATGACTGCGCGCTCTTACAGGAAGATGTGAATGCTGTGACTGACTGGTGTGATCTAAATAACCTTCCTTTAAACATTTCTAAATGCCAGTGCTTTTCTTTGTTTAGGACGAGTTTACCTACACTAAGAGAAAAAAATATTAAATTTATCCAAAAACTTTTTTAATTTATCCAAAAAGCGAGTCAATTTTGCACCAATAACGTATTTGCATAAATCGACTACGTAAATATTTAAAATTTATTTAAATACTTTTTTAATAAAATACAATATTTAAATATTTAAACAGAAATAATAAAAAATATATTAAATTTATGCACGAATTTTTTAAATTATCTTTCAAATATTTACTATTTGAAAATAAAACTATCGTAATTAAAGAAAATTTTTATAAAAATATTGAATTTAAAAATCAAAATATTTAAATTGAAGAGGAGGAAGAAAAGAGGAAGAAAAAGTAATATAGAAAATACAAAATATGCATGTAAATGACAACCGGTGGAAGATATTCGTAAGGAAATATCGAGTTGTCACTCCACCCTACATAGTTCCATTTTCGAACCCATCATGATCACCCATCGCACTCACAAATCATATTGCCCAAATATGCAGGCTATATTACCCTTGCAACAATAACTAAATGAGAACTATAAGAAACCTGCAACTGCAAGAAATAAACTGCAGGAACAGAGTGCGATGCTGATGCTGCTTGTCGGAATATGTGTGTACGTGTGCGATGCTGATGCTGCTTGCTTGTATGGAATATGTGTGTACGTGTGTGGTATAAATAAAATTCAAATACAAGAAAAAAACGAGTTGTAAGGAAAACATTTGATTTATCCACGTAAATATTTAAGTAGAATTTATACTTAGGCGTGGATAATGCTAATATGCGGAACATACTCGATCAAATCGTCTCCGCTTGAACGAGTCACCTTCAACAAGGACTGAACACGTTGACTACATTGTTTCCAAATCTTTTTCCATGCTCGGTTTTCTAAAAAGAAACTCCAAAGAAATTTCTGATCCCTACACTCTGAAAACGTTATACATTTCTTTGGTAAGACCCCATTTAGAATATGGCTGTTTAATTCGGAATCCTTCTTATGGAGTTCACTCTACCAGAATTGAAAGAATCCAAAGAAACTTTACTAGGTTCATAATCTATCAATTAAATTGGAGAATTGAAATGCCTCCTTACCCCACGAGGTGTGCTTTAATAAACATCGATTCGCTTGAATGTCGTCATAAGAGTTTTTCTGTAATTTTCATTAGAGATCTAATTCATAATCAAATCCTTTGTATACTTGAAATTATTAATTTTTATGCACCAATGCGTCCCCTTCGTGAAAGATTTCACTTTAGTGAAAATCTTCATAGATCTAATTATGGCCAAAATTAGCCTATTTCTCGTTGCATCAGAGAGGTTAACTCCATTTCACCACGTATTGATTTATTTATTCAAATGTCACGCTATTGTTTTAAAAAAATCTTACTCTAGTTTGAGGACAGTCCCACAGTAACTGATAAATGTTACCTGTTTACTGTTTGTATTAATGTTGTTTTTGTTTTTTACCGATAGAAAGATTTTTGGATGTAATCGAGATAAATTAAATGAAATGTATATATTTAAGTTATTTAAGTATGTAGTCTGTAAGAGTTTGTACTCTATTTTTTTTTTTTTTTGTTTTAGCCTTGAACCAAGGATTTCAGGTGGAATACCTATTCAGTCAAGTCTGCCTTGGTTCGAAATAGGGTGATAGTTTAGTGGGAAGGAAAGGGCAATCAAGTGAAACATGTGTAGAATGTTCTAAGCGTGGTGGAAAGCCAAAGAAACATGTGAATTTGAATCAGAGGTAAATGTTATGCCTTTACCTCAGTCAATTCAAGTTATAAGGCAATCTCATCCACAAACTTCTCTACCATCAACTACAACTTCAAGTCGTAAATATTGATGAATTTTTAAATTTCAGTTGATTAGAAATGAGGAGAGAAAATTTAGAAAGGTTTTTAAAGCGAAGGACCATGGCCTGGCCGGGAATCGAACCCGGGACCTCTGGGGTGGCAGTCGAGCACGCTAACAACTCGACTACCGAGGCGACCTTCCATAACCATGCAAGTAGTGCCATGACAGGTGACAGATGGTGGGCACAAATCGGTCACAAATCTCTTTCGTGGTTAGCTATTGGGTAAAGCCTCAAGCCCAAACCAGAAAAATTACGTAGCCTTTAAAAACAAACTTTATGATGAGAACAAATTATGGACTTGGTGCACGTGGTAGCCACTAGAGCCCTGCATGAGTATAATCGCAAAGCGAATACACTCTGCTTCACTGCTAAAGAGTACACTGTAACTGAATAAAACTTAAACAACAGGTCGTGTAGTGAAGAGGTGAACTTTCAGAGGTTTGCGTTATTTTTATTTCTATTCGGTGTGCTCGCATAACATACTCTCACATACACTGCAAGCACTGATCTGTACTTTGAAAGCTTTGCGTTATTTTTGTTTCTGTTGTGTACTTCATTGATGCTTAGCGTTGAACCAAACCAGTTTTTTTAAACAAAGGAGGTAGGACAGGCGACTTATTTGTTTTTTTTTTTTAAGTGAAACTTCTTTAGCACCGTTGTGATTTGAAACTCGATGAAATCAAAAAATCACACCAAAAAGGAAATTTGATACATTTTTGTATTAGAGCCCTCGTAAGAAGTGGCCGGAGGTAATACATAGGTGTCAAAGGGAAAAATGTTTCTTTTCCAAAAGTAATTGGGGTCGGTCATACATATTAACCTTCTTCGGCCCTTCCTTAAAGGTCATCTGTTCAGGTGTATGGAAAAAATATACAAAAATCATAAAATTTGTATGGGAGCCCCCCTAAGGAGCGGTCGGAGAGAATAGGTGTCAAAGACAAAAATGTTTCTTTTGCAAAAGTAATGGGGTCATACATATTAACCCTCTTTGGCTCTTGCTTAAAGCTCCCCTGTTTAGGTGTAGGGAATAAAAAAACAACAATAAAAAAAAACAAACAAACATATTTCAATTCAATGCTTCAAAGTTAAACTTTATGTATAATTTTATTCATTAAATTAAGACTTGAGCAATAATTTAATATTATTGATTATATTTCCTAAGTTTCCTACTGTAAATTTATAATAATAATTTTTTGAAAACGAATTACAAGTTTTAATAAAAACAATTAATTCTTAAAAAACTGTTCAAAAAGTTTTATTGAAAACAATGAAAAATACCATGTCTACATATATATTGTTTGCATCTCATTGAACGTCACTCGCAAAACAAATGATTCTTGCTCATAACAACATAATGCGCAAAATATTCAGTGTATGTGTAGTCATATTCAGTAGAGTGTCCCTTATTTTGCGATTTTTGGAAATGTCAAGGGGCTGAAAGGTTTTTTTATGCGTTTTTATGTTCTAAGAACGAAACTAAAAAAATTTTTTTTTGCGACAACGTTTACCCGTGCCAATCGGGCCCGAAAATTTCGAAAAAATGCCCATATTAGACCATATTTGCACAAATTAAAAAAAAATCTTTTATCTGCTTTTTATAAATGTTTTCCATTTTTTGGAACACATACATAAGAAATATGATATCCACAAAGTTTTTTATGGTGGGCGTGGTTACTGCCCCTGCTGCGTCGAAATTTCTCCCTCAGCCTTTTCCCACCTTTTCATGAAATTAGTGCAATTTAGGTATTAATATCAACAATAAATAAATACATTTTTATTATGCTAAAAGTATGATTACATTTCATTGAATTCACATTATGTACTTACAAAAATTAACAATAAATTAAAAAACTAGTATTTTAACCTGTGGCGGGCGCGCAACAAGCTAATACCTACATGCAGTCTTATTGCGGCTTTTCAACCGAAATCATAGTTTTTTTTTATAAATAAAAGATATCAAAAACCAAAAATGTATGCCCCTGAAGGGTTAAATTATAATAAGAAATACAAATTAATTAAAAAAGACAGAGCCTTATTTGGAGCTTTTATGCTATTATGCTATCATTATTATCGGAATCCGTCAAGTCTGTATTTTTGTAGTTCTACTATACATCAAAGTCTGGTTTGAAGCTACTAATAGCATAAAAGCTCCAAATCAGGATCTGTCTTTTTTAAAAGATTTGGTCGCATACAAGACAATTAACAAAAAATATCCATTGCTGCAAGTCAAAAATTTGGTCGGCATCTTTGGTACTTGGTACCTTGGCGAAGAACTTGTAGCACTCGCTTTTTTCGATGATGCAGTTTCTATTGAGAGAAAACGCAGTATGGTGACAGCATTGCAAGCTCAGAAGTTTCCATGTAATCATCCAATCGCAAACCCAAATTCTTTAAATGAATGGACAAAAAAAGATTTAGATTGTTTTGCATCTTGTCGAACAACAAATCTATTTCGTAGGTTTAGTTTGACATGCAATTTTTTAAAATATGATTCTGACGAATGGGAAAAAGATAAAGAATACTAGAGAGTAAAAAATTATTTTAAAGATCTTTGTATTGTAAATGATGTTGCGGAGCGTGGAGTACAACTTGCTCAAGAATTTCTCGAGCTTACAAAATCAGAAGCGCAGCTACAAAACCTACTTTTGTGGCCCAAAATACTCGAAAAATATACTCGAACTGTCAAAAAAAAAAAAAAAAAAATACATGCTCTTAAAAAAAACTTATAATTAATTTGTATTTCTTATTAAAATTTAACCCTTCAGGGGGCATATATTTTTGGTTTTTGATATTTTTTATTTATTTATATTGAAAACGAGTTATTGAGCTCTAGGCCAATCATGTTGAGAACAAGACAACATGAAGAACAAAGAAGGCGACAGCCAACAACTACTTTTTATTTATAAAAAAAACTATGATTTCGGTTGAAAAGCCGCAATAAGACTGCTTGTAGGTATTAGCTTGTTGCGCGCCCGCCACAGGTTAAAATACTAGTTTTTTAATTTATTGTTAATTTTTGTAAGTACATAAAGTGAATTTAATGAAATTTAATCATACTTTTAGCATAATAAAAATGTATTTATTTATTGTTGATATTAATACCTAAATTGCACTAATTTCATGAAAAGGTGGGAAAAGGTTGCGGGAGAAATTTCGACGCAGCAGGGGCAGTAACCACGCCCACCATAAAAAAAACTTTGTGGATATCATATTTCTTATGTATGTGTTCCAAAAAATGTAAAACATTTATAAAAAGCAGAGAAAAGATTTTTTTTTAATTTGTGCAAATATGGTCCAATATGGGCATTTTTTCGAAACTTTCGGGCCCGATTGGCACGGGTAAACGTTGTCGTAAAAAAATAATTTTTGTAGTTTCGTTGTTAGAATAAAAAAACGCATAAAAAAACCTTTCAGCCCCTTGACATTTCCAAAAATCGCAAAATAAGGGACTCGTATATTCAGTGTACCTAATGTTTGCGTTACTTCTTATTGCAAGAAGCTGGTCTTGCTGTTATAAGTTCAGCAGTGTATTGTTACTCTCGCATAAAATAGAGTGAGAGTATGTTAACATACGAGAGCTTTGGAAAAAAAGGTCAGTGTAAGCTTTTTATCCGACAGTAAACGAATGTATTTGAGTATGCAAAAAGCATACTCATGCAGGGCTCTAGTAGCCACTATTACAAAAATGTCTTCCTTGTCTGATTTCAATTTAAACAACGACTTGATCATCGGTTGTGTTTATCCGGAAGGACGAAGTACACTACCAGTCTTCGGCTGGTAAGTCGCTGAGAGCTTAAATCTGAGGGGGCAAGTGTTTCTGTTGAAAGCGGCCAAAGGGATCAAACAGCAGAAACAGCTTTAATGAAACTGCCGCCAGACTTCCTGCTGATAGAAGCTGATAGAAACTGATAGAAGATACGGCGAGTTGTATTCGGGGCAGCTATGACGACAGCTTCTTCTGGAAGGTAATCAGGAAGAGGACCCAAATTCTGAGAGCATGATTTTTGAAAGTTGAATCTTCAACAAAATGCGATTAAAAAAAAATTTCCGACAGATATAACATGTTTACACAAGTTGACTTACGACATATTTCTCACATATTTCTCTAAAAACGAATGTTCGTCTCTTACGAACTTTTATCGAATGTAAATTTCGTATTTTTGTCGATATGGCGCACAATTTACGAAGAATATACAAGTTTGCATTCAGAGTTGCCGTAGCCCTACATAAATCCACTTTTTGTACTGATTTTTGAGAACTCATGGCAACCACGCAACGTGAAAAAAGAAAAATAATGGCGTTTGCATTAAATCAAAAAGTGTGGTTAAGAAGAAGTGTTAAATGACAAATAAAAAAAAATTCAATTTGTGTGCTCATAATTAAAAATTTTGTAAGTGAAGAAAGGTGAAGGTTTTTTACCTTGGTGAAAGGTGAAGGTAATTTAATTTTTAAAAGTAAACCTAAAAAGAAAACAGCCGGAAAACAAAAAATGCAGCAGAACAAAAAGGAGCGTGCAATGAAAGTGCACAATCCAGACTGCAGCAGCGCGACTACGGAAGATTGGACGGATCATTAGATCATTTATTTCTTATATTTGACAAGCAATTTATGGCTGAAGACACCGTAAATTGCTTCTTTTTCAGAACATAAACGAACACTCGTTTTCGAATAATCATTACTTGCGCCAAATAGGTCGTTTTCGATACATATAAGAGTAGAAAAACGATAATTCCTTGGATAATTTTACATAAAATTTACCGCTGACGACATCGTAAATGGCTCCTTTTTCGAAGCATAAACGAGCACTCATTTTCGAGTAAATATTACTTCGCCAAATAGATCGTTTTCGACTCGTATAAGATTAAAAATACGATAATTTCCTTCGTTTATTTTACATAAAATATATCGCTTACGACATCGTAAACGGGTTTTTTTTCGAACGCCAAAGGGATCGTTATCGAATCTTTAACGAGTTCGAACACGATAGTTTTCTTCGCTAATTCTTCGAGAAATTTGCATTTTTCGATATCGAAATCGGACTTTGTGCCCGGAGGGTAAGTATCGAATATGTTGCGTAGATTTGAAAAATATTCGCATAATACCTCAAATTTCATATGAAATTCTCTTGACGATTCGTAAGTCTTTACGAAATACGAGCTTACGAAGCACTTACGAAGTAACATGAAGCACCTAAGTATTTAATAACAAATATTCGAGATATGTTATGAAATAACGGGAATTTTACCCATTATCATTTTTATATCATAACATACTTTAATGCAAATGAAAATGAAAAATAGCCACTTGTACCAAAAAAGCAAACAACCAATCCCAGCAAACATTATGACTCTTGAAAGAGTCTTTTAAGACTCATATAAATGAGCTTTTATCATCATAATGCGCTCAAAAAAGACTCTTGTATGAGTATATTTTCGTAGGTTTCGGGCCTCAAAATATGATTCATAATAATGACTGCTTTATGCCTCATTTAAGACTCACAATTTTGACTCTTTTAAGACTCATATTTAATACTCTTTTAAGGCTCATAATAAAGACTCTTTTAGAACTCATATAAATTAGTGTTTTTGGACTCAAAATTAAGACTCTTTTAAAACTCATATTTAATACTCTTTTAAGACTTATAATAAAGACTCTTTAAAGACTTAAAATAAAGACTCTTTTATAACTCATTTAAATTAGTCTTTTTGGACTCAAAATGAAGACTATTTTAAGACGCATTTTAAATACTTTTTTAAGGATTCATAATAAAGACTTTAAATGAACACTTTTTTAGAACTCATATAAATGTCTTTTGGACTCAAAATTAAGACACTTTTGATAGTCATATTTGATACTCTTTTAAGAATCATGGAATGGAATCTTTAAAAACTCATACTAAGGACCTCTTTCTCATAGAAGTAGTTATGATCCATTTAGGCTGAAATATATTTTTAGATTCAAATTTATTTAAAATATTTGATAGTTAAAAACTAAAAACAAACGACAACAATATCTTTTTTTAAACATTTCAAATAAAAAGTAACACATAGTATAAAAATTTAAAGTCATTTTACAATTATATAAAGGACTTCTTTATGAGTCTTTTTATTGCGTACTCATAAAACACGCATAAAAAATACTCTTTTTAGAGTCTTATTTCTGAGCAATCATTTTACAATCATATAGAAGACTTCTTTATGAGTATTTTTATTGCGTACTCATAAAACACGCATAAAAAATACCCTTTTTAGAGTCTTATTTCTGAGCAATCATTTTACAATCATATAAAATACTTCTTTATGAGTCTTTTTATTGCGTACTCATAAAACACGCATAAAAAATACTCTTTTTAGAGTCTTATTTCTAAGCAATCATTTTACAATCATATAGAAGACTTCTTTATGAGTCTTTTTATTGCTACTCATAAAACACGCATAAAAAATACCCTTTTTAGAGTCTTATTTCTGAGCAATCATTTTACAATCATATAAAAGACTTCTTTATGAGTCTTTTTATTGCGTACTCATAAAACACGCATAAAAAATACCCCTTTTACAGTCTTATTTCTGAGCAATCATTTTACAATCTTATCACGCCATCGGTGCTGGAGTACCTCAGGGTTCAGTCCTATCACCAACTTTGTTTCTGGTTTTTATCAACGACCTTCTGTCGTTGACTCATAACCCAATTCATTCGTTTGCGGACGACAGCAGCATTTGTCATTCATATTCCTTCAAAAAACGCCCGAGCTCTTTGGAGATTGAGAGAAAGAGGCAAAATATGAATGATACACTGCTTAATGACTTAGAAAAAATCTCTGAGTGGGGGCTAGCTAATAGAGTTGAGTTTAATGCTAGCAAGACCCAGTGTTGCCTGTTAACCCACAAACGAATGAATTGTCCCTTAGCTCCCCTCAATATGAATGGTGTAGATCTTGCTGAGTCAGATGCTCTTGACGTTCTGGGCATATCGATCAAATCTGACCTTCGTTGGAATGATCATATTTTCGATGTGTCGAAAGAAGCGGCCAAGTGCCTAGGTTTTTTAAAACGGTGTAAGAAATACTTCACTCCAACTGATCTACGCGTGATCTATACCTCATATATAAGGCCGAAAATGGAGTACAATTCGCACATTTGGGCAGGGGCTTAAAGATCTTATTTGGAGCTTCTGGAGCGAATTCAACGACGTGCGATATATCTGATAGGGGACGAAAACATTTCGTCTTCTCTCAACTCTCTTGGGCATCGACGCAATGTTGGTTGCCTAAGCCCTATGTACAGGTACTACCATGGGAAGTGTTCAAGGGAGATACATGACTTGACGCCATCAACTCGTGTGTTTTCCCGGTCCACTCGGGCAGCTCACCAAGCCCATCCCTTTACCATTGCCTTGATGCCCAATAGAACCTCGCATTACCGGGATAATTCGTTCTTTAGTCGTACAGCAAAATTGTGGAACAATCTCCCTGCGAGCGTGTTCCCCGACGGTTTCGAGCTGTGTGAATTTAAAACAAATCTTCACCGACACTACTCTATCTTTCCACCCTCCAACTAACTATCACCCGTCTTCCGAATCAACACAATGCTTTCGCATTCATAGGGGGCATCCCCTGAGCGTTGGTTTAGTCTAAAAAAAAAAAAAAAAAAAAAATGTCAAGAATGAGTTTACACATCGATAAAAAATTCAATTTTTCAACTTACTAAGTAAGAAAATAGGTTTAATATAAGAAAGTGCAAGTTCAACACCAAATAAACCAAATATACAACAAAAGCAAAAATTATTAAATTTTTTTTTAAGTGTCAAACAACTCTTTCCACATTTATTTATTTAATTCCTTTTTGCACTCATTTGACGGTAAGCGGTGAATTTACCATTGTCAATGTTCTGCATTGTCAGTTGCTATGATTTTGTTGCGTAGTTGGAACTAGTTTTTGTTTAATATGCATCATAAAATACAATGTCATTGTTTTTTTTTTAAAATGCCAGACAAGAGATTATCGTTTGAGGTGATTCAACTTGTATACTACAACCACCAAATGGGAAAAAGTGTACAGGATTTATCAGAAATGTACTATGTAACCAGGAAAATAATCTATAATGTTTTAAATGGAGCTAAAAATGAGAGCAAATTGGAGCCAAATTGTGGAGGTGGCCCTTAGAAAAAAAAATAACTGAACGAGCAGAGCGTGTTATGATCAGAAAACTCTATCAAAACCCACAGGTTTCGACCAGAATGTTTGCGAGGGAACTCAAGGAAGAATGCGATGTTGTTGTTTCCCATGAAAAAAGTACGGCGGGCCATACTGCGAAACAAATACTCATTAAGAACTGCACGCAAGAAACCGCTGCTTTCTATAATAAATGTTGAAAAGCGTTTCTCCTTCACTACGAAGCACATTTCTCAACCTTATGACTATTGGGACGACGTCATAATCTGTGATGAAACCAAAATGATTTCGTATTACAACGATGGGTCGAGTAGAGTGTGGCGTAAGGCGTTAACATCGTTAGAAAACCGCAACATCATTCCGACTGTTAAATTTGGGAAAATATCCATAATGATCTGGTGGTGCATCTCAAGCAGAGGAGTAGGACACTAAGCTTGGACCATAGACGCTCCACAATATTTAAATATTTTGAAGGAACCATCTGACAAGCAGTGCAAATAAATTTGGGTTTATTAGAAGCAACAAAGCCCTTCACAAATTTTATCAGGATATCGACCTAAAGCATAAGGCGAATATGGTATGGAAATATGGCTTCTGTATAACTGTGGTAAAGTGATGGATACACCAGCTCAGAGTCCCGATCTTAATCCGATTGAAAATTTGTGGGTCCACTTGAAGAAAAAAGTCGCTAAAAGGCAACAAAAAAACAGAACAGCACGTAAAATTACATTATTGGAGGAGTGGCAAAAGATACCAAGCAAATATGACCTTGAAAAGTTGTTTCATTTCATGAAAAGACGACTACAATGCGTTATAGATGCTAAAGCTGGCCATACAAAATATTAAATATGTAATAAAACCATGTTCATAACTTATGAATTTAATATAAAAACATTACTCATTATTTGTAGAAAGAGATTTTTGACATTTAAGAAAGTGAGTAATTTTTGTTTTTGGTGTATATTATCTTTCTTTGGCGTTGAACGTGCACTTTCTTTTATGAAATATATTCTTAATGCTGTAAATAATTATAATTGATAAAAGGATGTATGTACAAAAATAAAAAGTATTATATTTTGCTTGGCAAGTTCGAAAAATTTATTTTTATTTCTATGTCTAAACTCATTCTTGACATACTGTGGATACTGTCTAGACACGCTCGCCAACACAAGAACAATAAAAAAATCATGCCAATCAAATTTAAAAATGCCCCTATATGTACCTCGAATACCTTCTGGTCAAAATTGAACTGGACTGTGCAAATAAAACAACAACGCTTAATTATTCTTCAATATTTATTTTATCATCTTCAAAATAATCACCATCGGAGGCGATACACATATGCCAACATATACACATCCGTAGCCGATTTCGGAATGCACTTTAGCTTGCATTCTCTCTTTGTGAATGCTCTTTGATGACTTCATTCGTCTCAAAATGTTTTCAACGAAGCGACAATTTGAGTTTGGGAAATAGGAAAAGTCCCACGGAGCCATATCTAGCGAATACGGTGCTTGTTGAATGAAATTAGCATTGTTTTTGGTCAAATAACACAGGTCAACAAGGGTCAAGAAGCAGACACATTAATATGCATTCTCGAAGGATTTTGGTGCGCTGAATCTGAATCTGGCAGCAGAATTGCTCTATCACGTAAGGTTTTTAAGATATCCTAACCTTAAAGTGGCGTCCGTGGCTTAGTTGGTTAAAGTGCGTGGCCGCTATGTCGACGAACTTGGAGACCCGAATTATTAGAATTATCAGAAAATTATTTGAATTAAAATAATTTTTCTGTTCGGCCGCCACCTCTCTGCAGACAATGGCACACCTCAGAGAGTAATCAAAATGTCATGTAAAGCTTCTTGAGAACTAGAACATTCCCTTCATCTCATCGCCGTTCGGAGTCGGCGTTAAACACGTAGGTCCGGTTCTCGGTCAATTGTGTACAAACTTAATAACACGCACAACACAATTGATTATAAGAAGCTAGGTCAAAGTCCTTTCAAGGGCTGAAATGGCCAGTTATTTATTTATTTTTTTTTAACCTTAAAGTGCAAAAAACACTGTATCTTTTCTTTTTCAAAAAACAAAAAAAAAAAAAAAAATTACTACATAAACTCAAGTATGACGAAAAACAGTGTTTTTTCGAATTTAAGATTAAGATCTCTCAAAAACCTGATTTGATAGAGCGATTCTGCTGCCAGATTCGGATTTTTACCTACTTATCTGGCGCTTACAACCGTTGGTCGGTTTTGATCTCATATAAGAATTGCGCCAGCCATTTCTGTATTGCGCTTGCTGGCGCCAGTCGGAAACACCAAGCGTGGTCAGGTTATCCAACACTTATTATTTATTATTTTTTATTTATTTATTATAATTATTATTTCTTAATCAATTGATTTATAGGAATTTACAATTTGCGGAATAAACCTAATATTACATAAGATTTGATTAATAAATACTACATTCTGTTGTTCAATTTGAACAAGTGGCGAATGCAGTTACACTTAACATGAAAGCAAAATAGTTTGAAATTAAATAAGGTAGTGAGGTCTTACAAATATAACTTAACTTACTAATTTAAAGAAAAAGGGTTAGTTAAAATCAAAGCAAAGCAAAAAGAAAAAAAAAACAATACAAAATAAGAAAATTATAAGGACACTGATTAGGGAGTCAATTACATTAAATTCTTTATTAAAAAGCCATGACTTCACTTCATTAAAAAAAAAATTTTTGTTACGCAGACAACGAACGCTATATGGTAAACTATTGAAGAGTCTGGGAGCCGTACATGTATAGAAAGAAAAAAAATGGTTTAAGTTGTGAGGCGGAATCAAGGCCAAGTTTTGATAATTAGTCCTTAAGTTGTGACTAGAATTATACCTGTTTAGTAAATAGCCGGATCTATTGAAAAATACTTTTAATACTCTAAAGTAATAAAAATGTTTAATGGGTAAAATGTTCATATTTTTGAATAAGGGGAAGCTACTATCAAGGCGTTTTTTGTTACAGATAATACGAATAACATGTTTTTTAGCGATTAGGATAGGGTTAATTTTATTTGCATGTGTTCCACCCCAGCAAACTAGGCCGTATTGCAGTTGTGAGTGGAAAATGCCATGGTAAATACAAGTTAACAATTTTTAAGGAGCAGAATGATTTTAGTAGATAAATATGTCTTGTAGCACCGATAAGGTACCTTTTAAGGGCAGCTGTATGATCAACCCAGTTCATTTTCCAATCAAGTAGCAGTCCGAGATATTTAAATGATTTAACGAAGTCAATAGAAAAACATTTAGTGGAACAATTGCTATAAACATAAAAAGTATTTGATTGACACGAAGCATTACATATATCATTACCAATTAAGTATTTTCTACACCCTGCACTATGAAAGGTAAAATCACCTAAATTTAATTCAATTCCTGCAACACTGAAGTACATAACTTTGGTTTTATCACTCAAAACTAATTTGTGTGATGAGAACCAATGTCTTAAAATTTCTAGGTCGTGATTTATATCGCAATATACGTTTAAGGCAGAATCACTAGAAAAAGTGCACGCCATATCGTCCGCAAAAGCTATAGTCTTACTCAAAAACGGCTGATCAAAAATTGAGTTAATATAAATAAGAAACAGAATAGGCCCCAGAACAGAACCCTGGGGAACACCTATATTTATATTAACCAATCTACTAAACTCTTTATCTATTTTTACTCTTTGTTTTCTATTAGATAAATACGATTGAAACCAGCAGTACACAGAGCCCCTGAAACCACATCTACAAATTTTATTGAGTAGTATCTCATGATCGACAGTATCAAAGGCTTTTGTTATGTCCACAAAGAGAGCAGCGCAGGCTTTTTTATTATTTAAACCACCATAAATATTTGTACAAAAGTTTAAAAGTGCATCTTCATTAATGTAGGAAAAATCCATCAGAACATGAACTAGAGTTTTTAACAGACATAATTATTTTATACAGCTCAAAAGACGAAATTGGTTCGAAAAAAAAGCTATTGGAATAGAACAGTTCACTATCTAAACATTTACAAACAACGTTGTTGACTACATCATTAGAAACCACATCCCTACCTATTTTGGCGAACAAATTATTAAAAGCATTAGCCTTTTCAAAAGCTTCATATAAGGACTTTCCTTCAACATTGATAAAATCGGATTTGTTATTATTCGTTGACTTATTTAAAATATTATTCACCAATTGCCATTCCTTCTTAACATTACCTCTTATTTTACTAAATTCATTTACGTAATAATTAGTTTTACATGTAGAGACTTCCATAGAAATTTCCTTACAGAGAGCTTTGTAACGAGATTTAACATTCATGTTAGTAGGTTGCTTGGAACATTTTTTGAAAAGTTTATTTTTGCTTTTAATTTTTTTCAATAAGTCGACAGACATCCAGGGTTTCAGTCTTTTAAGCTTAGAGTAGCGATTTATTACTTTTGTAGTACATGAATTTACGTGATCAACTAGGATATCAAAAAACATATTAAAAGACTTAGATGGATTAGGTTCACAGTAAACATTTTCCCATGTTTCAGAAACAAGTTTATTATTTAAAGCAGCAAAATCAGTTTTATTGAATAAAATATCAAGCTGTGGTTGTGTTTTCTCCATAAGACTTACATTTTCAAAACGTAAACACGTCATGCAATGATCTGAAAAATTAAAATCCGAAACAGAGCTGCTTAAAGATAGTTTACTTGATTGACTTAACCGCACAAAAATATGGTCAATGCAAGTAGAAGAGTTGTCAGTTATACGAGTAGGTTCATTAATGCATGATTCAAGACCATACGCCGAGAGTAAGAATAAATATTTATCAACCAGTGATGAAGTTTGTAAGATATTTATGTTGATATCACCTAGCAAAATAAGATTATCACACTTAACATTAGACAAAAGGACATCCAGATCACTCAAAAACATATCATGATTTAAGTTATCGTGGAACCTGTAAATACAAAAAAATGAGTATTTTTTGTTATCAATTAAACAGCAAATCCTAGCCACATGAGAACTTTTAAAGTTAAAACAACTAAAATCACATTTGTATTCCTCTCTTACAAAAACAGTCACTCCTCCAGCACCATAATCGTTGTTACAGTTGGTATAAGTTTTATATCCAGGAATATTAAATAAAGATGTTTCACAGTATCTCAATACTGACATCGTTGAAAGAGTTTACGCTGGATCGCAGGTAGACGAAGTCGTAAACAACATCTAAGGAGATGTTGTCAAGAGTGACGTGGTTTCCAAGACACTGAAACTGTTTATTTGCTGACACTAGATTTTTTCTCCTATCTGCGTTCACCGCAAGACCCATTCGACGCAACTCTTTCACTAATCTGGAGAAAGCTGCAATGACTTCGAGCGTATTATGGCCAATGATATCGATATCATCAGCATACGCCAGAAGCATAATACTTTTGTAGAATATCGTGCCACTACGTCTCAAATCAGCAGTTCGGATGATTTTTTCCATCATTAGGGTGGAAAAGTCGCACGATTGGGAATCACCTTGTCTGAAACCTCGCTTGGTATCGAATGGAGGAGTCAGGTCATTCCCGATTTTAACTGTGCTGCTGGTGTTGCTCGGTGTTATTCTGCAAAGACGGATGAGCTTTGCAGGAATACCAAATTCAGCCATAGTGGAGTATAGATGATTCCTTATTGGACTGTCGAAGACGGCTTTGAAATCGACAATCGATGGTGTTTGTCGATTTGTATTTCTAGGGTCTTCTCTAAGATTTGTCGTAGCGTAAATATCTGGTCTAAGGTGGATTTGCCAAGTCTAAAGCCACACTGATAGGGTCCAATCAGCTGGTTTATGATGGACTTTAGTCTTTCACATAATACGCTCGACAGGACCTTATATGCGAAATTAAGAAGGCTTTTCCCACGGTAGTTGGTGCAAATGGTGGGATCGCCTTTCTTGTGGATTGGGCAGAGCATGTAGTAAAAATACATTAAAGCTATTGAACTATTGATATGACTGTTGATTGATATTCACTAAAGTCAATAACCTTTGCTATGATATTGCCAAAGTGTCAAGTAATACTTTTCAATAAAAGTAGAATACAGAAATATGATTCCTTAAGCGATGTATTCTCCCTTACCTTCAAATTTGCTTACTTTGTTTATTCTATGTATTATAAGAAAGCTTTATTATTATGTATTATAAGCTTTAAGGTTTTATGTATTATAAGAAAAAATTTCTGAATTAAGTCAGTCACTTATGAACGTCCAAGTAAAACAGTTCGATGTTGTTTTTATTACAAGCACACTGAGGTTCCAATCGTTTAGAATGCATTCTTCCGACTTTCGAATACTATTTCTACATAGGAGCTCATGAAGCCATTTAAATGAAGAGCTCATGAAGAGCTTCGTCTACATTCTTGAAGAGCTCAGCAGGTAGGCCATCGGCTCCTGCCTTATTTTAAAAAAAATAAGAATGAAAATTATTATGCTTAACTTTATGAGAGTTTTGGACTATTTTCCGGTTAGTCCATAAAAATATGGAGACTTTTCTAAAAACAGTTGATTCTTTTCACAAAAATTTAGTAATTTCTTTAATAGTTCTTTATAAAAAAAAGAAGCTAATAAAAACGTTTATTAGCTTCCCGTACAACTCTCGCAATCCATTTTTAACCAATTTCCCAATGAGCAAGAGTTTTGAAACTTACAATGTAGCTCAGAACTGAAAGAGAACACTTATTAACTTATTTTCTTGCCTGTACGTTCGTTTTTTTGGCTAAAATGCTTAATTATTTGAAACATACATGCATACATATATATTAAAAATCAAACAAAAAAATTAAAAGCTCATTGACATTTTTAATTTTCAAAAATTCACAACTGAAGTGAATTTATTACCTCATTTAGAAAGTATTTTCGTGTGGGTTCTGTAGCTCAGAGCGCAAGGCGATGTTAAAATCGTGAGGTTGAGAGTTCGAGCCTCGACAATGTCAATGAATTTCTTAAGTTTTTTTTTTTTTTTTGTTGTTTAATATTTATAGAACCATTTCGATTCTTAAAACAAATTTTGTACTGATAAAAACATAAGACCTGCAAAATCAAATCTAAAATTTTACACAAGACAAAAAACCAGAAAATAATAATTTGAGTAAAAAAATTTTAATATACCATGTTTTTAAAATGAACTAAAAAGTATAAAATAATTTCTGCTACGGTTTGGCTTTTAGTTCTCATAAAATCCGACAACCGATCCTATTGTGGACGTGTTCTCTGCTGATTTCTCCGAGAGAGGACTGCCAACTGACAGCCGCTATGGATCTGTTCGGGCTCTTATGGGAGCAAATTGCAGCAGAATACGACAACGAAAACGCCAGCATAGAAATGTTTCTATTTCTATTTTTTCTTTGTTGTTTATTTGACAGCTCTCTCAGCTTCTCTCTAAAAATGTTGCCACACTATAACAAAATTTAGAGAATCTGTCAACAAATGTAGCAAGTAAACAGTGTTCCTACTTGCTCTAATAATGAAAGCAGTAGTCTTAAGTTGAAAATGCAGTAAATTTCATATGTAACATATTGCAAAAAAGAATGGAGTAATTATTACTTTAATTACGATGAGAACACTGAAACAAGTTGTCAAATGGCATGAAAAGCAAACAGAATGATAGAGCTCAAAATGAAATGACAGATTAAACGACAAAGCCAACGCTACAGTTCTGGGCCAACTCTTAGCGATTCTCTCGTGCCGACACGACAACGAAACGATTCTGTAGCGGAATTCCCAAACGTGTTAACGACGTTTATAGTTATCGTTAACTGGCCCTTGCTACAATTATCGCTAACTGGTGTTCCCAACATCTATGTTAGCTATTTTTGTCCTTAATTTTGACAGTTCTTTAACGTTATTTGTAGCTAGCTTAACCACGAATATTTTTGGCGTCGCTAACTTAAATAACAACGTTAAGCGATTGTTTTACATGCGATTGTGATTTTATAAAACATAAATTATATGCATAAAATGGCCACAACACGACGAGGCATATGTTAACCATCATGGTTAAAATATCAAAATAAAAATAATTCTATAAACTTTATTTCCAATGGCTTCTACGCTTTTATTTAAAGTTTAAAAAAATAAAGAAAAGTTTTTAAACTAAATATAATCAAATTAACAGATAAAAGGCACATTCCAGAGCATTAATAATAAAAATAATAATAAACGTAAAAATAATAAAAAAGTTATAACAATTATAAGTTCGTTGCCTCTGCTAATAGCTGCGATGCAGCTGTCTGCTGCTTGGCTGATTCAGCATGTATCTATCGAAACCTATCTAAGCTGTCAAAAAAGCACAGAGCTGCCATATTTATTTCTTTTAACGACGTTTGTAGCTTATATTGTGAATGTTACATTTTAACAATTTTGTTGCTAAGTACTGTTTTGAGAATACAACATTCGTTATTGCAAACTACAAACGTCGTTAGTTAACCATAACGATTTCGTATCGTTAACTTTTTGGAAATTCCACTACTGGTCAGACAGTAATCTTGTTTCTATCATTCTTGGAATGCAATAGCAAATAAAGAGAGAGAGGGAGAAAGAGAGTTTTGCTTGCAAAACTTGAAAGGGAGAGCGATTCAAACTACAGCCATGGGTATGAAATGCATACATTTATTTTAAATGCAATACTCACATAATATATTTTATCTTCTTTGTTATTTTTATTTTTCAGCTCTTCTGTGGCACAATAACTTTCGAATGATATAAATTTCATTCCCTTTTTTTATTATTAATGTTAAAAAGTGTACGACAACATTCAATGTTTGCTTATTAATATATAAGATGATATTACCTAAGAGTTTAAAATCTTTTCCAGAAGAAAAACGGGTCTTCTCCTTGTACTCATAACCTTGCCCTCCTCATTTCCATTCAAACCAAATCTTTATTCCGTGCATTTTCAAAATCTAAGGCAACTTTTTTCTTATAAAATTCTGTTTGCTACTATTGTTACATTATTTAACATTTCAATTCGACCTTTTTTGGTTGGCTGTAAGTATGTGTGGATGAAATGGAAACTTTTCTGCTGATTTGAACCCCTCCGAGCAGATGATTTGCATGAAAATCAGTTGAGTGTGTAATTGCGATAATCTTCTTTTAAGTACTTAAATAAATAGAAAGTTAATTTTTCGATTTGAATACGCAAAAACTTTATCGACATGTTAGACGGGAAGGGAGCAAACGTCAAGGTTTATTTTTTCTGTTATTCAAGGATGAATGAGATGAATGGAAATTTTGATGTTATTGTAGTGTTATGCCTTTTGATCGACCGAGTATGAACTGGAAGTGAATGAATTGATGTACTGATGCCCTACATTAAAAGAAATTTCTATTCTATTTAAGAGTAACTGTTATGAAATATTTAGAAAGAAATTGTAGAGTCTCAGACGCTTCCTAATTTTTTAGAAGAAATTTACATTAGAGCCAAATTATTGTGAAGAGTGCTTTTACTTATCTTCTCTTGATTTTATAAGAAATAATTAATAACAAATGAAAATTTCAAAACTCAACAGATGATTGAAACATCTATGGAAGATTCTGAAAGCAAACATCATTTCATATATTTAATTTTACCTTTAATAACCCACATATTAACTTTTCTTCTTCTACATATTAATGTTGCAACCTTCTTTCAACTTTCAGCTGTTCAACATGAACGCGGTCCCCGAAAGCCAAAACTGCACCCTCAACTGCATCACCACCACCACCACCCGCATCATCATCATCATCACCATGGAAATGGCATGCCAACGCATCATCCGCATCACCCTCATGCAGCACACTTACCCGTGTCGCTGGTCACAAATGTCTCAGCCTCGTTTAACTACACCTCACACATTTCGACACATCCTTCGCAGGGCTTTCATGGGCCACATGGACATCCGACGGCATTTCATCATCCTGGCCATGCACTAGCCGCAGCAGCACATCATAATGCACTACAAAATGGCGGCAACGTCGTTGGTGCACCACATCCTCACTTGCCATTTCCCTCACATCTGCTGCCGCAAATGCATCATAGCCTCATAGCCGAAGCGGCTAGCAAACTGCCGGCCATTTCGGCAACAGCAACAGCCACAACGGCAGCAACCATTGTTGGCGCCATGACGAGCACCGCAGCCGTACAACCTGCCAATCGTAGTCCCAGCAGCAGTAGCAGTGGCGCGCAGCTTCATGTGCCAACATATGATTTGACCACAAGTGGTGGTTCCTCAGGCGGTAGCGCTGGTGGCGGTAGCTCTTCTACTAGCCTGGACTTCTATGGCAAACAGTCGGTTGCAACATTGGGCACCCTCAACTATTCTTCGCCTTCACCAACAAATTCTATACAATCCATTTCGAGTATCGGTGGACATAGTTCAGATGACAGTGAAAGTTCACGTGTAAATGTGGAGACTGAAACACCGTCAGCCACACCGCCACTTTCAGCAACTGCTTCTCCAGCACTATCTCCAAATACTAACACAACGTCACCATCTTCACCTAACAATCTTTGCAATGGCAACAATATCAATGGCAACAATGGCATGATTCATCACAACAACAACAACAATAGTTTTATGAACTTTAACAAAAATCTCAACAGCAGCAACAACAATAATAATGGAACTATTAGTCCCACTGTATCATGTGCATCCAGCAATATTGTTGGTTGTGGCACAAGCGGCTCTTCGAGCGCTGCAGCCGCTAATGCTTTGTATGCTGCGCGTCAGAATGGTTTTCTGGAGCTGCTGCTCAGTCCGGATAAATGTCAGGAGATCATTCAATATCAGGTTCACAACTCGATATTGTTTCCTGCGTTGCCACAACAACTAATTGGCATGGATTCGCGTCTATTGTCATGGGAAATGCTGCAGGAAACTACGGCGCGCTTGCTCTTTATGGCAGTGCGTTGGGTCAAGTGCCTGATGCCTTTTCAAACTCTTTCGAAGAACGATCAACATTTATTATTGCAGGTGAGTTCTATTAAATAGAAAACATTGTAGCTAGAGAAGAGCTTAGGATTTAGAAAGCTTGGGATTTAGAACTGCGACGTTAAGATCTACTGTGCCCCTCCATCGACTTAAAAAACTTCTTTTAGTTCAATCTCTGAGAAAAATGCTAGTATATGTCGTATATCCCTTGATTTTAATGAGTTATCTGATATTATCTGGTAACCCAGATATTCTGGAACACTATCCTAGGATGTGCTTCGCAGATTCTTCGTCCTCTATGCAAAACCTATATGTGTCATCACTAAGAATTCCCAGTTTTGTAAGATGATAGTTCAACCTACAGTGACCAGTTAGTAAGTTCATGCAATCTTTGAATCTATTTAGGTCGTTTGCCCCTAAAAGTAGTTTCGAGTGCTTTAACCCCTGTAGGTTTCTCCAGTATTTCCAGTTTTTTTCAATATCTTTGTGTCCCGGTACCCATAGGATGCAGACCCGGTCTTGTAGCCTAAGCGTATTAAGTTTTCCAAAACACACCATCAGCAGTTTTGAGGTTACTTGATGAGATTTCAGTGCCTTAATGGCCGCTTGACTGTCGGAAAGAATAGCTATGTTTTGGTTCTGGTATTTACGCTTCAGGTTAGAGTGTACGCACCTGTCTATCGGGTATATTTTCGCTTGGAATATGCTACTGTTTTTATACATGGGCACGAATTATTTGTCCGTAGCCCGTAGACTTCTGCTCCGGTCCCTTCTTCAGTTTGAGAGGAATCGGTATACCATGTAATCATGTACTGGTGTAGCTTATAGGTTTCTTATAAACCTTTCCATTTCTTTTTGCTACTTAGTTAAGTTTGAAATCTTCTAGCAAAGCTGAATTTTGGATGTATGCTGACCCTCGGTGTTGTTATTTCAGAATTTTGCCTCCATAGAATATCAAACTTCTTCCGAGTTACGCAATCCCAATATCTTTATTAGTCATCCTTAGAATAGCCCTCTTCGCCTGGGATTGAATATAAATGTGATAGTTCTAGATTGAATAGCTCTAATAGAACCTCCATGGATGCTGTTGGACATGTGCGCATGCCTCCGGGGATGCACACGCAAGCCAATATCTGTAGGTTGTTAAGCAAAGTGATGACTGTTTGTTGCTTCGTTTTTTCCGCCCAGATAACTGACAGCCCGAACAGAACCAAAGCGGCTGTCGGTTGTAGGGTGCGCTGTGCAACAAAATACATGAAAATCTATAAAAAATAAAAAAAAAATAAATAACTGGCCATTTCAGCCCTTGAAAGGACTTTGACCTAGCTTCTTATGATCAATTGTGTTGTGCGTGTTATTAAGTTTGTACACAATTGACCGAGAAATTGACCTACAGGCTTAACGCCGACTCCAAACGGCGATGAACGGAATGTTCTTATTCTCAAGAAGCTTTACATGGCATTTATTACACTCTGAGGTTTACCATTGTCTGCAGAGAGGTGGTGGCCGTACAGAAAAATTATTTTATTTTAATTCAAATAATTTTCTGTCGCTGCTGGGGTTCGAACCTGGGTCTCCAAAGTTCGTTGACATAGCGGCCACACACTTTAACCAACTACGCCACGGACGCCACGAAAATCTATGCAGCCGCCAAAAATTAAATGGCCGTAGAAATCCGCGACGCAAAAACCCCAAGAATAGAATCAATTCTATTTTTTCTCCGACGGCTGGCGTGTCTCTCTTTGAGTGGCGTAAGTGTGGCCATATTTTAGCTAAAGATTGGCTGTGTTCAGTGCTATTTTCTTAGTTTTTTCCATGAGCTGACGTTTTTTTTTGTGTGTGTTGCATTCCATGAGCTGACGTATCGTTTTGTGTGTGTGTGTGTGTGTTGCATTTGTACCATTTCAAAGACCGAAAAGCAACGCTGATCCGACAACCGATAACCACTCCAATTCTGGACTTGTTCTCAGCGGATTTCTCCGAGAGAGGTCCGCCAATCTACAGACGCTTTATTTCTGTTCGGGCTCTGAGCCATAGATCTGGTAAAGAATGCATTATCTTTGGCTAGGCTGAAGTTAAAATACCACCCAACTGTTGTTTATAATATCTATAGTTATAATGGTTTTATTATTTTGTTGACGTCAGTGTGTATGCGGGGATGGGAGTGGTTTTCATTCGATTTTGTAAAATTTTAAACTTAGAGGGTTTACTTGGAATCAAAGATTTTGTGCAAAATGACATGAATTTTGATTAATTTTTGTGAAATTTTTATAACTAGAACCATTTGATGACGTCACTTGGTATGGGAAGATGACGTAATTTTCATACGATTTCCTTTTTTGAAAATAAGCTTGTATATTAATCGTAACGATGGACAAAATTTCCGAATCTGCTTAAGTAGACACCTGCCTTCGTCTTAATTGTACGGTTTTTTAAGTACGGGACTGAAACATTGACATATCACAACCTTTGGTAGGTGGAGGCCTATATAACACATCTTGTGTCATTTTATGTACGGCAAGCGGTTGGAAAATGCAACTCCACATCAAGCTGGCTAGCTCTGCTCGCAGTATGAATAGAAAACCACAACCACCATGATGCTCCCCAAAGATCCATCCCAATTAGTCAGCTTGATCTAAGTTAGGGGCCGCTAACTGCTCGTGATACCAATTTTTAAGTCTTTGTTCGAACTTCGTAGCAAGCCACTACCAGTTGAGTCTCATCACTCCGGACTAGAGGTGAAAAACTATTGATAGTATGGACTATCGATATTTGCCGATAGTATTTGTGCACTCCATCGATATATCGAACATATTAAAATCATGGGATTAAGGCTTTTCTCACATATATTTACAAAACAGTATTTTTTTGTAAAAAAAATTAATTAGCTTGCCGACTGTTGTTGCCTTAAGATTTATACGTCTATCATTGATTATTAACTCAATCTAACTAATATGCTCTCTGCTTCGGCAGATGAGGCTGGAACGCAAAGGTATTTCCTCGCACAATGCGGTAAAGGTTCAAGCCGCAAATTATTACTACCCTTTAAGAGAGAAGTTATTAAATAATCTGTTCGCAAAAATTGTCTTTATTATCATAACTTCTAGAACAATAAAGGATCCGAATTATGATTACAGTTGAGCTGTTCCAAATATTGTTTTTTTTTGTTACAATTTCCGCCACTGTTCGAGTCCTGTTGCTTTTGTTCTTAACTAGTTGTCGTAAAAAGCTAAATAAAGGACTGAATTCAGTATTTGTTTCTACTTTTTCGTTATGTGATGGCTTAAAAACAGTAGATAGTGACATTTCGGGTTTCAACGCCTTTGATGACCTGTACCAAGGGGAACTCCTCAGGGAGGAGTTCTCTCGCCTCTACTCTGGAACCTAGAGGTGAATAAATTACTGGGTAAACTGAAACGAGAGGGGTGCAGGGTCATATCCTACGCTAATGATGTTGCTATTGTTATCTCAGTAACATATGTATCCACTCTCCGAGATATTATGCAAAATTGTCTAAACACTCTCGTAAGTGGTCCTAACTAGAAAACACAACTTATCCACAATCAGCCCTCCAAAACTGGGAAATACAAGACTAAATTTCTCGGAACAAGCAAAATACCTGGGTTTCATCGATAGGAAACTAAATTGGAATCCCAATCTGCTCGAGAGAACCAAAAAAAAAAAACAATAAAGCCCTATATTCATGCAAGAAAGCAGTAGGTAGCAAATGGGGATTACAACCTAAGGATACTCAATGGCTCTATGCAGCTATTTTGAGGCCAATATTTTTATACGGTGCTATAGTTTGGTGGCCTACACTTAAAAAACAAACGCTCCTCAATATACCTGAGCTGTGCATCAGCGGAGCGCTAATAACCACTCCAACGGATGCACTCGACATTATGCTCCACCTGACACTACTTGATATTCTAACAAAACAGATGGCTGCAAACACAGCAATCCGTATAGAAGCCACTTCCCAAGGCAAGGAAGGTACAATAGGACACTCTAACATTTGGAAACTTCTTCCTCCAATACCGAAAACCGTAGACTACACCACGCAAAAACTTCTTTTCGACAAAAAGTTTGATGTATCAATTCCCTTTAGAATTGAATGGGAGCTTGGAAGTCCTCCACCAAGCAATGGCACTGAAATCTATACTGATGAATCAAAATTAGATGGCAAAGTAGGGGGAGGATTCTACTCTGAATCACTAAACATCAAACTTGCCTTTAGGCTCCCCGACCACTACAGTGTCTTACAAACGGAAGTTATTGCAATACACGACGCCTTCACTCGGCTTCAAATTAATGATATATCAACTAGAGATATTTGTATTCTATCTGATAGTCAAGCCGCTTTGAAAGCCCTGGAATCTGTTGCAACAACATCTAAAACAATCCTAAGCTGCCGCAGATCTCTGAATGAGATGGCAGAGCAGCTCAATATATTTCGATTTTGGATTCCCGGTCATAGAGACTTCCCAGGAAACTGCAAAGCAGACGAACTCGCTCGTAACGGTACTATCAAACCCCTATCGACGGAACAAATTGGAATATCTCTCACCACATTTAAATTACGCACAAATGAACTATCAGTTGAAATTACCAACATTAGGTGGTCTAAGGGTAGCACATGCCATACGGCGGGTCAAGTTAGGCCAACCCTGAACTTAAAACGCTCAAAGGAACTAATTTCCCTTAGAAGGGACCAAACAAATATTGTCATAGGCATTCCAACAGGACATTGCCTGATTGGAAACCATGCCCGAAGACTAAAAATCCTCCATAACGACTTCTGCAGAAGCTGCAGAGACGACGAGGAGGAGTAGAATCCACAACATATCTTCTCTGCACATGCCCAGCGCTAGCCAGAAAACGCCACATTTTCCTAGGTAACTGGTTCCACAGTGACCTAGACGAGCTCTCAAAATCTTCGGTCTACCGAATACTCAGCTTTATATGTAAATAGCTCCAACTGGTTTAGGTAGAGTGGAAAAAAAATTAACCCCTGATACCACAACGGTCCTAATTGGCCTAAGTGTGTCTTATAAGAGACAGTCGCGTCAACCTAACCTAACCTAACGCATTTGATGTCTGTCCAGCATTTCCTTCACTTCTAAAGCCTTCTTTTTTTTTACCCGAGATAGGGTACGTTCTTCACAGGAAAATCTTTTAACCACTGCTTTTAAAATACCTTCATAAAATATTTTTCCTTCATTTGTATTAATTTTCTTGGAAAACTCTTGTAAGTTGTAAATGTAGTCCACATATGAGTGGGATTATAAGAGACGAAGTCACTTTCTTGACAAAAAAAAAAAAAATATATTCGTGTATCGGCGTTTTGAAAGTTTACGCATGAGTCTTGTTTTAAGGGATTTAATCGGCATAGGAAATCTTGTTATCCATGCATTTTGGGTATAGGATGTGTTGTGAGGATTTATGTAAAATACTATAATAAATATTTTTTTTTGGACCTTTTACCTCCCTAACTTCTCAATTTATGGGTCTTTTTTGACCCTTTTGCAATAAAAGGCAAAAAAGACCCATAAAAAAGGATATAATGGGTTAAAATGTTGGACAAAAATAGCAAAACACGGGCGCATAGGTCAGACGTAAAAACGTTAGTCATTAACAGCGTTATTCAATAGATTTCCTTAAACAACCTTTAAACGCTTGTTTAGTTACACACTGTTTAAGGCTTTACGCAGCTTCTATGCAACCTTGCTAACATTGTTATTCATAAACATTTTTTCATTTTCTGCTTATGATTGTAAGGTTTGTGTCTGAACTATAGAAAATCTCTACAAAAATTAAGAATTCCTATGGATTTACAATGGCCGCCGCATAAAAAAATGCTGCAAAGGGCGCATATGGAGCATGTCTTTGATATCAAAAAAGAAAAGACAAACAAAAATCATGGTTGTATTTACGTAACCTTTAAACGCCAATTTCGGCGTTTAAGTTACGCAGCTCTTAAACAACTACGAAAAATGTTTATGAATAACGTTTTCTTGTTTAAAGCCCGTTTAAAGTTACGCTGCCTCTAAAATGTGTTTATGAATAAGGCTGTAAGGCATTGAGGATGTCTTAAAGACGTGGCCAACTGGGTAAGCACAATTTTGTTTCTCTGCTTCGCTTATCAGTGTTGTGTATGTACACATCGTTCACTACTTGGTCATTATACTTCTTCTCTTTCTCACACTGGTTCTGTGATGAACACACAGATAATCGTACTGCTCTTACACATGATGTTATAATACATAAAATACAAAGCATATGAAAATTAATACAAAATTTGAAGGAGTTAAATTTTGATTTACTTATAGAATCAAAAAAATTATATGTATCAATATGATTATTTAAATACAAATCAAAAGAAGACATATTAAATATGTTACGACCATACTTGAATTTTCTTCAATGCATGCATAAAGTATTAAAAACTTGTAATGAAAGTGACAAACATTTTCTCAAAATTTTGTGCTCCAGATCAACACCCCCGTATAACGTATTCTACGTTAAAACTAGTCATAAAATTCTACTATAAGTCTCTGAATACACCAAAGCTCAAAATTCAACTTAAATGCCAGAAATAAGTCAAAACTTAAAATGTGTTTAAGGGTTAATTTTGTAATTATTCAGAATTGATGATAAAATGTCGCACACAACTTGGTTTTAGGGAGTTACTTTATATGAAAAAATTATTTTACTCATTTGGCACATCATGGTTAGCAATAGCAACGAATCTTATCAGATGCACTTATAAGATCCATTAGGTTCAAACAAAAAACTATGAAAAATAAAATCCTTTGACCCTTTTGTGATAAAAGGCAAAAAAGACCCATAAATTGAGGAGTTAGGGGGATAAAAGGTTCCACAAAAATATTTCTTATAGTATTTTGCATAAATCCTATACATCCTACATACACATCCTATACCCAAAATGCAAGGATAACATTGCAAGGAGCATAGGATATCATGCTGATTCACTATAAGAATGTCCAAAAAGGGGGAAACTTAAATCCCCCTTTAAAAAATAAGACTCATACGTAAACTTTCAAAACGCCGATACACGTGTATTCTTTTTTTGTCCCCTCTACCGGAATCTAATATCGGAACCTTTTTATTTTTTCGTGTTGAACAGTGAAATAAGTTCTTTTAAAACATTAATTTCGTCACTTCTAAGAGGCTTCAGTGCATTTTTTAAGAACCACAATTTAACAGAGTAATGTTGATTGCATCTTTTATTTCAATAATTCTAGGAACTGTTCCATCTGGTTGAAACTTCTTGAATAATTTTTAAAGGTTTTTCAGTGGAGTTTTGATGGAGTGGAGAATTGAAAAATTTTACTATATTTTTACATTTTTTTTAAAAGTTAGGAACTTCCTTTATTTTTAAACAATGTTGCACAACTAAGTTTATTAAATGTGCAACACATGGCAGATGTTGTTTGGCCAGCCTTTTACTTCACAAGCCTAAATGTGCAACAGTTCAAAATAGTTGTGATCTGGCTAGACCATGTAGGTTTACTTTTCGCTTTTCAACTTTTCAACTAATCCGAACCAACCCGAAAATAGCTTCAATCCACTTAGAATTCATAGTTTATAGAATTCACGAAGTTTAATATCTTTCTTTTGGCGTGGAAGGAAGATATTTAACATCAAAATCAAACATGGTCTGGTCAGACCCTGTTGCCCATTCCAGGGTTAAATAAAAACTACATATATAAATAAAAACTTGACCAAATATTATTACAACTTCAATAGTCATATATGTCGAATGAATAAATCTGCTATTCTTTTTTTTTCAATAGGAATCCTGGAAAGAGCTATTTCTGCTTAATTTGGCGCAATGGACGATACCGCTTGATCTGACGCCAATACTCGAATCGCCGATGATAAAAGAGCGCGTTCTGCAAGACGAAGCGACACAAATCGAAATGAAGACTATACAGGAAATACTCTGTCGCTTTCGGCAGATTACACCCGACGGCAGCGAGGTGGGTTGTATGAAGGCCATTGCTTTATTTGCACCTGAAACGGCTGGCCTGTGCGATATCCAGCCGGTGGAGATGCTACAGGATCAAGCTCAGTGCATACTCTCCGATCATGTAAGGCTGCGCTATGCAAGACAGGCGACGCGATTCGGTCGCTTATTGCTGCTGCTGCCATCATTACGTACCATACGTGCGACAACCATAGAAGCGCTCTTCTTCAAAGAGACCATCGGTAATGTACCGATAGCTAGACTGCTGCGCGACATGTATTCAATGGAGCCGGCACAGGTTGACAAATAAAAATAAGCCGCGAAAGGATGAGTGAAGAATGAAGCAGCTGCAAAAAACAAAAGAAATAAAATCAAATTATTTAGAAATATTTTTAAAACTATAAAACCTAACATGAAACGAACATAAGTCAGCGGTCACATCAGAGTGGCGTTTGACTGAATGACACTGTTGCCAGCTTCTGGTTATTTATAAAAAGAAGCGATAAAAATACATATATATATGTATATATATATATATAAATACCTAAATTTTAGCTATTTCATAAAATTGTTGATTTTGCTGTGCGCTCAATATTTTCTTTTAATTTGAAAAATTCGATTTTTAGATTTAATGCTAAATGTTTTATGTTTACCTTTTGTGTTTTTTTCATTTTCTGCTTCGTTGCTTCAGTGCTTCCGCTTTTTCAACTTTTAGAAATGACTGCCCTTGGGTTATTATACTGCAATCTCGCTTAAAAAATAACCGCTAAGTCCTGAGCGTGGGAGCGCAAAACTGTTTAGAATTTCGCATTTCACGATTTTTATTTTTTTATTTTTTTTTTGAGTGCTCACACGAAGCTACCTGAAATGAAAAAATAACTTTGCTGCAGGTGTAGCAGATACTTAAATTAGCACAATTTTGGCGAATATTTTTCTGAACTTGCCATCGATTCTTTGAACAATGACAAAAGTTCAACTATAGCTGAATTTTTTCATTAAAACCACTGTTTATTATGTACAGTGTTGTGCAAAGTACAAGCAACCAGAAAAGGCATTCCGTTTTTTACTAAAAAACTATTTTGACATATTTTTTTTTGTATTCATTAAAACACAATTTGTTAGAAAATAACTCAAAAGTTTCAATGACTGCAGTATTAACAATTTTTTTTATTAAAAATAAATTACAAAGTAAATATTATGCTGTGCATAACTAAAGCAACCTGAACTAAAGAAATTTAAATACTTTTGTAAAGATAGCCCAAAATCTTCAGCCCAACTTTTTGCTCAATTCGCCGCAAAAACTTTTGAATGCTGAATTCGTCGCAATGAAAAAATAGATGTTTAACAAATTTTTTACAAAAGAACGGAATTTAAATTACAAATTAGTCTCATCATCGTTGGCGTCCGTGGCGTAGTTGGTTAAAGTGCGTGGCCGCTATGTCAACGAACCTGGAGAACCCAGGTTCGAACCCCAGCAGCGACAGAAAATTATTTGAATTAAAATAATTTTTCTGTACGGCCGCCACCTCTCTGCAGACAATGGCAAACCTCAGAGAGTAATCAAAATGCCATGTAAAGCTTCTTGAGAATAAGAACATTTGGTTCATCGCCGTTCGGAGTCGACGTTAAACCTGTAGGTCCATTTCTCGGTCAATTGTGTACAAACTTAATAACACGCACAACACAATTGATCATAAGAAGCTCAAAGGTCAAAGTCCATTCAAGGGGAAGAAATGGCCATTTATTTATTTATTTTTTTTTAGTCTCATCATCAACAAATGAGACATTCGATTATACATTCGATTGTCCGTATAAAACTACAATTTTGAGCAAAAATCTAGGATGAGAACTTTTCATCTTCTACCCCTTTTGTCGTTTTGCAAAAAAAAAAACTACAAAATTGCTAGAAACTCATTTCATGCAACTTAGTCATAGGAAGGACGATTTTTACAATCAAAGGGATAATTTAAATTTTTTTCTGATAGTCTGAAGGTGTAATCTGTCGATTTTCAAGCAAATCGCTTCACAATTTTTATTTTTACAGCTTTCTCCTCTCAAACCATTTTCATGACCTGACTTTTTCACTTCTAGCCCATTTTACGGTATGAAGGACGATTGATAGCATTTTGGGGATCGAGTGACAATATCATCTTTATACCATCAGATATCACATATCAAAAATCCAGGATGAGAACTTTTGTTTTGGGACATGTTTCGGAGTGTGGAATTCGGACTTTCATACAAAAATGCTTTTTTCCTATTTTGGCTCAAATTTCGGCACCAGATCGGTACTTGAACATAGTTATATTCGATTGTCCGTATGAAACTACAATTTTGAGCAGAAATCCAGGATGTGAACTTTTCATCTTCTAAATATTTTGTCGTTTCTTCCAAAAAAAAATACTTCAAAATTGCTAATAACTCATTTCATGCAATTTAGCCATACGAAGGACGATTTTTGTTATCAAAAGGATAATGCAAATTTTTTTCCGACAGTCTGAAGGTTCAATCTGTCCATTTTTAATCGAGTCGCTTTACAATTCTGACCTTTAGAGCTTTCTCCTTTCATAACATATTCATGACCTGACTTATAAATTTCACAATCAAACTTTCAATTTGAATGAATAACATCTTCGATGTTGGTCTTGCATGAATATACAGTATTTTTAATTTTTTTTTTCATAATTAGATTTTTAATTGTTTTCTAACATTTTTTTTATTTACGTCGAATTAAAATTTTTTTTGGGTTGACTTTACGGCGAATTCAAAAGTTGGGCTGAGTTGAAAATTTGGGATAAATAATTTGGGCTAACTTCACACCGGTATTTAAATCGATTGAACATACAGGTTACAGGGTTAATATTCGGTAAAATAACCTTTATTTTGAATAACCGCAACACATCTGCGTCGCATTGAAGCTATAACCCAATAAGCCATTTTGCTTGATATCCAATGGAATTCAAATAGATCTCCATCATTTTTCTCCAATCTCCAGCGTAGATATCCATTTGATTTCAGTCTGAGAAACAAGGCCTTCTCCAGGAAAAAGGTACGTTAGTTCTCTAACATTTTATCTACTTGACCTCCATTGGATTTCACCCTTTTTCTCCATTTTAGTACATTATTTATTATATTTTCTGAGTGAGATCACCATTTATTCTCAAGATTGATATCGTTTTGAATTCCTATTTGATGCTCCATTTTAGAAAATTGGTTTTTTAACATTTTCTTAGTTTTTCTGCACTTTTTCTCAACTTATGTTTGTGGGATTCACTTAGAAAATTATTACAATAGCATTCTTTGTGACATTTTAATAATAAGTATCTTTAATTAAAGTGAAAAGTTTTTTTAAAAAATCATCCACAATGCCACGCATTGCTTTGCACAATGGCACGTGTTGCTTGCCGTAGCTATTTATGCGTTTGTGCTGCGAGATCTTCAATAAACTGCATGTTGCTCTCTACTCTATTCTCTTTTTGTTCTCAGCAAGCACAATACAACTCAATAAGCAATCAAATACATATACGTACATATTTCGTTGCGCATAAAACAAACGAACAAATGACTTCACCACACCAATTGCCAATTGGATCGAAGTAAATTCTAATATGTTGAAATTTGTTTTAATGTGGTGAATTAATCTATTGGCCTGCTAGTAGATAATATAAACGAAGAATAACGAAGTTCTTAAAACCACTTAAATAATATTCAAAGTTCAAATTTTGTTACCTCATTTTGAGGCAATATAATAGGGGTATTCACGATTCACTGCACTTGCCAGTGTAGTTGAGGACTTAAAGATTTGTGATCCAACAGCAGTGGTAGCACCAGAACCAGCAGAAGATCTAGCAAAATCATCAACAGTAAGTTCGCTGCCTCCTCGAATCGCAAGCAACTTCAACACCTGCCTCACTTCCTCATTTATTTTCGAATTTTGTTTAAATATTTTTCATGGCCAACTTTGTCTCAAAAGTACTAAAATTACGGCATTAATAAAAATTTATTGTTTGAGTAAACTTGGAGAAAAATATTGGATATCAGACCGAAAACTTGATATTCTCCATCATTGGAAAATAGCTGGAGAATTAAAATGGATACTTCACCGAGAAACTTGGATTTTCTCTAACATTGGAGAAAATCAGTTTTTGTGCTTATTGGGAAGGTTATCAATAATTGTTTGTGATATGCTTCGCCATTGCCATGTCAGTGCAGTAACGAGTGTATCTTATGTCGTTATTCAATTGTATTTAAAATTCTCAATGTGAATACAGATTTTACAGCTCTGAATACAGTTTAAGCAAAACATCCCTCACTAAGGGATCGCTACCATAAATTTCACAAAAGTTCAGTTTGCTGAATGCGAGCAGTAATAACAAATGTAAACAATGGCAAAAACTTACTTAAGCTGCCTGTCAATTTTAAATTTAAGCTGACGGCAACGTCGAAATGTTGAGCGAAAAGTCTCCAAAATTCGTCCCATAAGAAATACATGTAAATGAAAATTAACAATTGCCCAGCTAGCATTTGGAAGATTGTATGACGAGCGCCATCATTTCGCGATTTTTTTTTTAATCGTCCAGGCAATTGTTAAGTAGAATTTTATTTTGCTCTTCCAAATGATGCTATTGCGAGTCGTTGTGATGATTTTTGGACAAGTGAATCGTCGTTCACGCATCTTGGCAAGCATATAAAGATGGCTAGTTGCCAAAAATCGCAAAAGACTCTTGAAAATGGTATTTATGTGACATCGTAGACGACTCATTTAGGCGATTGATTGAAGGATCGTTTGAAGTAGGAATAAAAGCTTCTTACACAAATGGAAGAGTCTCCGACTTGACACATTTTCTCCCGTTGAACTGAACTTGCGCGATCGGAATGGGACATCGTCGAAGATTTATTTAATCGCCCGGTCCTATCGTGGAAGAGTCGTCTACGATTGAAAATGCTAGCTGGGTGGCGCTTGCCGTTCGTCGCGCACATTGTGTTCGAGCTATGAACGCCAAACTCACACAACGATACAAATGCTTCGAATTTTAAAGAACGATGTATTTGACTGCAAGAAAATAAACACGAAAATTTGCTGAAGCAAGAGAAAAATTCAAGAATGCATGTGACGCCAACCTACTCACTCGACAATTAACATAAAGCTGGAAGTTCATTCACTGCATTTGCATATGCGTCCGTTCTACTCGGATGTCGTAAGTTACGCAAGAAAATTATGGCAGAGTTCAATGATTGCGTTTTACGTTCAGAGTGAGCAGGGCTACAAATTTACAAAACATTTTGTATATTCTTAATGTTGAGTTTTTATCGTATTTACACAAAAACACTTAAAATGTCTTCATTTATAATTAAAAAAAAAATCTTAAATTCTGAGCATTAAAAACTTCTTTTAAGAAATTAACAATGAGAAAATTATAGACATTTTTAATTTTTTTTAAGATTTATTTACAAGAGCCATCCCTAAAAGTAATGCCCTTCTGACTCGTTTCTTTTATTTCTTCTCTCTGTTCGTTATAAGTAACGAATTGTCAAAAAATGCAAATTACGCAAGGAAAGCTTAAATATTTTCTACTATTCTTGCATAAATTGCATTTTTTCAACGTTACGCACGTAGACAGTCGTTGGCATTAAACTCTCTCTCATAAGCTTCCACATATTTCTATTGCATTGCGTTCAGCAAGTAGACGGACGCATATGTAAATGCAGTGAATGAACTTTCAGCTTAAGACTGACATTCGTTTATTTAGCTTCGGCTTCAAATGCATAAGGGCACTAATACTGATACGTGCCCGCGGGCCTACTGCTGACAATCACTACTTTGTAAGAAAACCCTTGCCCACCGATTCGTTGCTTAAAGATTCCGAATAGATTTTCTATTGGGTTCAGATCAGACGATTGGTCTGGCCAATTCAATACCTGTATCCCTTTTGCGCAAATCCACTCCTTAACGACCTTTTTGGTGTGTTTAGGGTCGTTGTCATGCTGAAATAGCCAACTGGTTGGCATTTCTCGCTCGGCAAAGGGCCTCTTAAATCTCTTTATAAATAAATCAGTCCATTTTTTGTGTAATTTCATGAACTGGACCTTCTCCAAACCCAGAAAAATAAGCTCAGATCATGGTCGAGCCGCCTCCATGCTAAACTGTGACCTGACAGTTTCGAAGTTTAAGACGCCAATGAACCTTTTTGCCAATGAACTACGGCCATGCAGAGATGAAATTTGGAATCGTCACTAAAAAAGACTGTCTTTCATTGGTCAACACGACATTTTGAGTGAGTTGGGGCGTAATTTAAGCCAAAAGAGATGTCTTAAAAGTCTAAGTGTTTTTTTGTAAGCGATAGCTTCTTCGTTGGTCTGCAAATTCTTAAGTTAGCTTCCAAAGCATGTCGGCAAATAGTACTCGAGTCCACGTTTAAACTTAATTTATTAACAACAGACTGAAATGATAAAAAAGGATATTCTTGAAAAGCTAGGATTATAATACTGTGGGCAAAAAATACTGGAATCCTCAAAACTAAATTTTTTGGTGATTCCGATAGAGAAAAATGTTTTTATTTTTAGTTGGCCCTACTGCCACTGACATCTGTGCCAAAATACACGTAAAAATATTTATTAGTGTTTGAGATACGCGTCCCTATGTAAATAGCTTTCAATTCCTTCTTCGTTTCCGTTTTGTATCTCTTTTATCGATTCATAACGGTGTCCACGGTGGATACGTAACGATATGGGTTGAGTTTTTTGGCGAAATGATCACGAATTACGAGTGCAGTGTGAAATGGGGCGTTATCGTGATGCAAAAACCAAGAATTGTCTCTCCACAAATCTGGTCTATTTTGACGCACAGCAATACGCAAAGGACGCATAACACCCAAATAGTATTGTTTGTTGACAGTTTGGCCAGTTGGTAGGAATTTTTAATGCACCACTTCACGATAATCGAAAAAAATAACTGTCAACATGACCTTGATTTTTGACTTGCTTTGACGTGGTTTTTTCAGTCTCGGCTCATCTTTGGTACGCTATTCACCCGATTAATCGGCTCTTTCCGGGTCGTAAGCGCAGACCCAAGTCTCATCTCAAGTTATGATGCGTTTCATTTTGCCTTAATAGTCGGAAAGCATTTTTTCACGCATATCAACGCGGCGCAGATTTTTCATGAAATTTAGCGTTTTTGGCACCAATCGAGATTTCACTTTTCTCACGCCCAAATGGTAACGCAAAATGATTTTCACTGATCCTTCCGATAATCCAACAAGGTCAGTAAGGTTTCGGACTGTCAATCGAAGATTTTGAAGCACCAATTCTTTGATTTTGTTGACGTGTGATGAACTACACGTTGATGTTGATGATCGTCCTGGTCGTGTCTCCTCTTCAACGCTTTCTCGATCCTCTTTGAACATGTTGTACCACTCATAAACTCTTGTTTTCGATAGAGCTTGCAACATTTTCAACATTTCGGCAGCAGAAATTTCATTGCGCACAGATGTCAGTGACAGATTTCAGTGACAGTTGTGCCAACTTAAAAATAAAAACAATTGTCCCTATCGAAAAATCCGCCTGTTCTCACGAGCAGCTTGACCAAAGCCAGGATAAATAAGGATCGTTGCAGGCAACGGATTCGCTCTATTCTGTGTAAATGTAGAGGGACTACCCTGATCCTGGAGTTGGTCGCCCAATCTGGGAAGTATGTGGACCATTTGACTTGATCAACGTTAGCGAATGCCTACGAAGGAATAGCAATGATCCTTAAAATTTGTTAGCACGGGGATAGTCATTACGCTCGACAGACGATCATAATTTCACCGGCACATTGGCATTGGTCTTATGGATAGTCTTATGGAGTCTTATGATAAGACTGGTTCCAGAATTTTGTCCACAGTTGTATGTCGGTCTTCTCTCTGTGTTGTTTTACGCTTCGGACCACCTAAGCGAAGTGTTTTTCACAATTTTTAAGATCTCGAACTTTTTTATAAGACATGAAATTATTGATTTATTTATTTGTGATGGTCCTGGTTTATACTCATCAATTATTGCTGTTTTTTTTTTTTAGACTAAACCAACGCTCAGTTGATGCCCCCTATGAATGCGAAAGCATTGTGTTGATTCGGAAGACAGATGATAGTTAGTTGGAGGGTGGAAAGATAGAGTTGTGTCGGTGAAGATTTGTTTTAAATTTACACAGGTCAAAACTGCCGGGGAACACACTTGCAGGGAGATTGTTCCACAGTTTTGCTGTGCGACTAAAAAACGAAGTATCCCGGTAATACGAGGTTCTATTAGGCATCAAGACAATGGTAAAGGGATGGGCTGGTGAGCTGCCCGAGTGGACCTGGAAAACACACGAGTTGATGGAGTCAAGTCATGTATCTCCCTTGAACACTTTCAATGGTAGTACCTGTACATAAGGCTTAGGCAACGAACATTGCGTCGAAGCCCAAGAGAGTTGAGAGAAGATGAAATGTTTTCATCTCCTATCAGATATATCGCGCGTCGTTGAATTCGGTCCAGAAGGTCCAAATAAGATCTTGAAGCCCCTGCCAAAATGTGTGAATTATACTCCATTTTCGGGCTTATATATGAGGTATAGATCACGCGTAGATCAGTTGGAGTGAAGTATTTCTTACACCGTTTTAAAAAACCTAGGCACTTGGCTGCTTATTTCGACACATCGAAAATGTGATCATTCCAACGAAGATCTGATCTGGTCGAGATGCCCAGAACGTCAAGAGCATATGATTCAGCAAGATCTACACCGTTCATATTGAGGGGAGCTAAGGGGCAATGCATACGTTTGTGGGTTAACAGGCAACACTGGGTCTTGCTAGCATTAAACTCAACTCTTTTAGCAAGCCCCCACTCAGAGATTTTACGTAAGTCATTAAGCAGTGTGTCATTCATATTTTGCATCTTTCTCTCAATCTCCAAAGAGCTCGGGCATTTTTTGAAGGAATATGAATGACAAATGCTGCTGTCGTCCGCAAACGAATGAATTGGGTTATGAGTCAACGACAGAAGATCGTTGATAAAAACCAGAAACAAAGTTGGCGATAGGACTGAACCCTGAGGTACTCCTGCACCGATGGCGTGTTCACTAGACGAAATGCCATCAGCCACGACACGAAAAGACCTGTCCTTTAGAAAATACGTGATCCATAGCGCAAAGTTACCACCAACACCTTATGCAATAAGTTTTGACACGAGAGCTTTATGCCACACTCGGTCAAACGCCTTAGAAATATCCAGAGCAACAACCCCGCTTTCACCAAAGAAGTGAACACATTGATTCCACCTCTCCGTGAGGAACGCCATGAAGTCACCAGTAGACCGAGTCCTACGGAAGCCGTATTGACGGTCACTAAGCAATTTGTTGCGCTCCAGATAATTCATTAGGTGGAAGTTTATTACACTCTCCATGACTTTGGGGAGCGTAGAGCATATCGCAATGGGTCGGTAGTTCTCAGGGTTCGTGGCATCGTACCGGCTTTCGCGACTTTCGCGACCTTCCAACAAGATGGAAATACTCCTGTCCTGTAGGAGATATTGAAAAGGTTACGCAAAGGTCGAGCCAGTGTAGAAGCACACATTTTTAGCACAATTGGTGGTATACCATCAGGGCCAGAAGATTTATTTATGTTGAGGTTTGCAAGGACTCTTTTAACTGCTCTCGTTCGAAAATGTATATCCTGCATTGAAGACGATTTATTCTGTACAGAGGGCAGTGGCTGATTGCTAGCCGGGATCGTGGAATTTTGTGCAAACAATCCAGCCAAAGGGTTCGCTTTATCAGCCGAGTCAGTGAAGATTTGGTCATTTTATGTACATACTCGCTTCTCATTTTCTATTGTTCATATTTCACCACACGAAAGAGAGAGTTTCATTTCCATAAGGTGAGTTTACGACGCTAGGCAGCGTTACCGAGCAGTATTGCCAGAGGTCGAGCTCCAAATATCCCGTTCTCTTCTTTAAAACGCCCTGTTTATCCCGTTTTTAAAATAAAAAATCCCGAAAAAAATCCCGTTCACAAACCTTGCACATAGCTTCATGCTTAATAACTCGTTAATTTTTTTGGCTTGTTGTTCTTTTTTACCTGGTAAAGTCAAGTCAACGCAGTGGCACGATATTCTACAAAAGTATTATGCTGCTGGCGTATGCTGATGATATCGATATCATTGGCCATAATACGCGCGAAGTCAGTGCAGCATTCTCCAGGTTAGCGAAAGAGTCGAGTCGAATGGGTCTTTTAGTGAACGCAGATAAGACGAAATACCTAGTGTCAACAAATAAACAGTCCCAGCGTCTTGGAAACCACGTCACTGTTGACAACATTTCCTTCGAGGTTGTTAAGGACTTCGTCTACCTGGGATCCAGCGTAAACTCTTTCAACGATGTCAGTATTGAGATAAAGCGAAGGATATCTCTTGCCAACAGGTGTTACTTTGGGCTGAGTAGGCAATTGAGAAGCAGAGCCCTCTCTCGACGAACAAAACTCACGCTTAAGTCACTAATCATGCCCGTCCTATTATATGCAGCACAAACTTGGACGTTGAGCAGTTCTGATGAAAAGACTTTGGGAGCCTTCGAGAGAAAGATCCTTCGTAAGATCTTCGGTCCAAACTGCGTCAATGGCGAGTACCGAATTCGATAGAACCACGAGCTGTATGAGCTGTACGCTGACATAGACATAGTTAAGCGCATTAAAATCGAGCGGCTCCGCTGGCTAGGTCATGTTGAGCGAATGGAAAACGACGCTCCAGCGAAAAAAATATTCGATTCGGTGCCCGGTGGTGGTCAACGCAGAAGAGGACGCCCACATCTTCGTTGGAAGGATCAGGTGTTGGATAACCTGACTACACTTGGTGTTTCCAACTGGCGCCAGCAAGCGCAAAATAGAAATGGCTGGCGCAATTTCTTATACGAGGCCAAAACCGACCTTCGGTGGTAAGCGCCAAATAAGTAAGTAAGTAAGTAAAGTCAAGTCAAAAAGAAAACAAATTCGACCATCCAAAATTTAATTCTTCTTCTTTCTCTTTAAAATATTCACAGTGTCATTGTGTTCAAATTCAATTTTTAAACAGCTTTGCAAGGGTCTTGCTTTAAACAGCAAGAGTGTTGCTTTTAATGTAGGGGAGATGGATGGGTTGTGAACCGAGTTTTGTTTTTGGGCTCAAACTTTTCCTCAGAATAAAGATATCGAATAATCCAAGATACTGTTGGAAAGGTGAATATATAACGCAACTTTTTTATGCGGACAGATTAGCGTTCTGATTAAAATTTAACTCTCTACTGCCAATTTTCCAAAGACGTGATTTTTGGCTCTTCCAAAAATGTGGCTGGTTTGTGAAAAATCTGGCTAATCCCAATAAAAGTCGGAAAATACGAAGTAAATTACCGATAATATTATAAGTGAGAGGCAAAACAAGTTATAATGACGCCAATTAGGCTAAAAAAATCGTAATGAATGGAAGCGTTTAATCATAATTTTCTTCATCTTCATCGAAATCGGTGTCGCAATGTTTGCATGTGAAATACGAACGCCATATTGACGCACTTCAAGTGAATAGGCCGGCCACATGTATTGCATTCCATGGAGTTTTTGGGTGTCAGTTCTTTAGGCAAAAACCTCAAACAAATGGTGCAAAAATTAATATCCTCATCAGATGGTTTTGATGGTTCTTTTGTATTAGGACGCTTGGATCGTGTTGGTTGTGCCTTCTTCAGTGATGCTTTTGCTAGTGATTTTGACTTTGCTGCTGTTTTTACCTGTTTCAGATCATCAATTTTGTCTGGAGCAGTAAGCTCGAAGCTCTCCATTGCCTTTCGCAAAAGTTTTCACAAACACGAAGTCTGCCGCTGGCACAAGCAATATATCTGTACACTTCGGTGTAACTGCAAAAATTGCGTCATGTCAAAAGACAAATTTAGCAGTTAAAAGATTGGCGATATGTCAATTACTTACTTACTTACTTATCTGGCGCTTACAACCGTAGGTCGGTTTTGGCCTCGTATAAGAAATCTACGAAAATATAAGAAAAAAAGAAACAAAATTCCCTCGATAATTAGGGAAAGAAAAAAGTAATGGTTCACAGCCCAGCCTGGCTCACAGCCCAGCCCTCTCTCCTAAATTTTTTAAATTAAAAAAAAAGTTAAGAAACCCGACTTGAGTGAAAATCCCATTTTTGGGCTCAAAATCCCGTGCGCCCTTTTGAGGTTTAAAAAACCCGAAATATGGGCGAAATCCCGGGTTCTGGCAACACTGTTATCGAGTGCACAGAATACCAATTTCTAACAGTCAAACCTAAATCAGCGCGGAAGATTTTTTTATCTGTCAAAAATTTCTCAAGTCCATACGATTTATATGTGGTAAACCATAATAACGCGGCGACAATGCTGAGCGGTTGGAAAATCCAATTTTGACAGAGCGTAAGGTTGGCTCCAGAATTCGAAAATGTTGTAATTTCTGTAAAAAATTTGTTGACTATCTACACATCTGACATAAGGCCGCCCCTTTTATTTAGGGATGACAATTCAGCGTTAACGTAAGGCGGCTGGTAACGCGCCGCTCAACGCTCTTGTTTAGGTTTTACAGTAAGACCGGTAATGCGCAGAATCGATCTGTTAATGTTGATGTGGTGTAATGAGCTTAAGCCTGATCGGGCCAGAATATAGTCGGCACCTTGTGCTGCTAGTAGAATGGTATGAGAAGTTTTTGGAGGCACTCCTTTTGGTGAATTTTGGCGTTAATTTTCCCTGTTGTGACAAATATTTTTTATTTCAGGCCACATGAACAAATCGCCTACCAAATGAGATCCTTGCTTCCGAACTTTTCGAATTCAACCGTCTTGACGGAGTCGTTGACCTCCTCACTTTTAGCTTTCGTATAATATTGGGGACCAGAAAGTGTAGAAAAGTAAAAATTTAAATACGTTTCGTCATCCGTAATTACACACTGGGTTTTTTTTTTCTTGTTAAGATGATGATGGGCAATTCCATTGTGACGGGTGTGACCATGATACTCACATTTTTAGTTATAATTCAAAATATTAAATCAATTTTAAAAAAAAAAATCTGTTATTTCCAAGGATGTTAATCTTAAAATCGTTTAATAACAGGTAGACAGTGAAATAACATTATTTCTGCCCAGAATGGCCATTAGAAGACTGTGACGGGTGTGACCTTACAAATTTGAGCTTTTAAAGAATTATGACTTTAAAGTTATATTCTGTAAAATTCTTATACAACGCACACAATTATTTCGATGTAGTTTATTGTTTAAAGTATTTTTGATTGTATTACATACTTAATGTTTGCAAAACACAATTTTTTCTTAAAAAATAACTTTTTAGAAAATGTGACGGGTGTGACCTCTTTATGTGACGGGTGTGACCTAGTGTGAAAACTTGAATAGTTTGAAAAAATTAAACTTTTTATTGACTTCAATTACATAAACAATAAAGATAAACACAAAACAATATAATAAGACATTTATTTATTCGCTAACTGTACTATCATAGACAGCAGAATACTGCAGGCGAGTATGTTTTAAAGTAATTTTTTTAAATTCAGATAAATATGTATAAGAAACATAAACAGAGACTGCATCTGCTCTTTTGAAGTTGTGCATTTTTTGAATATTAATTATTGCTTCGACACCTTCCCACCTTCTGTTTAAAAAATAAGTGTTCTGCACTATGTCGTCTTTAGCAGGAACCACTATAGGAACGTGAAATAACACAGCCTTCATGTCGTATCCAGGCGCACGCTGTAAAAACTGTAGCTTGTGGATGATTCCAGTGTGCACTTTGGATTTCGTCTTGGTAAAATATTGAAAAATTCTCTGCGAAATCCACTTGCAAAACAGCTTCGTTCTGGTCTCGTATCTCTTTCATGTCTTGGAAACATTGTGCTTGCATATTGTTGACGAACCAATGCGTTTTAAATTGATCCAATTTTAATTCAAAAATTTTCAAATATTCGTCTACAGACGCTTCTTTAACATTTATTTGGAAATGGCCTTCTTCACTTGTCCACTGCTTCCACGACACTGTCATATTTCCATTATAATGTAATGGTAAGAGATCTGATATATTATCACAATGAGGACAATCATTTCTCATACATTTTCCACTATACAAATTGCAGCATATTGACTCCAAGACTTTTGTACACAGAAAAAAAAGAGTAGAACTTTTACCTAAAAATGTAGTCAATTCAGCTTAAGTAATCCGGTGATTTTCAGTCAACGAATTTGATTAGGTGCGCTACCAATTTCTAAATGTTAATTATATGCAATTATATTGGGTAGTTTAACTGCGAGAGTAGCTAAAAAAACCTAAATATTTAGGTGTACCTTCAACCATAAAATAGATAAGACACATAATTTATTAGAAGAATTAGCTAATTTTTTTTAAACTATGACCACTTCAGATTAGGCAAGCCACCTACTAAGTGTAGAAAAATCATCTAATTATTTAGATAGCATTCCCACTTAAGAGTGGGAATGCCGTGCAAAAAATATGCAAAAAATATGTTTTTTGTTTTGCAATTTCTATTTTGAAGTGAAACTTTCCCTCCTTAGGCGACTTTACTTCATTTCGTCACATGATAGAGAAGAAAGATTTGTTTTATAGTAGATAGATTGAGAGAGATATATACATTGTATAAATGACTGAAAAATTTCTTTGCCACCGCTGAGATTCGAACCTGTGATCTCAAGATTTCAACAACCAACGCCTTATCTATTGAGCTAAATTTCCAATACAGTAATTTACTCTACATACCAATTAATCAAATTGCTGTAGATGCCCAGTGGCCTCAGAGTTGTGGACCTCATATTTTTATATACATTTTGTTCACAAATTATCAAACGGCGTAACAGCACAGCGGTAAAGCGTTTGACTTGAACGCCAGCGGCCCGAGTTCAAATCTCGCAATGAGGCTTTAGTTTTTGTAAAATTTTCTCACTTTGTTTTTATTTATGTTTTTTATAGGAGAGCGCTGTGCTCTCCTTGGGCTGCACAGAAATAAAAAATTCAAATACGGGAAAAAAACAAGTTGTAAGGAAAGCATTTGATTTATCCAAGTAAATATTTATATAAAATTTATACTGAGGCGTGGATAATGCTAATATGCGTTATTTCCCTAGTGTACGAACAAATCGACAACTTGCATTAGGTAAAATAACTAGAAGAATTAGATGATTTAATAAGCAAAATTTTAGTTGAATTAACTAATTGTAATTAGGTGAATTACCTAATGCATGATTGTTAAATTAACTGTGTAAGTAGAAAAGTTGTTGAAAAGATTAGGTGAAATAGAAACTTTCACATTAGCTAAACTAGTTTAGGTAATAAATCAATTCTTTTATTTTCTGTGTAGGACTGTCGGGTATAGTGGAAAAAATCTTATGAGCGGCATCTGTCATAAATTTGAAGTTTGCATGATAGATGCAAATACACATATTGAGAGGAGTTTCCGCAACAAGGCACACATTTGGCGGCCGATAATTATAAAACCGGGATTTTCCAATTTCAACTGTTGGATTTTGTTCTTTGAATAAACTGTAGCACTCACCAACTGTCATGTTTAAGAATCTTTTTTGCATTTTTTCACGACTCCCGGTTGCTGCATTTTTTTCGATCTTTGCGTCCTTCTTTCCAGGTGCTTGTCGACTAATATCATCTCTCAGAAAAAAACGATTGATTTTTTCAATGTCACCTGCCGGAATTTTGATTCTTCGGCTTACTGGAGGTACCAAAGATTCTGAAGGAACCTCTTTAAAGAGTTGCTTAATGACAGTAATTCTTTTTGATGGACTGCGAGGAAGGTTACGTTTAACTTTAGTGACTGCCTTTTTTAATGAACGCTGCGATTTATAACTACCAATTCCAGATGTATTCAACACTCTTGAAGTTTGATTTTCATCCTTTTTCCGTTGTCTGCTCTTTCGTTTTCTTTCTCGATATTTTTTTCTTTTTTCTTCCAATGACTCTTTATCCATCGTAATTTTCTTAGCATCTCTTCTTTTTCTATCCCTTTCTCTCTCTAAAGCTAAATGCAGTTCATATTTTTCTTTATTTTCTTTAAGTTTCTTCCTTTGTTGCTGCTTTCTATTTTTTGCGTCCATTGTAAAAATCGAACTTTAGCTTTATTGGGACGGGTGTGACCAAATATTTTCTGTAACTAAATACACGAATATTTCAATGGAGGTTCACAAAATGTCACTATATTATTATATGCGCTTACTTTGTTATTGCTGGAAAGTATCAATTGTTTATTGTGTAAAGTAACAATTTTATTAAACTTTTTTAATTTTTACTGTGACCGGTGTGACCGAAATTTTTAATATTTTAATTAACTCACGAAACTCTTATTATAAAACATACAAAGTCGAAACTTTAACAAAAAGCAAACAAGAGTATAGTCTTTAAAGAGATAACTGTTTTTTTATTAATCAAGAGAAACGGAATATAAGAAAACGTCAAATTAAGTCCAAACATACAAAGAATGATAAGATATGCTCATTTGAAAGTGCTGCCATATTGATAAAAATCAAAAAATTTATAATTTTTTCCATTTGTCCATAATTGTCATTCTCTTGTAGACAACAAATGACCGATTTTTATTAAAAATAAGTAAATAAGTTTTTGACTGTGTAGGGCCGTTTTACGTGGAATTGCCCTGATACAACGTGTGTACTCTTTTTTTCCCGTTGTTGGTTGTTTTTCAGTCTTTTTCGGTGCTTTTTGTTTTTTTATATGTTTTCAAATTGTTGCGCTGCATTACTTTTCGTATCATTCCAACCGTTGTTTTACCTTTTTTGGTTAAATCCCAGAATGATAAGGAAGGATTCTTCTTTATCAAGCTCAACACCTTTAGCTCCAAATCGTGACGACGGGGACCCTTTCTTCGACCACTTTTTGGTAAATTCGATAGAGTGGCGAGTTCGCCATAACGTTCCACTATATTTTTGATTGATTTGTATGATACCTTATATCATTTTGCTAGTTCACGATGTGAAACTCCTTTTTCTGTGCAGTAGTTGTACAAAATTTGTTCTGGCACCTTTGATAAAGTTTACTGCATTTTGAATATAGCGTCAAACACATTAGGGGTATTCTCTATGCCTAGGATATGCCGTTGCACGGTGCAAGAATAGGAAATGTATAATATCTGCAATTAAAAAACAACAATGGCGGATTGTACATTTCCTATTCTTGCACCGTGCAACGGCATATCCTAGGCATAGAGAATACCCCTATTATAACAAAAGTCAAATGTTTTCTAAAGCTTGAAACATGCACTCTTATTAACGGCATGCGCAGGGTTGCAAACAAACTGATGCACTGAGAGAAATGCTGTGATGAAAAGTGGGGAGTTTCTTTTCGATACAGCCCTTATGCACAACACTGTATATATTTAGCACGTTGTTCTTAAATTGAGTTAACTTTAACTAGCAATTTAACTTTTACTCAAAATTTTCTGGTTATAAATTAAGTGAAATTGTAAAATTATCTAGATATTGATTGATTATTTTTAGATATAAATAAATTATGCTTAGTTCAGTTGTGTAATCATTCAATTGGTATAAATTTTAGAACTTATGTAAATACTCGTATAATAAATATATAAATAAGCTTGTATTTAACCAAAAATGCTAAATAAATTCATAAAAAAATGTTTTCGTTTTCTTTTGGCTTTTCAGATTTGGTTTAATTGAATATGTTTGTTCAATAAGTTTCTACATCATTTCCAATTGTAGTTCAGAAATAAAAGATTGAAATTCAGAAAATATCAATTGAAATTGAGAAATTCTAATTGAAATTCAAAAAAAATTATATGGAATTCAGAAATTTCATTTGATATTCAGTAAAAATCAATTTTAATTCAGAAAAGATCAATTAAAATTCAAATATTCCATTTCAAATTCAGAAAAGATAAATTGAAATTGATAAATTTAATTTGAAATTCAGAAAAAATCAATTGAAATTTAGAAATTTCACTTGAAATTCAGAAAAAGTCATTTGGAATCAGAAAAGATCAATTGAAATTCAGAAATAAACTTAATTCAGAAAAAAACTTGTTTACTTATATCATTTATAAATAAAATAAAAAAACAGGGGACCAAGGATACTTCCTTGTGTCACACCGGATGATGCAGCATAACAATAGGGTTGAACATTATAATTAGAAACAAAATACTCAAACAAAATCCACATTAAAAAAGCAGAGTGAAATTCTATTCTAGATAGCTTTGCCAAAAGCACCCTATGAGACACTTTATCAAAGGCCTTCGAAAAATCAGTGTACACCACATCAACTTGATGACCCAATTCAAGAGATGAAACGCAGAAATCAGAAAAAAATTTAGTCAAAGTAGATCTACCAGCAACAAAACTATGCTGTTCATTACATAAGGTTTGTTTCATATTTATAAAACCACCCAAGATTTGTTGATATTTGCTAAAGAACTGGCTGTAGGGTTTTATAATGCTTTACTCAAATTAACTCTTAATTGAGAGAGAACTCTTCCCCTCAACTCGACTTCATATTTCACTAACGGTACTTTTGAGAGTAAATAAACAATATTCGATCTGTTTAAGTATAAAACTACTAAAAAGAAACCGAAAATAAAACCATTTTAATTTTTCTTTAATCCATTTTTTTTTATTAAGAGTCCGTGTAATTGGCCTCCCTTTTTAACCGACTTCAAAAAGGAGGAGGTTCTCAAGTTCGTTGGCTTGTCCGCTTTTTTTTTTTTTTTTTTAAATGTATGTACATCGATAACTCCTAAAGCACTTGCCCGATTCCCGTAATTTTTTGTCAACAGATAGATACCATAAACGTGGAGGTCCTTTTTTAAAAACTGGGCGATATTCGGCAAAGGGGCGTGTCAATATAAGAAAAACACTGTATTTGAGTTAATATTGACACTAGGGTACTGAAATTTACCGCAAAAATACTGGGGTAGGCACAATTATTACAAATTACGGTCAATAAAGTGGGCGTTATTTGACACAGGAGTGTGGTCACATTAAAAACACACTGTATCTCAAATAGTATTGACACTAGGGTACTGAAATTTAGTACAGGGTAGAGAAAATTTTTTAAAGTGACTGTAAAGAAAGTGGGCGTTATCCGACAAAGGGGTGTGGCAATATTAGAAACACACTATATATCGAATAATATTGACACTAGGATGCTGAAATTTAGTACATGGGTAGGTACAGTTACTACAAATTACGGCAAAAAAAGTGGGCGTTATTCAACATAGGGGCGTGTCAATATTATAAAAATACTATATATTAGTTAATATTGACACTACCGTATGATAAGATTTCCAATATTATAATACATAAAAATAGCTATTAAAATATGACCAAGAAGTGAATCGGAATAGTTATTTAAAATTATTTTTTACTTTGTAGTGATTTTGAAGTCGGTTTTTTTTTTGTTAAAAAGTTTTTATTTCTATTTTGTTTTATTATCATCAATATATAAATTGCTTTATGTACATAAAAGCTTTGAACTCGGCGCTTATCTTACTATGTCGAAATCTTTTTATTTTAATTTTTTCTAATTTGTTTTATCATAAAAATATTATTAACTTTATGAATATAAAAGCTTCTTAGCGAATTTTTTCTTTCAGTTGGTAATTTTTGAGTACGCTGAATGTAGCCAATGTGTTCCATGCATTATTTTGCAGCTGTTACACACTATGTCATATTCAATATGAGCTTTGCAAGCTCACCCAAACCAGTTTAGTGAGAATTTTAATGTGTACAAAGCTTTTAAAATTACTACAGTGTCACCAAGGCACCAAATAGTGCACGGATGTTAAAAGATCATGATTGTGTGTCAAAGATGAGCGCCGACTTCAAAGCTTTTATGTTCATAAAGCAATTAATATATTAATGATAATAAAACAAAATAGAAAAAATGAAAATGATAAGATTTCCAATAAATAGCTTTTAAAATATGACCAAGAAATGAATGGGAAAAGTTATTTAAAATTATTTTTTACTTTGTAGTGATTTTGAAGTCGGTTTTTTTTTTGTTAAAAAGTTTTTATTTCTTCCTTTTTAGAGAATATGAAATATTTTATGTAATCGTATTCTTGAGGAAAATTTCGAACATGAAACTTTGTTCTAAAAAAATTTGTTTTATTAATTCTTGAAAGTTTGTTGGGTATTTTCCATTTCTGCTTCTTTACAATTTTTAGTGCCACGCCGTTTCTCTAGTCCCGCCCACTTTATTTACCGTACCTTATAATGATTCTACCTAGCCCTGTGCCAAATTTCAGTTTCCAAGTATCAATATTAACCGTAATATAGTACTTCCCTTAAATTGCCACACCATATGTACAATCCCGCTCGCTTTTTTAATGATTCTACCTACCCACCTACCTGCATACCAAATATTAGTACGGTAGTGTCAATATTAATTAAGATATTGTATTTTTATAATATTGACACGCCCCTTTGTTGAATAACGCCCACTTTTTTGGCCGTAATTTGTAGTATCTGTACCTACCCATGTACTAAATTTTTAGCATCCTAGTGTCAATATTATTCGATATATAGTGTTTTTCTAATATTGCCACTCTCCTTTGTCAAATAACGCCCACTTTATTGACTGTAATTTGTAATAACTATGCCTACCCATGCACTTAATTTCAGCACCCTATTGTCAGTATTATTCGATATATAGTGTTTTTCTAATATTGCCACACCCCTTTTTCGAATAACTCCCACTTTCTTAACAATAATTTTTAAAAATTGTGTCTACGCCTGTGCTTAATTTCAGTACCCTAGTGTCAATTCTATTTGAGATACAGTGTTTTTCCAATATTGCCACACCCCTTTTTCAAATAACGCCCACTTTAAAAAAAAAAATAAAAAATAAATAACTGGCCATTTCAGCCCTTGAAAGGACTTTGACCTAGCTTCTTATGATCAGTTGTGTTGTGCGTGTTATTAAGTTTGTACACAACTGACCGAGAAATGGACCTACATGCTTAACGCCGACTCCGAACGGCGATGAACGGAATGTTCTTATTCTCAAGAAGCTTTACATGGCATTTTGATTACTCTCTGAGGTTTGCCATTGTCTGCAGAGAGGTGGCGGCCGTACAGAAAAATTATTTTAATTCAAATAATTTTCTGTCTGGCTGGGGTTCGAACCTGGGTCTCCAAGGTTCTTTGACATAGCGGCCACGCACTTTAACCAACTACGCCACGGACGCCACCTTTATTGACTGTAATTTGTAATAACTATGCCTACCCATGCACTAAATTTCAGCTCCCTAGTGTCAATATTATTCGATATATGGTGTGTTTCTAATATTGCCATACCCCTTTGTCGAATAACACCCACTTTTTTTACAGTAATTTTTAAAAATTTTGTCTACCCCTGTACTAAATTTCAGTACCCTAGTGTCAATACTATTACGGTGTGTTTTTAAATTGATAACACCCCTTTGTCAAATAACGCCCACTTTATTGACCGTAATTTGTAATAATTGTGCCTACCCCAGTATTTTTACGGTAAATTTCAGTACGCTAGTGTCAATATTAACTGAAATACAGTGTTTTTCTTATATTGACACGCCCCTTTGCCGAATATCGCCCAGTTTTTTAAAAAAGGACCTCCGCGTTCATGGTATCTATCTGTTTACAAAAAATTAGGGAAATCGGGCAAGTGCTTTAGGAGTTATCGATGTATGTACATTAGACCGGTTCAAAAATATATGAGGAAAATTATGGGTCTTTTTTTCTTCGGTGCGCGTCCATTTTCTGAAAGTTCCATTCCTAATGAAAACAAAAGTGCCTTAAGACCGAAAAAAATTTGACCTTTAGATATTGCTGAAATCGTTTAAAGGTCATTTTGGAGCTATTTACGACTTAGATCATATTGAATAATATGTTGTCGAAACCGAAACACATGTTGAATATATTGTGATGAAGAATCATTTACAATAATCTAAGCTATTTTAATTTTTTTTATTTTTTTAAAATATGCATCTGATATTTTTTGGCGGAGCTTTGAACATTCAATTTAACTCCTTCGTCAAAATTGTCGTATTTCCACATTAAATTTCTTTCTTATTTTGTTGCAGTGACATTATGTTTGTAGTTTTGTAATTTTGTGCGGAGCATAAGGTTTCTTGCGATATAACTTACTGCATAATTTTTGGACCATAACATGAAAAAAAAAATAAAAAACACTACAAACATTTGTTTTTCTTCAATTTATTTTTTAAAAATATTAGTTTTTGTTATGTTTTTCAAATTTTTTCTATGGTTATTTACCACTTGCAGCCAATATTGTTTTTGCTCTTCATTTAAAGTAATCGAATTATTAAATTCAGTTATTAACGCTACACTTTTCTCTGCTGAATCGTTAATAACATTGGGCTGAGTGACCATTTGAAGACCACTAACATATGAGCTGTTATTAAGCCACTCATCAGGGTGAAGTTTTACTGTACCCGATTTTGGGGGATTTATTACCTGTGGCGGATGTAGGATTCTCCCAAAGGGGGAAAAGGGTCTAAAACTACAGTTTTGTAGTCCGAGGGGAAAGCTGAAACGGTTTTTATGGCGTTTTTTCCCCATACAACAAATTTTACAAGGGGGGAAATGGGGGCTATACCCCTTTCAGCCCGTATGTAGATCCGCCACTGGTTATTACTAGTAATTTTGACTAAAAAGGCGGAATAAAATTTATATTAGTTGTTTTACCGTGTTTTTTGTTAAAAGTTGTGATGACAAATTTCTTCAGGGATAAATTTATAACACATATTTATTTTAGTTTTCCGCATAGTCTTTTTTTTTACTTTAATTATTTAAACAAATGAAATATTGATTTTTATTTTTGTTATATTTTATCATCGCATTTTCCTTAAGTAATAAAAAAAAAATAATTGAATTTAACCAAATCTTAAATCTAATTTACTTTTCATGCGCGAGGACCAAGCACCCTGTAAGGTTGCATGTTGGCAACGGGACAATCGGATGATCGAACAAACAAGAAAGTACAAGCAACAACAACTCACAAGTAGTCACGTAGGCCACGCGCTGCTTGCTCAAAGTAAAGCAAACGGAAAAATACAAACAACAACAAACTACAAGCAGTCACTAGGCCACGCGTTGCTTGTTCTTGCAACAAGAGAACGAACAAGCACAAGAACCGAGGGTATAAAAGGGAGAACACAGAAAGTTTTTGGACAGTTGGTGAATATCAGAGATCCAGGCAACAGCTAAAGTGCGCCGCGGATTTAAGTCGAAAACTTAAGAAAAGGACATCAGGATTAAAATATCGACAGCGCTGCCAGGAACACAAAGTTGGAGCAGACATCAGCAGGATCAGGATTATCGACAGTGCTGCTCACACGGATACGAACAGCGCAGCCAACAGGGACGTCAGCAGAGACGTTGGCATCGACAGCGCTGCCATCAGGAACGTCAGCGGCGACGTCGACAGCACAGCCAACAGGGACGTCAGCAGAGACGTTGGCATCGACAAAGCAGAGTCATCGACAGCGCAGCCAACAGGGAACGTCAGCAGAGACGCCGGCAGAAAACGATACAGAAAACCGCCTTTTGTCCTTCAAGAAAGACGCAGTGACGTGAGGTAAGTGCGCATAGCATTGTCCTAGTAGAACCTCGTTAGTTTTCGCTTATTTATCGGTGTCCGAGTTTCCACTGCGCCGATAAATAAGTTTCCTTGGTCTTACACAGACATATCCTTGATAGATTTGTTTTTTTTTAAGTTTACATCTTTTATTTTATTATTAGTTAGTTTTTCGCTTGTTTATCGGTGTTCGAGTTTCCACTGCGCTGATAAATAAGTTTCCTTGGTCTTACACAGACATATCCTTGATAGTTTTTTTTGTAGTTTATATTTTTTTTTGTTCGCTTGTTTATCGGTGTTCGAGTTTCCACTGCGCTGGTAAATAAGTTTCCTTGGTCTTACACAGACATATCCTTGATAGATTTGTTTTTTTTAGTTTATATATCTTTTATTTTATTATTAGTTAGTTTTTTTCGCTTGTTTATCGGTGTTCGAGTTTCCACTGCGCCGATAAATAAGTTTCCTTGGTCTTACACAGACATATCCTTGATAGTTTTATGGAGTTTTTATTTTATTATTAAATAGTCATTTGCTTGTTTATCGGTGTCCGAGTTTCCACTGCGCCGATAATTAAGTTCCTTGGTCTTACACAGACATACCTATGATCCTTGATAGTTTTAAGTATATATATTTTATTTTTTTTTTATTTTTTTTTATTATTCGCTTGTTTATCGGTGTTCGAGTTTCCACTGCGCCGATAAAGAAGAATCCTTGGTCTTGCATAGACATATCAGTTATCCTTTAGGTTAATAGTTCATTAGTCATTTGCTTGTTTATCGGTGTTCGAGTTTCCACTGCGCCGATAAATAAGAATCCTGGGTCTTACACAGACATACCTATGATCCTCGATAGTTTTAAGTTTACATATATATTTTTTTTTTATTTTTTTTTATTATTTAATTGTTCGCTTGTTTATCGGTGTTCGAGTTTCCACTGCGCCGATAAAGAAGAATCCTTGGTCTCACATTGACATATTAGTTATCCTTAGTAGCTTTAGGTTAATAGTTCGTTAGTATTCGCTTGTTTATCGGTGTTCGAGTTTCCACTGCGCCGATAAAGAAGAATCCTCAGTCTTTCACAGACACGTTAGTAGTAACCTTTAGGCAAAGTATAGCCGTACTAGGAATCCGCACGTCACGGTGTCACGAAGGGACAGTGAAGGCATTGAAGATACAGGGGAGCTGAGGCAAAGGCGAATACTCCGAACCAGGAATCCAGGATCCAAGAGTAACATCATATCTTAAGTTTATATAATTTCATACTGAATATATATATAATACGATTTATAACGTTTACAAGAGAAAATAAACACAAACATAAAACCAAATCAGTGTCTCAAATCAATAAATAATTGTACGACCCTGGACACTCGCTGATCTATCCCAGCTATAGATCCTGGGAAACAGGAAGTCGTTACAATGGCGCCCGAGCAGGGACACTGATTGAGTCACTATTCTTCCATCTATGTAAGGTTTCAATATTGTTTTCTCTTGTAAACATTTTTTTTTTATTTTTTTTTATAATTATTTAATAACTCGCAGAAGAGTATACCGTCTACACTTATTCATAATCTATAAGTGGAAAAGTATTTTTTTTTTGCTTACACAATACGAAGTCTGGGTTTTTTTTTTAAACGTGGAAATTTACTCGGAAAGTTATTTTTTTTAACATCTTACCTTTTTTGAGAACCAGGAAATTTATTTTCACGACCGAAAAATTTAATTTTTAAAAAAAAAAAAAAAAAAAAAAAAAAAAAAGTAAAATGGTCAAAACGTCGTGGATTTATGGACTCCGCAAGGAAGAGCTCGTTGCATATGCAAATGAATTTGGATTTGATAGTGAAGGATCAGTAGAGGAGTTAAGAAAACGATTCTCTGGTTTTGTCGCTGAGGTTGATGAGCAACCACAGTATATGCAACGATTACAGGAGTTAGAGGCAAGACATGCTGAGAAGAGGCCCACGTCACCACGACATCTCCAGGTGCCACAAGCGCCCGTCGTCCAGGATCGGACAAGCAATCTTTTTGAAGTACCAACATCAAATGTTGGATCAAATTGCGGTAGACATTATGATAATGTACCTTATTCAAATGTTATCGATCAAGTACGAAAGTGGTCGGTTAGATTCGATGGAAAACGTGATCCATTGAGTTTTATAGAGAGGGTGGAGGAGCTTGCCATCGCCTATGGTATAAGCAAAGATTTCTTATTGCGTACAATGCCGGAACTCTTGACGGATCGTGCCTTAACATGGTGGCGCAACAATAATCATCAATGGAATAACTGGCAGAGTTTTAAGAAGAATTTACTGTCGTTCTTTCTGCCATCGAGGTTCTTCGAACAATTGGAAGATCAGATCAGAGGACGCATACAGTATTCGAGGGAGAGTTTCAAGGACTACGTGCTAAGTATGCAGGATTTGATGCGCTATACCAACTTTACGGAGGAACAGAAGCTAGAACGCGTATTTCGAAATTGTCAACAGGATTACCAATTATACATCAAACGGAAGGATTTTGCGTGTCTCGATGAATTTATAGCTTTGGCAGATGATTTCGAACACATTAAGGGAGGCAACAATAATTTAAGAGTCCCACCGCTAGAACAAAATCGGTCATCGAAAAATCATCGAGAAGAGCAAAATCGAATGGTAACTCACACTATTGACGCCCCAATAAATCCTCAGACTGGCTGTCGAAATTGTGGACAAAACGGTCATTTTTGGCGAGGGTGCAGAAATGCAAAAGTATACTTTTGTTGGGATTGTGGTGCTAAAGGAAGAAGAACCATTGAATGTTGTCGGCAAGGACGATCGGGAAACGCTTGGGGCCCTGGCCAAAATCCAGGAGTGTCAGGGCCAAGTCAAAAGAACCGTCAACAAAATTAAAGATTTTGCAATACGATACCACCAAAATTTTTGCAAACGTTGAAATCAATAATCATCGGATTGAAGGAATATTGGATACAGGAGCAACCCGTAGCTTTGCGAGCCAATCACTCGCTCAGGAACTAAGAACACAGGAAAACAGGCAGGTAATCAGTGCAAATGTTCGCATGGCTGACGGAACGGTAAGGAGTGTCACCGAGTCACTGCTCGTTGAGATAAGATTAGGCTCCACCAAATGTAAAATCTCTCTCCTAGTTCTTCCGGATGTCACAGAGGAATTAATACTAGGTATGGACTTCTTAATCGGAGCTGGCGCATGCTTCAGCTGTGGTGGTGAAATGATAGAGCTACGTAAAAATTATACAGGAACCCAGAGTTTACCAACATGCACGGTTATACGAGAGTCACAGGGGATATCCCAACAGGAAATAGATAATTTTTTGACTAAGGAGTTAGAACTTTTCAATGAACTGCAAGGCCCCACTAATATAACAAAACACAAAATTGTAATGACCGATGACAGACCCTTAAAACAACGATATTATCCGAGGAATCCAGCAACGCAGGATATATTAAATAAAGAAGTAGATGAGCTCCTGGCGAAAGGGTGCATTGAACCGTCAACCAGCTGCCATAGTGCACCAATAGTTCTGGTGAAGAAGAAAACGGGTGGCTGGAGACTATGCGTAGACTATCGCCAACTTAATGCGAAGTCGGTTCCAGATGCCTACCCGCTTCCAAGGATCCACCACATTTTAGATAGGCTACGAAATGCAAAATACATAAGCAGCTTAGACTTGAAAAATGGATACTGGCAGATCCCAATGGAGGAGGCGAGTAAGCAATACACTGCTTTTACCGTCCCCGGACGTGGTCTATACCAATGGCGCGTCATGCCCTTCGGGTTACATTCAGCACCGGCTACATTCCAAAGGGCGCTAGACAGAGTTATTACCCCGGAACTTGAGCCATATGCGTTTGCTTATCTGGATGATATCATAGTCACAGGAAGTTCAAAGCAGGAACACATGGCAAAGCTAGCAGAGGTTTTCCAGCGATTACGGGATGCCAACCTAAAACTAAATGTGGAAAAGTGTGAGTTCTTTAAAACAGAAACAAAGTACTTGGGACACGTAGTTAGTGGCAAAGGAATTCACACTGATCCTGATAAGATAGCAGCCATCGAAATGTTGAAACCACCCGAAAATCTACGCGAATTACGCAGATGTCTAGGTATCGCTTCGTGGTACCGCCGATTCGTCCCTGAATTCTCAAACATCGTACACCCTATGACCACTCTTCTTAAAAAGGGTAAACATTGGAAATGGACAGGCGAACAACAAGAAGCGTTCGACACTTTAAAAAAGAAACTCACAGAAGCTCCCATTCTTGCGTGTCCAGATTTCACCAAGAAATTTATCCTACAAACCGATGCAAGTGATTTTGGACTAGGAGCTGTGCTGACCCAGGAGATAGACGGAATAGAAAGGGTAATCGCTTATGCCAGTCGACATCTTGTCCAAGCGGAGAAAAACTACTCCACCACGGAAAAGGAATGCCTAGCAATCATTTGGGGTATCCGGAAAATGCGCTGCTACTTGGAGGGCTACCAGTTTACAGTGACCACTGATCACTTATCCCTCAAATGGCTCAATTCCATCGAGAATCCATCAGGCCGGATTGCAAGGTGGGCTTTAGAACTCCAGCAGTTTAAGTTTGATATACAATACAGGAAAGGTAAGTTGAATATTGTCGCTGACGCCTTGTCACGCCAACCACTGGAAACCCTACGACAAACTACGGTAGAAGCTACAGAATCCCAGACATGTCAATGGCTGGAAAAGAAGAAAGTCGAAGTTCGAGAGGATCCAGCAAAGTATCCAGATTTTCTAGAAGAAAACGGACAATTATATAGACATATACCCAGGCAACCAGGAGACGAAGATAATGCCCCTTGGAAACTATGCGTCCCTTCATTCCTTCGTAGTAGAGTCCTGCAGGAAAACCACGATCAACCAAGTGCTGGTCGCCTTGGGGTCAGGAAAACAACTTTACGTGTGACTAGTCGTTACTATTGGCCTGGAATGTTTCGGGACATAAGTAAGTATGTCCGTCAATGCGAATTATGTCAAAAGTATAAAGTTAGCCAGCAGCAAATAGCAGGAAAGATGCTCAGCAAAATCGCAGATGAACCCTTTTCTGTGGTATGTGCAGATTTTGTAGGGCCGCTTCCACGATCTAAGCATGGTAATACTATGATACTGGTTTTCTTCGATAAGTTTTCAAAGTGGACTGAGGCCATCCCACTTCGTAAAGCAACGAGCGAAAATTTGCAAAAGGGATTCAGGGAACGTATTTTAACACGGTTCGGGGTCCCTAAGGTACTTATCACAGACAATGGTACCCAATTCACTTGTAAAGCTTTTAAGAATTACCTAAGTCTGATTGGCACAAGACTGCAACTTACTGCTCCATATACCCCACAGGAAAATCCCACAGAAAGGGTCAACAGGACCTTAAAAACCATGATTGCTCAATATGCAGACAACCAACATCGCGTGTGGGATGAGTTTTTACCAGAAATCACATTGGCAATTAATTCAAACAAGTCAGAAACAACTGGATACAGCCCAGCCTTTTTAATTCAGGGACGCGAACTACGACTTCCAGGTGCACTCTTCGATGAGATAACGACGGGAACAGGTCAGGGACTTCAAACAGCAGCACAAAAGTCCAAGTTGTAAGAACAAAAATGTGTCAAGCATCACAGGATCAGGCTCGCCACTATAATCTGCGTCATCGTCACTGGAAACCAAAGATTGGTCAAATGGTCCTTCTCAAGCAACATCACCTATCCAAGGCCGTTGATAACTTCGCGGCAAAGTTGGCTCCCAGATACGATGGTCCTTACAAAGTTACTTCGTTTACGTCTCCGGTTATCGTACAACTCAGCAAAGAAGGCGACAAGAGGGTTCACACTGCTCATGTAAGTGAATTAAAGGAGTTCCACGGCAGAGACGACGAGAGGGCGAGAAGTCTGAATTATTGACGAGCGTGAAATAATTATATGTAAATATATATAAAAAAAAAATGCATTAATTAAATTGAACTACTGACCCAAGAACCGACTTCTTCATATAATACTAAAATTTATATTATAACATATACATGGTTATTATAAAACTTAATATAATAAATATAAGCCAAATAATATAATAAATATAAAACAAAAGAATATAAAAAAAAAAAACCAAATAAAAACAAAAAAAAAAAAAAAATAAATAAAATAAAATCCTAACATTTTAAAATGTTGCATTGCGTACGGTATTTCTGCATGAAGAATGCAGGTGGGTGAATAATTGCAGAGCCACAAGACAAAAGCAACAGTCAACATCAGTCAGCGTTCACAGTCAGCGTCAGCGTTCACAGTCAGCATCTACGCCAAAGTCAGCATCAGCTTTGACAGTCAGCATCAGCATTCGCAGTCAGCATCAGCGTTCACAGTCAGCATCAGCATTCGCAGTCAGCATCAGCGTTCACAGTCAGCATCAGCATTCGCAGTCAGCATCAGCGTTCACAGTCAGCATCAGCGTTCGCAGTCAGCATCAGCGTTCACAGTAAGCATCAGCGTTTGTAGTCAGCATCTACGTCCGAAGTTTAGCGCCAGCAGCGGAAATAAGCGTCAGCAGCGAAAATAAGAGCCAGCAGTTGTGTGTGAAACCAAAGAGAAGCCACTGCGCCATCAAAAAAAAAAAAAAGGATGAATAGCCAACAACCACCACCACCAGCGAAACGGCCAGCACAAGGATATCATGTTACCAATCAAGAGGTGCTCGAGCCGAAACTTCGACGAGTCCATGCAGACAAACCAGGCGAGCCAGTACAAAGCATGACGAGTGTTACATCCTGTAATAAGGGAGCCGACACCTGCGAGACACTCAGCTCAGATGAGGAATCGTCTACGGCACTAGTAGTATATCCACCAGGAAACGGAGGTATCGCATTGTACAGGGAAGATTACGAGAGGATCTCGGCTGGTCGATTCCTAAATGATACATTGATAGATTTCTACCTCAAATGGATGATGAGACAGAAGTCACCAATGGCACAAAACAAGGTACATGTGTTCAGCTCACAGTTCTTCGAGCAGTTAAAAAAGACCACTACGCAAGGATATGCTAGGATTCGTAAGTGGACAAAGAATACGAAACTAGCTGAAAAGGACGTAATTGTGGTTCCAATAAACGAAAATTGGCACTGGTACCTAGCGATTGTGACACTGTCAAGAGAACTTAGGCATACAGCAAGTCTTGGAGAGATATGGTTGCTAGACTCATTCGCTAACGAAACAAGAGCTCACGTGGCACCAGTACTGCGCGAATACCTTCATCAAGAGCTTAGTCTCCCCGCGGATGAAAACACTATGCCCGCCCGTTGCGTTCCAGTACCACAACAGCCCAATTCAACGGATTGTGGAGTCTTTTTATTACACATGGCAGAATTGTTCTTAAGAAACCCACCTCAAGACCTCCAAAACGCTGACCTGAGCGAGTGGTTCAGACCGAGCGAAGCTATGGCAAAACGACACAAGCTAGCAGTCTTGGTTCAAATGCTGGTCAGCAAGGAACAACGTGATGTCCTTCCACGCCTATACCTACCCAGGATCCCAACCCCGAAGTACGAGCAGGAAACGCCACAAAAGGACACGAAAAACACTCCGGAAACTTCTCTAGTCACGACAGCCAGTCATCCAGATCAACAGTCCAGTTATGAGTCCAACTCCGAATCCAGTTCCGAGACAAGCTCTGAGTCTAACCCTCATTCCAGCTCAACATCTGCATCATCAAGCACCACAGGACACAGCATACTTTTACCAGACGTAGTAAATTCTACCCTAAATGGTAAAACCAACAATAAATCGCCAAACACGCCGTTGGAGTGTACTCTACGAAACGTGGATGACAACGAGGACTGCTTATCACTAACAGCAAGTTGCTCCATGGACACAGAGCAACCACTTGGAAAGGACAACAAAGCCGAAGAGACGAAGGAAACCTGGCCAGCACAGCTTACCCAAGAAATAGACGATATCAGGCGGCGCAATCGTATCCCCGGCACACCAATGCGCTTCCGCCGAGTCATACACGGTCACCATTATAGGGTTAATATAAATCGACGTGGCGAAGTCATTATTTTTCATCTGGCGGGAAGAAAGGAGGAGATGTGATGACAAATTTCTTCAGGGATAAATTTATAACACATATTTATTTCAGTTTTCCGCATAGTCTTTTTTTTTACTTTAATTATTTAAACAAATGAAATATTGATTTTTATTTTTGTTATATTTTATCATCGCATTTTCCTTAAGTAATAAAAAAAAAATAATTGAATTTAACCAAATCTTAAATCCAATTTACTTTTCATGCGCGAGGACCAAGCACCCTGTAAGGTTGCATGTTGGCAACGGGACAATCGGATGATCGAACAAACAAGAAAGTACAAGCAAAAACAACTCACAAGTAGTCACGTAGGCCACGCGCTGCTTGCTCAAAGTAAAGCAAACGGAAAAATACAAACAACAACAAACTACAAGCAGTCACTAGGCCACGCGTTGCTTGTTCTTGCAACAAGAGAACGAACAAGCACAAGAACCGAGGGTATAAAAGGGAGAACACAGAAAGTTTTTGGACAGTTGGTGAATATCAGAGATCCAGGCAACAGCTAAAGTGCGCCGCGGATTTAAGTCGAAAACTTAAGAAAAGGACATCAGGATTAAAATATCGACAGCGCTGCCAGGAACACAAAGTTGGAGCAGACATCAGCAGGATCAGGATTATCGACAGTGCTGCTCACACGGATACGAACAGCGCAGCCAACAGGGACGTCAGCAGAGACGTTGGCATCGACAGCGCTGCCATCAGGAACGTCAGCGGCGACGTCGACAGCACAGCCAACAGGGACGTCAGCAGAGACGTTGGCATCGACAAAGCAGAGTCATCGACAGCGCAGCCAACAGGGAACGTCAGCAGAGACGCCGGCAGAGAACGATACAGAAAACCGCCTTTTGTCCTTCAAGAAAGACGCAGTGACGTGAGGTAAGTGCGCATAGCATTGTCCTAGTAGAACCTCGTTAGTTTTCGCTTATTTATCGGTGTCCGAGTTTCCACTGCGCCGATAAATAAGTTTCCTTGGTCTTACACAGACATATCCTTGATAGATTTGTTTTTTTTTAAGTTTACATCTTTTATTTTATTATTAGTTAGTTTTTCGCTTGTTTATCGGTGTTCGAGTTTCCACTGCGCTGATAAATAAGTTTCCTTGGTCTTACACAGACATATCCTTGATAGTTTTTTTTGTAGTTTATATTTTTTTTTGTTCGCTTGTTTATCGGTGTTCGAGTTTCCACTGCGCTGGTAAATAAGTTTCCTTGGTCTTACACAGACATATCCTTGATAGATTTGTTTTTTTTAGTTTATATATCTTTTATTTTATTATTAGTTAGTTTTTTTCGCTTGTTTATCGGTGTTCGAGTTTCCACTGCGCCGATAAATAAGTTTCCTTGGTCTTACACAGACATATCCTTGATAGTTTTATGGAGTTTTTATTTTATTATTAAATAGTCATTTGCTTGTTTATCGGTGTCCGAGTTTCCACTGCGCCGATAATTAAGTTCCTTGGTCTTACACAGACATACCTATGATCCTTGATAGTTTTAAGTATATATATTTTATTTTTTTTTTATTTTTTTTTATTATTCACTTGTTTATCGGTGTTCGAGTTTCCACTGCGCCGATAAAGAAGAATCCTTGGTCTTGCATAGACATATCAGTTATCCTTTAGGTTAATAGTTCATTAGTCATTTGCTTGTTTATCGGTGTTCGAGTTTCCACTGCGCCGATAAATAAGAATCCTGGGTCTTACACAGACATACCTATGATCCTCGATAGTTTTGAGTTTACATATATATTTTTTTTTTATTTTTTTTTATTATTTAATTGTTCGCTTGTTTATCGGTGTTCGAGTTTCCACTGCGCCGATAAAGAAGAATCCTTGGTCTCACATTGACATATTAGTTATCCTTAGTAGCTTTAGGTTAATAGTTCGTTAGTATTCGCTTGTTTATCGGTGTTCGAGTTTCCACTGCGCCGATAAAGAAGAATCCTCAGTCTTTCACAGACACGTTAGTAGTAACCTTTAGGCAAAGTATAGCCGTACTAGGAATCCGCACGTCACGGTGTCACGAAGGGACAGTGAAGGCATTGAAGATACAGGGGAGCTGAGGCAAAGGCGAATACTCCGAACCAGGAATCCAGGATCCAAGAGTAACATCATATCTTAAGTTTATATAATTTCATACTGAATATATATATAATACGATTTATAACGTTTACAAGAGAAAATAAACACAAACATAAAACCAAATCAGTGTCTCAAATCAATAAATAATTGTACGACCCTGGACACTCGCTGATCTATCCCAGCTATAGATCCTGGGAAACAGGAAGTCGTTACAAAGTTCCCCACTGCATTAGCTCCCCATAGCTGTACTATACAAGTTAATTCGACGTCTACAAAATAATGTTGAGGAATGGAATGAATGGTTGTCGAGGATTGGGTTTTCATTAAAAAAAATATTGTTTTCACATGCGAAAAATAGTTCCAAGCAAATCAAAATTTTTTTGATCTAGAATCCAAAATTTTAACTTATTTTTATAAATGATGATCTATTTTACGTATGCCATGAAAGTTTCATTCATAGCTGGCGTCCGTGGCGTAGTTGGTTAAAGTGCGTGGCCGCTATGTCAAAGAACTTTGGAAACCCAGGTTCGAACCCCAGCAGCGACAGAAAATTATTTGAATTAAAATAATTTTTCTGTACGGCCGCCACCTCTCTGCAGACAATGGCAAACCTCAGAGAGTAATCAAAATGCCATGTAAAGCTTCTTGAGAACGAGAACTTTCCGTTCATCGCCGTTCGGAGTCGGCGTTAAGCATGTAGGTCCGGTTCTCGGTCAATTGTGTACAAACTTAATAACACGCACAACACAATTGATCATAAGAAGCTAGGTCAAAGTCCTTTCAAGGGCTGAAATGGCCAGTTATTTATTTTTATTTTTTTATGAAAGTTTCATAATTATATGTTCAAAAACGAGAGAGATATGAATATTTCAACTTTAACGCTTTTTCCACGATTTTCTTCAACTAAAACAGAAAACCGCTGGTAGCACTATCTAAAAATTAAAAAAATTTTTTTTTTTTAATTTTAGTTTTCATATTTTGATATAATCATCCCATTTTTGAACGGTCTCGGTTGTTTTTCGAAAAAATGTTTTTTTTTAATCACCCTACTGCTAGCATTACAGATAAGATATATTTAACGAATGTTAAAAATGTGATATTGAGTGAAGTTTCACTCAAAAAAAAAAAAAAAAAAAACTAAAAAATTTTTGCGCATATTGTAGTTGAACCCGCTATCACCAGATTGACAGACAGAAGCTCTAACCACATGAGCTACCAACACCATAAATAATTTAGGAAAATTAACATAATAGATTCAGCAAGAAAAATATAGATCGAGGGGTGATCTTTCTCCTATTAAATGCGTGAAAACTCGGAAAAACGAATTTTCCAAGAGATGAAAAGCTGAATCGATTTTTCAGCCCGCTCTTCGTCTATATTGTTAATTTCATCGAAATCGTTGGACCGGTTTTGAGAACTCAATTACAAACAAATATATAAATATTGCACGTTTAATAGATTTAGATAAGGGAGTAATTCTAACTGGTATCTGCGAAAAAAACACTTTTAAAAAAATGTCGTTTACAACGTTATTCGCGATTATGCTTCAATTATAATTGTGATAATTAGAGAAGATAAAAATATGCACGATAGAAGTAATTTTAAGCGCATTAATATGTTTGAAATAAGTAAAAATAAAATCACAATTGCATAGACCCCTTGTACAAGATAAAAATATGCACGATAGAAGTAATTTTAAGCGCATTAATATGTTTGAAATAAGTAAAAATAAAATCACAATTGCATAGACCCCTTGTACATTGGTCAAGACTTGAAATCAAGTCTGTGAGTTTTTGATGAAAGACGCGGACATCAACGTGAGAGAGGGTAAGTTTAAAAGGGAATAGCAACCCAGCAAAAAAGGCTACTGGTAGTTAACAGGTTAATTACCAGTAAATCTTTCCGGATTTTACCAGTTAATTTTGTAAGAGCATCGGGAAAAAATTAACCGAAAGTTCCCCGTCGGTGTGAATATATATGGGACTTTGTATCTCTCTCTAACAAGAGCTTGAAATATACATTCGTCTCTTTCGCACACGTAAAAAGGGTGGTGAATATCGTTTTCCCCATCATTGCCAAAGTAAAGAAATTAAAACTCGAAAAAATACCAGGTTAATAATATCTTTATTTTTATTGCCGATTTCAAATTTTTTTGTTTTTCTTTTCAATTTAACATAATCAAAAAAGCAATATTTTTCAAGAAATTTAAGAAATCAAAATTACATTTAAATAAAAGCACCAATGTCCTTATTGTTCTGCTATGCTGTTCAATGTTTTGGTCGGAATCGTATGAAATGGCACTTTCCAACGAAATAGCTGTGCATGAGTCGAAGTTTTTACTATTTGTTTTCATTTTTTTTTAGCACTGAAACTTTCCAAATTTAAAGAATACTTTTCGTTGGTAAATTTTTTTTCATTTTCTTTTTTCTTTTTTAAATTTTCACAAAATTCACAAAATTTTTTATCACCTTTTTCAAAGCAGCAAAAAGTTTTCTTACAAAAGACTGAAAGACTACTTTATCAAAAATAAAAAATATGTAGCTACATAGTTGTCTTATTCAAATGAAGTGAGGTGAAAATTTTATTTCAATGTGTTGGTGAAAAGCTGATATTTTTTGTAAGTGTTGGTTAAATCGGTTAGCGATTTTTTGCTGGGAAAGAACTGATTTCAAGTCTTGACCAATGTAAAAGGGGTAATACTTTTCGAATTTTTCGAATATATTACGTATTGCTATCTAGTCGCAATTGCTTGCTTAAGTGTGCTTGCATGGAAAGTGCGAAGGAGACAACTATTTAGGTAGTTGTTCGAAAATATAAAAAATGTTGCCAGATGTACTCAAATTTCATTTCTCACAACTAGAAAAAAGTTGCCATGCACTTTTTTTATTAATTTTACGTTCTAAATATGCTTTAATAAGCATGATCGTTATAAATATGCAAAAACGATTAAAAAGTGTCAAAATATGCAAATACATATGCAATATGCATTTGCATAGTTTTACCTTCTCTAGTGATAATTATCAATGGCTTGGCGTCAAGTCGTCGTTCGTAAATTATTGTGTTCTACCTAGTCCTGCCATATGTTCTGTTACACAATTTCCAGCGCTTATCGTTCAAAACTTCTTGCGGGAATAGAACCGTTAACTTTTTTTTCAGAACACATGCACTGATTTGTGAAGAATACTAGTCAGTTTGGTTTCAGCTTGCAATCTATTAACATGGAGTGGGGCGTTAAAGAGAATCGAGTCGCGGTAATAGCGTTGCATAAGTGCGGAAAGAGTGCTGGCCAAATTTTCGAGTTGCTAAAACCACTCGGAATATCAAGAATGTTCGTTTATCGTGCTATTGCTTGCTTCGGCGAATTGTCTGGAGTAGAAGACAGGCCAAAAAGTGGTCGCCCGCGCGTTGTCCGTACGAGTGCGGTAGTAAAGGCAGTGCGTGAAAGAATTCGGAGAAATCCCCTTAGAAAGCAGAAAATCATGTCCAAGGAATTGGATATATCAACCAGATCCATGTCTAGGCTGATTCGGGATGATCTGCAAATGAAAGCCTATCGTCGGTCCACGGGGCATCCTCTAACTCCTCAACTAAAAAAAATTAGGCTGGAAAGATGCAAGCGACTTTTGCAGTGGCACGCGGACAATGGCCATGAAAACATTCTGTTTACGGATGAGAAAATTTTTACCGTGGAAGAAGTTTTCAACAAACAAAATGACAAGATTTATGCCACTTCATCTAAGGAAGCGAAAAAAGTTGTTCCATGGGTTCAACGTGGCCATCATCCCTCTTCCGTAATGGTTTGGTGGGGGGTCTCCCACCATGGTGTCACATCCCTCCATTTCTGTGAAAAGGGCGTAAAAACTGGTGCAAAGGTTTACCAAAAAGATGTGTTAGAGGGTGTTGTGAAGGGTTTGACCAATACCCTTTTCAATGGACGTAGATGGATCTTCCAACAGGACTCTGCTCCTGCGCACAAAGCTAAAACCACGCAGGAGTGGCTCAGAGTCAATATTCCTGGCTTTATAGCAGCAGAAGATTGGCCATCAGGGAGTCCAGATCTCAATCCACTGGATTTAGCTTTGTGGTCAGAATTGGAGAATATGGCTTGCAAGACTCACCACAGAAATTTGGGAAGCCTTAAAACAGCATTAACCAGAGCAGCGTCCTCGATCTCCATGGAAGTCGTACGTGCGGCTATAGCCCAATGGCCACACCGTTTGAAAGCTTGTGTTAAAGCAAAAGGCGGCCATTTCGAGTGAATACAATTTTTTTTAATAACCAATATTGTCTTCTAATAAATGAAATAATTTTGAATACAATATGTATATTGGTTTTTTTTTTATAGCGTTTTATATTTGTAACGGAACATATGGCAGGACTAGGTATATCACAAAATTGAAAAAATTGAGACAAGACTAATATATATGCAAATTTTTCGAGATCTATCGATCTGTGTCATCAGTTTGCTTTTATCTTTTATAGTTTTCGAAATATGAGACATCGACTTTGTGCTATACAACACTGTTGTGACAAGCTTCGTAACCTATTGTGTTCTATGTTATATGCAAAAAATCGTGCATATAGAACAAAAACAAAGCAAAAATACTAAGTAAAAACTATAAAAGATTCTTATTTTTTGTTTTTTTTTTCTGGTTTTTTTTAGCTTCACATTGCACTTGGCAAATGAAATGAAACAAAAAAGAAAAAATCCTGCTTTAGATTGCAGTTGGTAAATAAAATGAAACAAAAAAAAAAGAAAACACCATCATAAATAACATAAGGTTAGAAGTTAAATTTTACAACAACGTTTAAAAAAAGCTTAATACTAAGAATAAGAATGGATAAGCAATAGATAAGAAGATATCATCGGAGAAAGTAAATGATGTGAAAAGTTTATACAACTTTTTATCATTTGATGCAGTGGCATACTACAATAGGGGTATTCACGGGTTGATGCGAATTGCAAGAATGCGAAAATGCAACATATTTTTCGCACTAGCGCGTGAACATAAATATTGTAACTTTACGATAGTGGAAAGAAATATATTGCCACCTTATTTCAAAATAACAAAAACTTATTTAAATCAACGTACAAACTTAGCCTTTTTAAAGTTTTACCCAGATGGCAACTATGCTTGAAAACACCCATAACATAAATCAGCTGTTTCGCATCACTGCACATTGGGCTAGGAATTTCAATAAGTGGCCAAAAGTCAAATATTTTCTGTATACAAATGATTCTTACGATTGATAACGGGACGCATTAAGGTACCCTGAGACGAAATATTATTAATATAAAATTAAAAATTACAATTTGGGAAGCATTTTAAGTCAAAAATTGCAATTTTTTTTTTATTTACATCTAAAATTTGAAATCATCAACAGTATAACTATTTCTCAAACTTCTTTAAAAGTTTTAGCACTTTTTTAAACACATTGATTACAATATTGAAAAAATATACATATATATTTTCTTTTGTTTTTAATCCTTTTTTCCACATACTAAATACAAAAAAATGAGTTTAAAAACAAAAAAATGCGGCGCCTAAAGAAGATTCCCTGAGACTCCGCTCGTAATTGAAATAATTTACATGCTATTACTTTCTTAAAGATATTTACTTGAAGAGGGATATGCACACTTTTGCACGTTTTTATTTACTTTTGAGAAATTTACAAAAAACTAACGTGGCACAGTGTAACGAGTTCTATGGGATGGGGGACAAAAATAGAAGGAATCATCGTAGGTACATACATGAAATTAAGCATGTGTCATTATTTCATAAATATATAACGCCACACAAGTTTTTATCAATATCGGCCACGCCCTTCGCTCACCTCCCATACAAAACTAAGATTAAAAGAGCAATATCTGCAGTTGTAGAAATTGTAGAGAACAAAATTAACTTGAATTTCATTAAAAAGAAAACACTTTGGGAATAAGTTTAGAAAGAGTTGTTTTAAAACATACTCAAAAATAAAGAAACCAAAACTGCATTTTTTCTTTAATTGCGTTTGAAACTTATAAAAAATTTGTTATTTTCCCATATTAATTTGCTCATTTTCGCCAAAACATGCTATGATTTTACGTGATAGATCTTTCCGAAATTTGCTTAGAAAGAGTTGTTATAAAACATAATGAAAAAAAAAAAAACAAAAATAAGAAAATATTTTACTAAACCATTTGCAGAAATCATTTTGAATAAAATTAGCTTTTTTTTTTCCTCACTAAAAACATATTTCATAATTATGGTCTACATTTTTTTTTGCGTGCAATGAAAAAAACTAAGCGACACTACCCTCACGCTTGAAGTGCCAGAGCAAACTAGGGTGATTTTTTGTTTCATGGTAGACGGTATAATAGCTGAATTACAATACTGCGTTAGGTCGGTCGGCCTTTGACCGTACTTTGGTCTCCGTTGTAAAAACTTTACGATATAAGCTGTCAAAACGGACGACCTCAAACTTTGCAAAACTAAATGTTGCGTTGACAGATCGTGCGTCTATCATTTTGGTGATGCCAATAAAAGCAGCTATACTAAAAATCCCACAAAACGTCCCTTTTTCCGAAATCATGCAATTATAATTTTAATCAATGAAAAATTAAAAGATATTGTCATAAAATCATTAAGAACCATAAAACCTACTTTAGAAAGCTAAGATCTTTTTATTAAGTGTAATATAATCTGCGAAATAATGAAAAATGTCACATATGAACGTGAAAATTCGGACTAGAAGCTTCAAAATAAATGAACGCTTTCCAATTTAATGATAAAATGTGAAATTAAATTAAAATTAAAAATGGAATTTCTGGAAACACATTTCAGTTTTAATGGCAAAAAATTTTTCTTTGATTGATCGATATTTTTATATATATACTAGCTGGTACCCGACGCGTTGCTGTCGTAGCGGAAATAATTTCTATCTCTATCTGAATCTCAAACTCAGTCTCAGTCTCAGTCTCAATCTCAATCTCAATCTCAATCTCAATCTCAACCTCAACCTCAACCTCAATTTCAATCTCTATCTCTATCTCTATCTCTATCTCTATTTCTATCTCTATCTCTATCTCTATCTCTATCTCTATCTCTATCTCTATCTCTATCTCTATCTCTATCTCTATCTCTATCTCTATCTCTATCTCTATCTCTATCTCTATCTCTATCTCTATCTCTATCTCTATCTCTATCTCTATCTCTATCTCTATCTCTATCTCTATCTCTATCTCTATCTCTATCTCTATCTCTATCTCTATCTCTATCTCTATCTCTATCTCTATCTCTATCTCTATCTCTATCTCTATCTCTATCTCTATCTCTATCTCTATCTCTATCTCTATCTCTATCTCTATCTCTATCTCTATCTCTATCTCTATCTCTATCTCTATCTCTATCTCTATCTCTATCTCTATCTCTATCTCTATCTCTATCTCTATCTCTATCTCTATCTCTATCACTATCTCTATCTCTATCTCTATCTCTATCTCTATCTCTATCTGTACCTCTATCTCTATCTCTATCTCTATCTCTATCTCTAACTGGAAAGACTCGTGGAAATTGATAACCAAATTTCGAGGCTGTGCTACTTACAATTCCAAAGTTATTCGATATCGCAAGTTTGGCTTATATGGGCGGAGCCACACCTCCTTGTTCAATGACGTCTCAGTTTTCTAGTAGAAGAATATCACCCAATATTAATTCCATACTGAATTTCGTTGTTAAACGACATTTAGTTCCAAAGCTATCTGATATCAAAAATTTAAAGTGTATGGGCGGAGCCACACCCCTTTTTTCAAAACCCATCCCAGTTTTATAGTAGATATATCACCAAGTGGCAACTCCATACTGAATTTCATTATTATACGGCATTTAGTTCCAAAACTATTCGATATCATAAATTTTAATTGTATGGGCGGTGCCACACCCCTTTGGCCTATACTGGCTCAATTTTGCAAGTCGAAAGACACGACTAAATAGAACGTTCTAACCGAGTTTCATTAATGTGTGACTTATAGCTTGAAAGTTATACTGAAAATTTGGCTGAAAAATTGCCACGCCCCACATTCAACGCCCATAAAATTTTACGTGTGGAACGGCTCTTGTCAATTGAGATAGAACACCGAATTCCGATACTATGCGACCTATAACTTCAGAGCTATTCGCTACCGTAGATTTGGGTTGTATGGGAGGTGCCACGCCCCCTTATTTTAGGGGGATGAAAAATAGATGTTGTTCGATTCTCACCCCTGACTAATATCCTCGCTAAGGATCACGAAAATCGGTCGAGCCGTTTCGGAGGAGTTCGATCACGCACCCCGTGACAGAAGAATTTTATATATTAGATATATATATATATATATATGTATATTGTTTTTTTTTTATAAAATGTGATTACTTGATGTCATTATTTTTCTTGTTTTTGTCAAAATTACTGCTATTTATTATTATTATTACTGTTAATTTTTGCCGAGATTTTTGCAAATTTTGAGAGCAAAATGTAGGAAATTTCGTCAACAAAAGCAAGTTGGAAATATTCATGTAAATTTGTGTATGGAAGTTTTTTGGTACGGTGCGTGTTTTGGGGCAATTTCAATCAATTTTTATCCACCTTGAACACCAGAGGACGCTTAAGTACAAATTTTAAGAAAATCGGTATATAGTGGTTTTCATGTACGCTGAGTGTTTGGCTGCTATCTTTTTTGAACCATATTGAACACCAGAGGGCGCTGTAGTACAATTCTTTATGCGATTAAAATGAAAATTGGTATATTGTGGTTTTGAGGTACGGTGAGTATTTTGGCGCTATCTTCTTTGATCCAACTTGGACACCAGTTGGTGCTGTAGTACAAACTTTTTACAAAATCGCCTAAAACTACAATATGCCTACCATAGGCGTAGAAGGATATCACCAAGTGGTACTCCATTGTGAGTTTCAATGTTCTGCGACTTTAATTTCCATGTATGGGCGGAGCCACACCCCCTTGACCAATGCCTGTCCAAATTTATTAGTAGAAATGCATCACCAAATAGTAATTCTATTCTAAAATTCAACGTTTTGTGACTTACTTTCATAGCCTATGCGATATCAAAAATTGTAATTGTATGGGCGGAGCCACACCCCCTTGTACAATGCCCGTCTCGGTTTTCTAGTAGATGGGTATTACCAAGTGGCAACTCCATACCGAGTTTCATTATTATGCGGCATTTAACTCCAAAGCTATTTGATACCATAAGTTTGACTTATATGGGCGGTGCCATGCCCCCTTGTCCAATGCTCACTCAATTTTTCCAGTCAAAGGACAAGACTAAATAGTACATTCTTACCGAGTTTCATTGATATGTGACTAATAGTTCGAAAGTTATACCCACAATTTGGTAAGCCGAAAAAGTGCCACACCCTTTTCCCAACGCTCATAAAATTTTACCAGTGGAACGGCACTTGTAAATCGAGGCCGAACACCTAATTCCAATGTTGTGCGACCTATAATTCCAAAGTTATTCGATATTGCAGATTCGAGCTGCCACGCCCCCTTGTACAATGCTAGCTGAATCACTTGTAATTAGTGAGTACTTGGGTACAACTTTACAAAAACAAAGTGAACTGCATTTGCCAATCTACCTTACCACAACATTCCTTTGTGTGTTATATTATTCAAACAATGATATTACGGGTATTCGTCCTCAACCAACCTCATTAAAATATCTAATTGACCAATATATAAGTTTGCCATTTTGCATGAATACCCTTATAATATTATTTATAATATACTAAAAAATGCATACATTTTAATAGGATATACAATTGAATAATATTAATATCATTCTAAATTCATCAAAATCATTATTATACTATTTAAGCAGCATGTTAATTTAAAAAATTTTATCAATTTAAAAAAAACTCGCATCAAAATATATATTCCTACGATAATCCTATGAAAATCTTAGTTTTCCATCGAAATCCAAGAATACCCACATTTTAGCATTTCTCAACGAAAATGCAACCCAGCGTTAATATGGAATGTCAAAAGCACGAGCTAGTAGAGCATGTCGCTACTCATAGCGTTGATCGTACGTCACCCCCTCAAATTCATTTTTACGGGATGAGGTCGACGCAATGCATGAAGTCATATTTTGTGTTGCTTCATAAGAACCCATTGTTTCTAGTCGAGCTGTCAAAGGCCGACCGACCTAACGCAGTATTGTTAAGTATTGTTAACGAATTTAGAAGACATGTTTAACCGAGCGATGGATTCATCGGACCCGCTTGTGTAGTCTATGTCTATTCGTTGTAGAGTCTAATTGCACCTGAATTTGAGAATGACTCAGTTCATAATAATGAAACAATTTCAGATTCAGAAGATGATGGTCGAATTGGTCGAAAATGAAAATGATTATTTGAACAATTTGTTTCTTTCGGATGGAGAAAAAAACTTGAAGGTAAAATAAAAAATAAAATGTTAAATGAACAAAAAAATAAAACAAAACAAAAATTTTAATAGGAAAAAAATCAAAAACAAATATATAAAAAACAAAAAATAAAAAAACATACAAAAATAAAAAAGCAGAAAAAAATAAAAAAAAACATGGGGTTCTCCCCGCAAACTCCACGTGGTGACCCTGGAAACTATATGCATATGTCATTTATGTAGGCTAATTTCGGGTTTTTTGATTCTCGATTTCATAACATATTTGTTGTTCTAAAAGTGTTATTTTCTAAAACCTTGTATATTTATTTTTAGTTCACACATCAAATGTCAGATTCGCTAAAAGCAACGCCTTGATCTGTCTCGTATCCCGCCTTTTTTTTAATACCACAGAATAAATAATAACCAAACTACAGTTTTTATTAAATAGTGCCACGCTCCATTGTTGGATCCCAATCACTTTTTCTAAAATTCTCGGAAACGATTGTACCTACTCCTGTACCCAATTTCAATGCCCTATTCCCAACACTAACTAAGATACGGCATTTTACTAATAGTGACACGTCTCTTTGTCAAATCCAGTCCAATTTTTCATCATGCTCGGGAATAGATCCCACAAAACACTGTACCGAATTTTTATAACCTAGTCCCACTATTAGACGTGATACAGTATTTTATTGATATTGCCACGCCCCATTATTGAGTCCCGCCCACTTATTTTTCCGTGCTTGAAGAAGGTCCTGTGTTAAGTATTCTGTTCCAATTTTTATTTTATTCTGTCTATACATCGCCAAGATATGAGTTTTGGCCACTTTTTCAAATTTCTGGCCCAATGTGCACTGTTTGTGCGCTTTCGCAATAGGTTTGAGCAGTGCGTAATTCAAGAAGAGTTGCAAAATTGCTTCTTATGTGTTTGTTGTTGAAATGAAGCAAAAATTCGCAATCTTGCATTTTCGCATCGTCGCAACTGTGTTTCGCATCAACCCGTAAATACCCCTAATAATTTGTTTAATACAATTTAAAACATAGGCACAACTTTTTGTCTTCGTTTTTTTAACAAACTTGCTTCAATTAAAAAATGTCCGTAAACCAAGCATGAACTTCGTGGAATCGAAGTCAAATGAATTTGGTTAATTTTTTACTTGATTTTGTAGTCGAAACTTACCTTTTAACTCTTTCAGGTTTGGTGGTTAATTATCTAACCACTTACTGTTGCTCGTTTTGCGCCACCTATTGACAAAATATTAAATGATTACATTTTTAAAGCCACCGTTAATCATTTCTTTCGAGACTTTGTCGCTAGAGTGCACTGGTTATGTTTTTATCTTTACTTTAACTTGGGGAAATCCCTTGATTTTTTAACATGTCAGCTGTGATTGAAGTAAAGCAGCATAAAGTGTTTATTATTCAACGAGAGCAGTGGTGTTTATTTATTTGGTACTTGTTCTTTTGTTTTGTGATAACATATATAGAAAACAAGAGCATAATATACAAAAAATAACGTAAGTAATATGGTGGTTAAATTACTAGCCACTGTGACTATAGTACATTCTAAATAATCTGTTTTTTCACATAATTTTGTGTTGTAAATAGAATGCCGTGCATACTCAATGACCAAGACATCGTAGACATTTTGTGTGAAGATATACCTTCTGATGGTGAAAGTTTGTGTAGTTTCCAATCAGACGAAGAAATAAATCATGACCACGAAACCGATTCGATGGTAGTCAGTGACATACGTGCAGAAATGCAGCCAGAACTTGATGATTATTTTGACTCGGATGATAATATTCGCCAAGTTACAAAGATTACTGGTCTTCTGCCCCTGATATGAAGAACGTATGCATATCTTCCTTTATGCCACTCAACCGCTTTGGGTGGCATCTGAATAATTTACATTTAAATAACAATATCCTATTGCCTAAAAAGAACGATTCTAAATACGACAAACTCTACAAAATAAGACCTATGTTAGAGGCACTAAAAATAAATTTTAATAAAAATTATCACGCGCCAGAAAAAGTGGCTATAGATGAGAGTATGATAAAGTTCAAGGGTAGAAATTCCCTCAAACAATATATGCCAAAGAAACCAATCAAAAGAGGATACAAAGTTTGGATGATGTGTGCTGAGTCGGGATATTGTTTAGATTTCGAAATATATACTGGAAAGGATGGTGAGAAGATACAAACTGATCTAGGAGGAAAAGTTGTTCGAAAATTCTGCATGAATTTGAAATAAAAAAAATCATAAAGTATTTTTTGATAACTACTTCAATAGCTATCATTTGCAAGTAGACTTGTATAAGAACAATATATTGGCCTGTGGCACTGTCAACTCTAATCGCAAATTTCTACCACAGCTGAAAGAGGACAAACGCCTGAAACGAGGGGAACATGATTACAGGGTCAGTGATGAGAACGTGGCTTTACTAAAATGGAAAGATAAAAGATCAGTTTTTATGCTCACCAACTACATAGATCCAACCCAGACAGGTCTTGTTACACGCAGGGAACGCAATGGGGAGCTAAATGAAATAAATTGCCCAGAAGCTGTCATACAATATAACAGATGTATGAACTGTGTTGATAAATTTGATCAGCTGAAAAGCACTTATGCAATAGACCGGAAATCCCACAAATGGTGGCAAAGAATTTTTTTTCATTTTCTGGACTGCGCCACCATAAACTCTTATATTTTGTATAAAGAGCTACAGAAATTACACCATCTACAACTTGATCAGCTCAGTTCCAATGATTTTCAAAGAAGTGTTTACCAAGGGATCTTAGCACCAGTTCAAGCGAAAAGACCTAAATCAGGCACTAAGCGCTCAATTTCTCAACCCTCTTCTCCACTACCGATACAAATATCGAAACACAAACCATCAGTACCAAGAGAACTGTGCCTGGAAAACAGTACGCATCAGCCAGAGGTAACTACATCACGAAGATGTGCAAATTGCAGCACTAAACAAAAACCTGTGCGTACTATATGGCAATGCAGAATCTGCAAAGTTCCTCTATGCATACGTACAAATAAGACATGTTTATCTGATTTTCATCTGAATTAATTTTTTATTTTACTTGATTTCATTTTGTGCTAACCGCCACGGTGGTTACTTAAGTAACCACCCTATATCCCAAAAGCCTGAAGCAAAACTTTATTTTTTTTCTTTTATTTAATAATAAATAAACCTTAATTAAACCAAAAATACAGTTGTTTTGTATGTAAAATAAAATATGTAAAACTGTGGCCCAAAGAGTTAAGAAATTAACAGGTATAAGACTAAGTTTAAAATTAAGTTAATATTATAATATATGAAATAAAATTTTTGTTGAGTGAAATCACATTGCTTTTAATTTCTCCAATACATATAACATTTTGTTCTATCTATCTATATATATAAAAAAGGAGTTTATGTTTGTAAGGTCGCAATAGACTCCTAAACTACTCATCCGATTAGCATGAAAATTTGTGTATAGAAGTTTTTTGGTACTGTGTGTGTTTGTGGGCTATCAATTTTGATCCACCTTGAACACCAGAGGGCGCTGTAGTACAAATTTTTTACAAAACTGCCTAAAACTCATAAACTGCTTATGCGATTAGAATGAAAAGTGGTATACAGTGGGTTTCATATACGTTTAGTGTTATGCTGCTATCGTTTTTGACCTATATTGAACACCAGAGGGCGCTATAGTACAAATTTTTTACAAAACCACCTAAAACTCCCAAATTGCTCATGCGATTAGAATAAAAATTGGTATATAGTAGTTTTTAGGTACGATGAGTTTTTTAGCACTATCTTCTTTGACCCACCTTGGACACCAGATGGTGCTGTAGTACAAATTTTTTACAAAATCGCATATTTTTAGGTGTTTTCTTAGGTAACATGTGCAAATATTTACAAAATATAAAATATTTCTTAAATTTAGTAAAATTAAAAAAATTTCCGTTATTTTGATATCAAAAACATGAACATATCTTGAAAACTATGAAAAATTTTACTACAACGATATATTTAATGCAACAGCGTTACACAAAATTACGAAAAAAACAATCAGATATTAAATTTTGTGACTTTCGATTCAAATATCTCCGCTGCTTTTTTATATATTGTGTTAAATTTTTTTTTCTTAAAGCTTCATCAAAATACTATGAAAACCTTATTGCAAAAATACCGTTAGTTGAGTAAATATATTTGAAATATTTTTTTCAAAAAAAGTCTGAAATATTGGAGTTTTCCTCAAAAACAGACTCAAAAATTATTTTTGTTGTAAAAATAATTTAAACTCAAATTCTCAAATTTTTAACTCTATTCAAAAGTTATAACATTTGTAAGTAAAAGTTGTTTCAATTTTACGCAAAAATTAAAAACCATTTTTGTGATTCAAAAAAAACTTTTTAACAAAAAAAAAACCGACTTCAAAATCACTACAAAGTAAAAAATAATTTTAAATAATTTTTCCTATTCATTTCTTGGTCATATTTTAAAAGCTATTTATATGTATTATAATATTGGAAATCTTATCATTTTCATTTTTTCTATTTTGTTTTATTATCATCAATATACTAATTGCTTTATGTACATAAAAGCTTTTAAGTCGGCGCTTATCTTACTATGTCGAAATCTTTTTATTTTAATTTTTTCTAATTTGTTTTATCATAAAAATATTATTAACTTTATGAATATATGTAAAAGCTTTTTAGCGATTTTTTTCTTTCAATTGGCAATTTTTGAGTACGCTGAATGTAGCCAATGTGTTCCATGCATTATTTGTGCAGCTGTTACACACTATGTCATATTCAATATGAGCTTTACAAGCTCACCCAAACCAGTTTAGTGAGAATTTTAATGTGTACAAAGCTTTTAAAATTACTACAGTGTCACCAAGGCACCAAATAGTGCACGGATGGTAAAAGATCATGATTGTGTGTCAAAGATGAGCGCCGACTTCAAAGCTTTTATGTTCATAAGGCAATTAATATATTGATGATAATAAAACAAAATAGAAAAAATGAAAATGATAAGATTTCCAATATTATAAAACATATAAATAGCTTTTAAAATATGACCAAGAAATGAATAGGAAAAATTATTTAAAATTATTTTTTACTTTGTAGTAATTTTGAAGTCGGTTTTTTTTTTGTTAAAAAGTTTTTATTTCTTCCTTTTTAGAGAATATGAAATATTTTATGTAATAGTATTTTTGAGGAATATTTCAAACATGAAAGTTTGTTCTAATAAAATTTATTTTATTAATTCCTGAAAGTTTGTTGGGTATTTTCCATTTCTGTTTCTTTACAATTTTTAGTGCCACGTCCTTTCTATAATCCCGCCCACTTTATTTACCGTACCTTATAATGATTCTAGCTAGCCCTGTGCCAAATTTCAGTTTCCAAGTATCAATATTAACCGTAATATAGTACTTTCCTGTGTACAATCCCGCTCACTTTTTTAATGATTCTACCTGCCTATCTACCTGCATACCAAATATTAATACGCTAGTGTCAATATTAACTAAGATATAGTATTTTTATAATATTGACACGCCCCTTTGTTGAATAACGCCCACTTTTTTGGCCGTAATTTGCAGTAACTGTACCTACCCATGTACTAAATTTCAGCACCCTAGTGTCAATATTATTCGATATATAGTGTGTTTCTAATATTGCCACACCCATTTGTCGAATAACGCCCACTTCATTTACAGTGATTTTTAAAAATTGTGTCTACCCTGTACTAAATTTCAGTACCCTTGTGTCAATACTATTCGAGATACAGTGTTTTTCCAATATTGCCACACCCCTTTGTCAAATGACGCCCACTTTATTAACTGCAATTTGTAATAGCTATGCCTACCCATGTGCTAAATTTCAGCACCCTAGTGTCAATATTATTCGATATATAGTGTGTTTCTAATATTGCCACACCCCTTTGTCGAATAACGCCCACTTTCTTTACAGTAATTTTAAAAAATTGTGTCTACCCCTGTACTAAATTTCAGTACCCTAGTGTCAATACTATTCGAGATACAGTGTTTTTCCAATATTGCCACACCCCTTTGTCAAACAACGCCCACTCTATTGACTGTTATTTGTAATAGCTATGCCTACCCACGCACTGAATTTCAGCACCCTAGTGTCAATATTATTCGATATATAGTGTGTTTCTAATATTGCCACACCCCTTTGTCGAATAACGCCCACTTTCTTTACAGTAGTTTTTTAAAATTGTGTCTACCCCTGTACTAAATTTCAGTACCCTAGTGTCAATACTATTTGAGATACAGTGTTTTTTTAATATGACCACACCCCTTTGTCATATAACGCCCACTTTATTGATCGTAATTTTTAATAATTGTGTCTACCTCAGTGTTTTTACTGTAAATTTCAGTACCCTAGTGTCAATATTAACTGAAATTCAGTGTTTTTCTTATATTGACACGCCCCTTTGTCGAATATCGCCCACTTTTTTAAAAAAGGACCTCCGCGTTCATGGTATCTATCTGTTGACAAAAAATTACGGAAATCGGGCAAGTGCTTTAGGAGTTATCGATGTACATACATTTAAAAAAAAAAAAAAAAAAAAAAAAAAACAAACCAACCAAATTGAGAACCTCCTCCTTTTTGAAGTCGGTTAAAAACAAAGCCTACCCCTTGATTTTTTTGAAGAAATTTTTTTTTTCCAATATTGTGGTTTCATATTTTTGAATAAATGTACAAGCTAAAATAATAATTTATTAAAAAAAATTATCTCAGTATCTCTTACCAATCTAAAGTTATAGCCAATAATCTTTATTCAAAATATATTTACAAAAAGCAAAATGATGTCTGTGTGCTGGCTGGAAACTTCAAAATTGCTGAGTCGATAGAGCTGAAATTTTGGCAGTACATTTTTTTCAAGCACAAGATGGTTTTAATTTCTGTCACATCCCCTTTTACCGCCCACAAATCAATAAAAATGCTTTATTTCCTATGGTTTTCGTCGATTTGGCTACATTTTGGTAATTTAGTTTGTATGCTCACTGTCGGCAACTGTACTAAAACTGGGCAATGTCCATCTACTAGAAAACTGGGACGGGCATTATATAAGGGGGTGTGGCTCCGCCCATACAATTAAAATTTGTATTATCGAATAGCTTTGAAAGTAAAAGTAGCAGTATTTACATGCAAACTCAAAATGGAGTTACTATTTGGTGATCTCTTGCTACTGGGAAACTGTAACGGGCAGTGGAAAATGACAGTCGTGTCAAACTATGAGTCTAAGAAAAGTTTTGAATACACCTATTATGTTCCCATATAGTTGCAGGGTGCAGCAACGCGCGCCGGGCAAAAGCTAGTATGCTATAAAACAAGAAAAGTTTCGTAAATAAGTGCATATAGAACAAATTATTTTTTTAAACGCAGCTTACTCTAAAAAAACGCTTCTAAAGATGAAAATTTTTTTTGACTGAAAAAACCACAAACTCTAAAACTTTCCTTGGTAAGAAAATCGCGGCAGATTTTTCGGTTCAGTTTTTTACTAAACTTTAAACTTGATTTACCAAAAAAACATTTTTGTCATATAGAATACAATAATTTGCGAACGACGAAGTGTTATATGAAGCAACCAGCAGTTCAATTGTTTTTTTAACGCTGAGAGAAGTTAAGAGAAAGCAACAACAACCACAACAACAACAACAACAACAACAACAAAAATAATAATGCTATGCTCTTTTTATGTTTGCGTCACTCCCGCATTTTACTCTTGCTTTTGTAAGCGCTTTGTCGCTTTGTAGTTTCTCATTGTCCCATTGGTAAAAAAAGTGCTCTACATTTGCTCAGTTTTTAACCGACTTCAAAAAGGAGGAGGTTCTCAAGTTCGTTGGTTTGTCCGGGTTTTTTTTTTTTTTTTTTTAAATGTATGTACATCGATAACTCCTAAAGCACTTGCCCGATTTCCGTAATTTTTTGTCAACAGATAAATACCATGAACGCGGAGGTCCTTTTTGAAAAAAGTGGGCGATATTCGGCAAAGGGGCGTGTCAATATAAGAAAAACACTGTATTTCAGTTAATATTGACACTAGCGTTCTGAAATTTACCGTAAAAATATTGGGGTAGGCACAATTATTACAAATTACGGTCAATAAAGTGGGCGTTATTTGACAAAGGGGTGTTATCACATTAAAACACACCGTATCTCAAATAGTATTGACACTAGGGTACTGAAATTTAGTACAGGGGTAGACAAAATTTTTAAAAATTACTGTAAAGAAAGTGGGCGTTATCCGACAAAGGGGTGTGGCAATATTAGAAACACACTATATATCGAATAATATTGACACTAGGGTGCTGAAATTTAGTACATGGGTAGGCATAGTTATTACAAATTACAGTCAATAAAGTGGGCGTTATTTGAAAAAGGGGTGTGGCAATATTGGAAAAACACTGTATCTCAAATAGAATTGACACTAGGGTACTGAAATTAAGCACAGGCGTAGACACAATTTTTAAAAATTATTGTTAAGAAAGTGGGAGTTATTCGAAAAAGGGGTGTGGCAATATTAGAAAAACACTATATATCGAATAATACTGACAATAGGGTGCTGAAATTAAGTGCATGGGTAGGCATAGTTATTACAAATTACAGTCAATAAAGTGGGCGTTATTTGACAAAGGAGAGTGGCAATACAGTAGAGGCTCGGAAAAGTTAAGACGCGCAAATGTTAAGTATACGGAAAAGTTAAGCAGCTTTCAGTCACCACACGGGGCTCTAAAAAGTTAAGTGCTTCTTAACATTTTCGAGTCATATATGTGTGTGCAGTGCTGCACACAATAGTAGCAAAAAAATGTAACAACATTTACTGTTATAAATTATAAAAAATAAATAAAAACATTATAAATAAATAAAATTATTTATAAAACATTTTATAAATAAATAAAAACATATATACAAGGTGTTTAATCACATGAACTTTTTAATATCACGGAAAAGTTAAGAATTCAAAAAAGTTAAGCACCCCTAAAACAAACTACTTAACTTTTTCGAGCCTCTACTGTATTAGAAAAACACTATATATCGAATAATATTGACACTAGGATGCTGAAATTTAGTACATGGGTAGGTACAGATACTACAAATTACGGCCAAAAAAGTGAGCGTTATTCAACAAAGGGGCGTGTCAATATTATAAAAATACAATATCTTAGTTAATATTGACACTACCGTACTAATATTTGGTATGCAGGTAGGTGGGTAGGTAGAATCATTAAAAAAGCGAGCGGGATTGTACATATGGTGTGGCAATTTAAGGAAAGTACTATATTACGGTTAATATTGATACTTGGAAACTGAAATTTGGCACAGGGCTAGGTAGAATCATTATAAGGTACGGTAAATAAAGTGGGCGGGATTAGAGAAAGGGCGTGGCACTAAAAATTGTAAAGAAGCAGAAATGGAAAATACCCAACAAACTTTCAAGAATTAATAAAACAAATTTTTTTAGAACAAAGTTTCATGTTCGAAATTTTCCTCAAGAATACGATTACATAAAATATTTCATATTCTCTAAAAAGGAAAAAATAAAAACTTTTTAACAAAAAAAAAACCGACTTCAAAATCACTACAAAGTAAAAAATAATTTTAAATAACTTTTCCCATTCATTTCTTGGTCATATTTTAAAAGCTATTTATATGTATTATAATATTGGAAATCTTATCATTTTCATTTTTTCTATTTTGTTTTATTATCATTAATATATTAATTGCTTTATGAACATAAAAGCTTTGAAGTCGGCGCTCATCTTTGACACACAATCATGATCTTTTAACATCCGTGCACTATTTGGTGCCTTGGTGACACTGTAGTAATTTTAAAAGCTTTGTACACATTAAATTTCTCACTAAACTGGTTTGGGTGAGCTTGCAAAGCTCATATTGAATATGACATAGTGTGTAACAGCTGCACAAATAATGCATGGAACACATTGGCTACATTCAGCGTACTCAAAAATTGCCAACTGAAAGAAAAAAAATCACTAAGAAGCTTTTATATTCATAAAGTTAATAATATTTTTATGATAAAACAAATAAGAAAAAATTAAAATAAAAATTTTTCGACATAGTTAGATAAGCGCCGAGTTCAAAGCTTTTATGTACATAAAGCAATTATTATATTGATGATGATAACACAAAATAGAAAAAATGAAAATGATAAGATTTCCAATATTATAATACATTTAAATAGCTTTTAAAATATGACCAAGAAATGAATGGGAAAAGTTATTTAAAATTATTTTTTACTTTGTAGTGATTTTGAAGTCGGTTTTTTTTTTTTTTTGTTAAAAAGTTTTTATACCTACCTTAATGACAACATATTCGAATAAAAATTATATTGTGCAATCCTACTCGATATAAGATCGATATAAGAATTATGTATGTGAATATGTTGAAATTGTAACACAGAAAAAACTTTTTAACAAAAAAAAAAACCCGACTTCAAAATCACTACAAAGTAAAAAATAATTTTAAATAACTTTTATCATTCATTTCTTCGTCATATTTTAAAAGCTATTTATACGTGTTATAATATTGGAAATCTTATCATTTTCATTTTTTTTATTTTGTTTTATTGTCAATATATTAATTGCTTTATGAACATAAAAGCTTTGAAGTCGGCGCTTATCTTACTATGTCGAAATCTTTTTATTTTAATTTTTTCTAATTTGTTTTATCATAAAAATATTATTAACTTTATGAATATAAAAGCTTCTTAGCGATTTTTTTTCTTTCAATTGGCAATTTTTGAGTACGCTGAATGTAGCCAATGTGTTCCATGCATTATTTGTGCAGCTGTTACACACTATGTCATATTCAAAATGAGCTTTACAAGCTCACCCAAACCAGTTTAGTGAGAATTTTAATGTGTACAAAGGTTTTAAAATTACTACAGTGTCACCAAGGCACCAAATAGTGCACGGATGGTAAAAGATCATGATTGTGTGTCAAAGATGAGCGCCGACTTCAAAGCTTTTATGTTCATAAAGCAATTAATATATTGATAATAAAACAAAATAAAAAAAATGAAAATGATAAGATTTCCAATATTATAACACGTATAAATAGCTTTTAAAATATGACGAAGAAATGAATGATAAAAGTTATTTAAAATTATTTTTTACTTTGTAGTGATTTTGAAGTCGGGTTTTTTTTTTTGTTAAAAAGTTTTTATTTTTTCCTTTTTAGATAATATGAAATATTTTATGAAATAGTATTTATTCTTGAGGAAAATTTTAAACATGAAACTTTGTTCTTAACAAATTTGATTTTTTAATTCCTGAAAGTTTGTTGGGTATTTTCCATTTCTGCTTCTTTACAATTTGTAGTGCCACGCCCTTTCTCTAATCTCGCCTAATTTATTTACCGTACCATATAATGATTCTACCTACCCCTGTGCCAAATTTCAGTTTCCAAGTATCAATATTAACCGTAATATGGTACTTTCCTTAAAGTGACACATCCTGTGTACAATCCCGCTCACTTTTTTAATAATTCTACCTACTTATCTACCTGCATACCAAATATTAATACGCTAGTGTCAATATTAACTAAGATATAGTATTTTTATAATATTGACACGCCCCTTTGTTGAATAACGCCCACTTTTTTAGCCGTAATTTGCAGTAACTGCACCTACCCATGTACTACATTTCAACACCCTAGTGTCAATATTATTCGATATATAGTCTGTTTATAATATTGCCACACCCCTTTGTCGAATAACGCCCACTTTTTTTACAGTGATTTTTAAAAATTGTGTCTACTCCTGTACTAAATTTCAGTACCCTTGTGTCAATACTATTCGAGATACAGTGTTTTTCCAATATTGCCACACCCATTTGTCAAATAACGCCCACTTTATTAACTGTAATTTGTAATAACTATGCCTACCCATGTACTAAATTTCAGCACTCTAGTGTCAATATTATTCGATATATAGTGTTTTTCTAATATTGCCACACCCCTTTGTCGAATAACGCCCACTTTATTTACAGTAATTTTCAAAAATTGTGTCTACCCCTGTACTAAATTTCAGTACCCTAGTGTCAATACTATTCGAGATACAGTGTTTTTCCAATATTGCCACACCCCTTTGTCAAACAACGCCCACTCTATTGACTGTTATTTGTAATAGCTATGCCTACCCACGCACTAAATTTCAGCACCCTAGTGTCAATATTATTCGATATATAGTGTGTTTCTAATATTGCCACACCCCTTTGTCGAATAACGCCCACTTTCTTTACAGTAGTTTTTTAAAATTGTGTCTACCCCTGTACTAAATTTCAGTACCCTAGTGTCAATACTATTTGAGATACAGTGTTTTTTTAATATGACCACACCCCTTTGTCAAATAACGCCCACTTTATTGATCGTAATTTATAATAATTGTGTCTACCCCAGTGTTTTTACTGTAAATTTCAGTACCCTAGTGTCAATATTAACTGAAATACAGTGTTTTTCTTATATTGACACGCCCCTTTGTCGAATATCGCCCACTTTTTTGAAAAAGGACCTCCGCGTTCATGGTATCTATCTGTTGACAAAAAATTACGGAAATCGGGCAAGTGCTTTTGGAGTTATCGATGTACATACATTTAAAAAAAAAAAAAAAAAAAAAAAAAAAAAAAAGCGCGGACAAACCAACGAAATTGAGAACCTCCTCCTTTTTGAAGTCGGTTAAAAAAGAGGAAACACAAACGTTTTTGTTTGCGTATTAATATATATGTAGACAAATTTTTTTCAAAAAAGGTCTGAAATATTGGAGTTTTTTTCAAAAAAGGCTATACAATTGTTTTTGTTGTAAAAACAATTTAAATTCAAATTCGCAAATTTACAACTCCATTTAACATAGGCAAAAATTGTTTCAATTTTACGCAAAAATTAAAAACCATTTTTGTGATTCAAAAAGCAAGGCCTACCCCTTGATTTTTGCGATCAAAATTTTTTTTTCCAATATTGTGTTTTTTATATGTTTTGAAAAAAATATACAAGCTAAAAAATAAATTTCTTAGAAAAAATTATCTTAGTCTCTTACCAATCAAAAGTTATAGCCAAAATATGTATCCAAAAATCAAATTACATTTTGGTAATTTAGTTTGTATGCTTACTGTCGGCAACTGTACTAAAACTGGGTAATATCCATCTACTAGAAAACTGGGATGGGCATTATATAAGGGGGTGTGGCTCCGCCCATACAACTTGTATTATCGATTAGCTTTCAAAGTAAAAGTAGCGGCACTTACAGTGTTGCGCAAAACAAAAGCAACAAAATGTACTCCAGACTATAAATACATAATTTTCATAAAAACAAAATATTTCAAACCAAGCTTACTATTTATTTTCACAGAGGTATTATTAAGCTATAAAACCAATACATTACAACAACAACAACAACAACAATTGCGTTTAAAACAAATATGAAAAAATGTACAGCAGAGTCGGAATTCACTTGCGCAAAACAATAGCAACAAAGTAGAGAAAGAAGAGAATAGGTTTGAAAGAATGCGATCTAGCGGAACTTTTACAATGTTTTTGAGAAGCTGCTGTAAATTACTTTCAATTTGTGCAATATTTGATTCAGTTTGACAACGATCTTTGCATATTAACAGTTTTAGTTTTTAAGTTTTTATATATTTTTTTCACTTTGAAATAAAACTCACTACTTTCTTTGTTAAAGCTTAAAACTTTATTCATGCATTCTTTTGAAAAACTCTCCCTTATATCTTAAATCTTAGCTTATTCGTAACAACTAATACACACTTAAAATACACGTATATGTAAGTTAAAAAGAATCAGTTGCTGCATTGACACAAACAATTATTGGGTCGCAGCAGCGAAAGACTTTTATTTTGTTTACGCAATGAAATTGTATCGAGGCACTTTCTTACTTTGTTGCTGAGTATGAAAAATGCTGATCGATTCAATTTCATACATTGTTGCTGTATTTCGATCCACTTGAGTTTGAGTGCACAATGTTGCGACACTTTTTAACTATGTTGCAACGATTGAAAGTGGATCAATAAAATTATTAAAAAAAAGAATGAGTGCACAATGTTGCGACACTTTTTAACTATGTTGCAACGATCGAAAGTGGATCAATAAAAGTATTTAAAAAAAAAGAAAAAATATGCAATTTAAATTATTTGCACATGAGTGGATTGAATAGGGCCGGAAGGGTCATATTCTACAGTGGCGGATTGTACTGTTTCTATAACTCGCCCCCCTTTAGTCTGAGGCTCCGACGAAGATTTTGATTTAAAGTAAAAGATTTTAGTGTGTCTGAATTTAAAATACATAAAAATTATAGCAATTATTGTTATGTTAATAAAAATACTGGGGAAATTTAATATTGAAGTTTTCAGCAAATTTTGAGTTAAAGTTGATTTAATGAAATCTCTAGTATTACTGTATTCATTAATGTTTAAGTGATCTAATTGTTTTTCACTTTCTATTTTCTTTTCCTTAATATCTATTTTTGTATATGGTAAAATATTGTATTCTTTAATTTTTAAAAATTTGTTTTTAAAAGTTAAATTTCTTAAGTTTATTTTACAATTTCCAAATTTAATTAAGCTGTTCTTATATAATGTTATGTTCTGTTTATTACAATTTTGGATTAATTGATTTCCATTTAAATTTTTAGCAATTATTAATCCTTCTGAAATTTCTTTAATGGTTTTCACATGATCAACTCTCATTTCACAGTGTGCATTTTCTGATTTAATTATTTGACTGATGCAATTATCTTGAATAATTTTTAAATTTTGTTTAAGGTTGTTTTTAACAGTTTTGTTATACAGATTTTTCTCTTCGTCTACAATAAATGTGTTTTCTGTTAAAAGGATTGATTTGTTTTCTAAATTCGGAATTGGCTCAATTAATATAGTTGAAAATTTCTTTGTTGAGTAATTTGGAATCATGATTACAATAATAATCATGATTAATGTGTCATAATGTGCTACAGTTAACTTAATATCTCCTAATGCTTCTAAATCCGATACTAATTCTAATTCTACATTAGTAAGAATATTTCTAGATAATATGCCTAGTTTACTAGTTAAAATAATTTGTTCAATGTCGTCAACGTGGTTTCTTAACAATGTAATGTCATAGTTAAGTTGGTATATATGCTTGAATATGTCCAATTCGTTTTGTTGTTTTTTAGAATTGTCTGAAAGTATGTTTTTAATGAAGTCTTGTTGGTTGTTTATATGTGTAGTAATATTTTTAATTTGGTCTGAGATTTGTAAGTTTATTTGTATTTGTTTGTTGGATTCTGATACTAGTTTTGTGCTTGTTTCAGACAAATTTTCTAATTGTGTCTTTATAAGTAGTTCGTCGTCATTATCCATAGTTCCTGCAACAATTTTGAGTCCTTTACCTAAAATGTTCATGAATCCTCTTCTTTCTCTGGAATGTGGTCTAAGTCCTTTTATTTTATCGTCGAGTAGATTAAAATTGTTAAGTAAGGTAGCGAAAGATGTATCATCTTTTCTTACTTGATTTTTGATGATGTCTATGTTATACTTAATATTTTCCCTATTGACTTCAAATTCTGTAGTGTTTATTACATGAAGGACTTTTACAAAGTTTTTTATTATATTAACTTGCCCAGTTCGTATATTGATGTATCCGTTGTTCTCGTTTATATTTTGTACTTCAATGTATTGAGCTATCGCGAATGCTGGAATTATTATCCACAACGTTGTTTTCATTATATTCTTCATGGTTCTGTAAAAATAAAATAGATTCATCTTATGGGTTTGTCTGGAATTGTTTGTTTCGTTTTATATGTGCTTTATAATACTTTTGTCCTTTAAAAGTAACGTGATTTTCGTCTAATTCTTGTACATTTGCTTTCTTGAATCGCGAGTAATTTTTACCTCCTCGAACTTGTTTTATATATATAGGTCCTGACTGGATTTCTATATCTTCTCTATTCTGGTTGAGTTTACTAATTTTGTCTTCTTTTTTTTTAACGATTCTCTCTTTAATTGTGTTATAGTCTTCGTGTGTTATCGTTCCGTTTACAAAATCTATAGGTTTGCGTCCAGTTGTCGAATGTATTGTATTATTATAGTATTTAATTATTCGGAAAATTTTTTCTTCTGTAGTTTCAGTATCTCTATTAGGGTCATGTTTGAGTATTCGTATATGCTCATTAATTGTATTGTGTAATCGTTCGACATCTGAGTTTGAAGTGTGGTTTCCACTGGATGTAAAGTGTATTTCAATGTTATTTTCTCTAAGAAATTCTTGTAATGGAATCGCCTTAAATCCTAACTCATTATCAACTATTATTTTCTTTATATGGCCTACATTGCCCAAATATTGTGTTATCGCTTTTTTGAATTCTGTCCATGATCTACCTACTATTTTTATTGCTTGTGCGTGTTTTGAAAATTTATCAATTATTGTCAGAAAAAGTGTACCATGTAAACTATAAAAAACATCCACGTGTACCACCTCTTTTGGGCCGTTAGGTGTTTCCGTAAGTTGAAATTTTAACTTTAATGGTTTTCTTTCATATTTCTCTTTATTGCAAATTTCGCAATTATTGATGAATTTTGTTATTCTGTCTTTTAATTTGGGATTATAAATATCTTCTTTTATTTCAAGGAAATTTTCATTAATACCTCTATGATTGTTTTTTAAGTGTTCCTTTTTTATTATTTCTGCTAGTTCATTTTCGTCTTCTATATCTTTTAAAAGTTTTTTACATCTGACTATTATGTAATCTTCTCTAAACTCTGTACAGACTGTGTCTAAAAAAACTTTAAAAAATGTTTCGTCTTCAATATATACCACTATAGTCTTGTGTTTGTAAAAATGGTTATGAATTAACGTTCTTACTGTGTCTCGGTCCAGGGTTTTAGCAAGAATAGTTGTTCTAGTAGATCGAAAAATGTTAACTTTTTTTATCTTTAAAGCTCCCGAATTTATTTTCTTTATTATAAACTGTGTTTTGTAGAAATTAAGCGGGCTTTCTACTTCTCTAATAACATTAGTTTGTTCTTCTATTTCAGTGAGGTTTATTGTTACACGTGATAATGCGTCGGCATTTCCATTTTTTGTGCCTTTTTTAATTTTAATTTCATAATCAAATTCTGAGATTTTTAATCTCCATCGGACTAGTTTTGAATTTGGTTCTTTGATATTGAATAACCAAGTTAATGGCCTATGGTCTGTCTCTATAATGAATTTTCGGCCAAAGAGATATGGTCGGAAATACTGTGTAGCCCAAACTATAGCTAATAGTTCCTTTTCTATGGTACTATAATTTTGTTCGTGATTATTTAACGTTCTGCTTGCGTAGCATAATGGGTGTCCGCTTTGAGACAGTATTGCTCCTAAAGCGAAATTACTTGCGTCTGTTTGCAAAACAAATTGTTTATTAAAGTCTGGGTATTGTAAAATTGGGTCGTTTGTTAGGAGTCTTTTTAATGTATTGAAACTGTCAATGTATTCTTGATCTTTAATGTTTATTTTAGTGTTCTGTTTCAAATATTTTGTCATTGGTTTTGCAATTTTTGAATAGTCTTTTATAAATTTTCTATAGTACCCTGTCAGTCCAATAAATTGTTTAATTTCCTTTGTCGTTTTTGGAAGGGGAAATTTTTGTACGCAGCTGACTTTCTCTGGGTTAGGCTTTATACCATCTTCTGTAACAATATGGCCCAGAAATTCGGTCTCATGTTTCATAAATTCAGACTTATCTATCTGCACCTTTAGATTTACATCCTTAAGTCTTTGTAAAATTTTCGACAGTGATTCCACGTGCTCCTGCAGGGATGTCGAAAATATTATTATGTCATCAAGATAGACTAAGCAGATCTTGTTGATATAATCAGATAGAATATTATTCATCAAACGTTGAAATGTAGCGGGGGCTGTCTTCAGTCCAAATGGCATCCTCAAAAACTCATAATGTCCATTTTCGACACTAAATGCAGTCTTTGGAATGTCATTCTTGGCAACTTCAATTTGATGAAACCCCTTAGGTCCAACGTAGTAAAGTACTGACATCTTCCTAATTTCTCTAGGATTTCGTCCATGTTTGGAATAGGGTACTTATCATCTACTGTGACTTCGTTAAGTTTGCGATAGTCAATAACAAGTCTCCACTTGCATTCCTTACTTGCATCCATTTTTTTTGGTACAACCCAAACTGGAGCTGAATAAGGTGACTTACTTGGGCGTATGATGCCTGAATCAAGCATCTCCTGAATTTGTTTCTGTACTTCATTTTTATGAATGTACGGATATCGATAGGTTTTGACTGCAATAGGAGCATGTTCGATCGTCCGAATTTCATGCTTTATTGCATTAGTAAACGTTAGTTCGGATTGTTTGTTATAAAATGTTTTATTAAACCGTTTTATTACTGGTAGTAATTTTAATTTTTCTTCTTCGTTGAGATGTTCTATTCTAATTTTTTCTAATAATTGCTGTGTTTCACTCTTATGATCTTCTGATATGTAAAAATTTTCACTTGTTATTGTAAAATTAATTTTAGTTGCTATCTTTTTTACGTATAGATAATTAGTTCTAAAATCTATTTTTGCTTTTATAAGTCTTAAGATATTGTTACCTATAAGACCATGATATTGATAGTGAAATCTGCAAACGTAAAAATCTACCTTTTGCTCTTGTGGTAATGGTCCACCCAATTCCTCAAACAAAGGTATTTGCACTTTTTCACTAAGTTTTATATTATTTTGCAAGGTTTTAATGTTAATTGTTTCGGTGTGTATTAACCATTTAGGATCACAGATTTCTGGATTAATTATCGAGTGGGTTGCTCCCGTATCGATTATAAATCTTAAATCATGTGTTTTTGATTTAACAGTTATATAGGGTAAGTTTTTGGTGAGGCTATTTGTCGAAAATTTTTCTTTACCTCAACACTATTAACACTAGATCTATTCGGCCTATTTTGAATTTCATGGGTATTGATATCCATGTATTCTGGATTATCAATGGGTCCATTAAAGCGTTCTGGAGGTGATCCATTGAACCGATTTTGTTCTCTGAGGGATGAATGATTATTATTATTTCCATTATTTGGTTGCCTAGTAACTGGATTATGATTAAAATAATTATTTCTCCTGTAATTTGAATTATAATTGTTATTCATCTCTCTAGAAGATGAATTATAGTTTGGATAATTGTTTCTCTTATGATTCGAGTTATAATTATTCGGGTTATAATTATTATTAGTGTTATTTTGACTTTCGGTAAATGAATTACGGTTTGAGTTATTTTGGGTTTTGTTATTCTTGGAGAAATTGTTTGTACTGTGATTATTACTATAGTTTTGATTTTCTCTTTTTCTGAAATTTTTATTCAAATTATGTTGAGGTGTATTATGCTGTATGGTGCTTCCGCTACTATAAGCATATCCTGCCTCAATCAATATATTTATTGCTTGCTCTAATGAAGCTGGGTTTCTACAAAAAATAATTGATTTCATTGGTTCAGGTAACTTCGGTTTGAAAGTCTGTAACCCTGTTTTAATATTTAATTCAAGTGTTCGTTGAACTTCTTCGTCAGCTACTGCTTGTCCTAGTTCAAATGAAGTTTTTGCATTAAGCCTGCGCAGAACATGCTTAATGTTATTATAAAAATTCAAACTATTTGTTTTAAAAGAAAGTCCTCTTAATTCGTTAAAAAGCTCGTCAATTGAACTCCTATCAGAAAAATTTTCTTGTAGAATATCTTTTATATTTTGCCAGGATGTAGCTTGTCCATTTATTTCGATTGCTTCTCTAGCTTTTCCTTTCAATTTGGATTTGATAATATCTGAAAATATATTTTGAGCTAGTTCATCATACTGTCTTAGTTTTGGTATAATCCTATCTACCAATCCTACGAAGGTATGTAAATCTTCTAGATACCCACTAAATTCTGGTAATCTTTCCAAATATTTTAATGGATCTATACTTAACTCTAAATTTGTCATGTTTGAATTTGTATTTATATTTGCACTTGAAAGTAAACGTGTGTGTTCACCTAGAGTTTGTTCGAAATTTTCAATTGTTTGGCCTAGTTGTATTAAGCTGTGTTCCATTTACTCAACAAAGGAAAAATAAATTTTGTTTTTCCAATTCTGAATTCACTGTATTTTTGTTATTTGTTATTTTTAAACAATATTCACTTTATATATATAAAAAAAAATTTTTACGAAAATATATGTACTTAAAATTGCAGAGAATTATAATATATTTAAATTAACTTACTGTCTGGTGTCTTTTTTTTAATTTAAGCGTTTACTCTGTTGTTGTCACGCTTCTGTTGTCTCTGCTGCTGTTGTCCTTGTTACTTTTATATCTGCTACTGTTGTCTCCGCTTCTGTTGTCTCTGCTGCTGTTGTCCTTGTTACTATTATATCTGGTACTGTTGTCTCCGCTTCTGTTGTCTCTGCTGCTTGTTTTCTTGTTACTATTATATCTGGTACTGTTGTCTCCGCTTCTGTTGTCTCTGCTGCTTGTTTTCTTGTTACTATTATATCTGGTACTGTTGTCTCCGCTTCTGTTGTCTCTGCTGCTTGTTTTCTTTTTGCAATTCGCTCCAGGATTTCCTTGTATCTGTCCGAAAAATCCCAAGTATCTTCACTGTCGGATAACATTCGGAAACTGACTCCTGTCAGTTGGTTCTTAGATCCTTGTTTAAGGTATTGGAATACCAAAACGTTCCCTTGGCTTAAGGAAAAATTATTTCTTTTTCCGCTCCTGCAGAAATTGATAATTGACTCCTGTCAATATTTTTAATTTCGCCTAAATTGATAATTGACTCCTGCCAATATTTTTAATTTCGCCTAGTATTGTAAGGATTCTGCTCCTGCAGAATAGTTGATTACTTTAGGGTTGTTCACAAGGATCCCATCCTCGTCGCCAGTTTTAGTTTTTAAGTTTTTATATATTTTTTTCACTTTGAAATAAAACTCACTACTTTCTTTGTTAAAGCTTAAAACTTTATTCATGCATTCTTTTGAAAAACTCTCCCTTATATCTTAAATCTTAGCTTATTCGTAACAACTAATACACACTTAAAATACACGTATATGTAAGTTAAAAAGAATCAGTTGCTGCATTGACACAAACAATTATTGGGTCGCAGCAGCGAAAGACTTTTATTTTGTTTACGCAATGAAATTGTATCGAGGCACTTTCTTACTTTGTTGCTGAGTATGAAAAATGCTGATCGATTCAATTTCATACATTGTTGCTGTATTTCGATCCACTTGAGTTTGAGTGCACAATGTTGCGACACTTTTTAACTATGTTGCAACGATTGAAAGTGGATCAATAAAAGTATTTAAAAAAAAAGAAAAAATATGCAATTTAAATTATTTGCACATGAGTGGATTGAATAGGGCCGGAAGGGTCATATTCTACAGTGGCGGATTGTACTGTTTCTATAACTATTAACGACGTTAAGAACATGGCGAGGGAAAAGTTTGGAGACAAATTAAAAAGTGAAATAATTAATGACTTTTTAGGTGGTATGAAGCAAGCAGAGATAGCAAAAAAATTTAAAATTAATAGATCGTGCATTTGCCGGTTGATAAAGAAGTATTGGCAGACAGGAGATGTAAAAACTAAACATTTAGGTGGAAGACCTCGAAAAACTTCAACTCGGACAGACCGTGAAATTGTTAGGATGATAAAAAAAGAACCGTTTATTTCGTCAAAAACAATTGTAACATCTTTAAAACTGAATATTCATCACAGTACAGTACGAAGACGGGCTGTAGAAAACAATTTAAAAAGTTACAGACCAGCCAAAAAACCATTGCTTACAAGAAGGCATGTAAAAAATAGGTGATTTTTTTTTTTAGTGTAATGCTTTATAAATATTAACATTACTTCTTTGGAAAAGGTCAAAATAAGCTAAAAGACATCGCAATTGGTCAGTAAATAAGTGGAGGACAGTACTGCTTAGCGATGAATCTAAATTTAATCTAATTCAATCGGATGGAATGCAGACCGTCAGGCGACACAGAGGACAACGTCTTAAAACCAAGAACATCCTCGTCACTGTTAAGCATGGCGGTGGAAATATAATGGCGTGGACATGCTTTTCGGCTCAAGGACCTGGCCCATTTCATAAAATAGATGGAATAATGAACGGTGAGGGATATCGAGCCATACTAGAACACAAAATGCTACCCCATGCAGAGTGGAATATGCCACTTCGATGGGTGTTTCAACATGATAACGACCCGAAACACACATCGAAAGTGGCAAAGGAGTGGCTAACAAACAATAGGATTCAAACTCTTGATTGGCCGGCACAATCACCTGATTTGAATCCTATTGAAAACCTTTTTGGCATCCTTAAAAGGAGAGTGGCAGGACATCGGTTTTCCAACAAAGAGGAGCTATTCAACAAGTTGAAAACTGAGTGGGAAAACCTTCCGGAGGACTGTTTTTATTCATTAGTTGCCTCGGTGCCAAAAAGGTGCGAAGATGTTGTTTGCACAGAAACTCCAACGATGATATGGAAGGGGGTATTACTTCAATTTCCCCTTACATTATGTAGCCCACGATATGTTGTTCAAAGTAAACTCAGCACTTGTGTCTTCTTTCTATTTCTAATTTTATTTAACAACAGAACTTGTCACTAACCACCAAATTTAAGATCAACTGAATAGCTAAGCAGCGACTGGAAAGGGAATGACAACAACAACGCAGTGGCTGAATGAGAAATTCAAAGTAAATACATGCAATTGTGCTGCTGTTGTTATTGCCATTCTCCCTTCCATCGAATATGAAACCAATAGCAGCAACAACAACATACATACTGGTCCAACGAAAGAACTAATAACCGTGTATATGTATGTATGTTTGTAGTTTGTGCTTGACAAAATGTGAAAACCAAGGTTAGCGTGGCTCGAAATAAAAGAATTATACAAATTAACATTAATAAATTCAAAAATAATAATAATAAATGTTTTTTAGGGCGATCTTATCCAACATGCTCCCCCCGTTGAATAACCTTTACTTCAAACGTCATCTGGGGAGGGTAAGGGAGCTACTTTATGTATTGGACGACGAAATAAACCCTTTTGTGATTTTAGGTCAACCACTCGAACTCTTCCATCAGGGCCAGGTATAGTTTTGATCACTCGAGCCAATAGCCATTGTTGCGGTGGGGTGTTGTCTTCATGAACAATGACTAATTGGCCTTCTTTGATATTTGGCTGTTCGGTGAGCCATCTTGTTCGTGTTTGAAGCGACAGGAGATAGTCTCTGGACCACATTTGCCAAAATTGCTGTTTCAAAAACGAAATACGTTGCCAGCGAGTGAGCGACGTGTGTTTGGTGACATCAAAATGTTCATCGGGCAAAGCGATTAATGATGAACCGATAAGCATGTGGCCTGGTGTTAACGCTTCTCCATCATTGGGGTCGTCTGACATAGGGGCAATCGGACGAGAATTTAAAATTGCCTCGATTTCGACGATGAGAGTCTGCAACTCTTCAAATGTAAGATGCGATTCGCCAATATTTTTGACGAGTAGTGTTTTCGCCGACTTTACCGCTGCCTCCCACAGACCACCGAAATGTGGCGCTCGCGGAGGGATGAAGCAGAATTCAAAACCTGTTTGAACTGAGTAGGACTGCATTTCTCGGACCACGTCTTCGCAAAAAACTGTGTTTTTTAACTCTTTCATTTTATTATGGGCTCCAACAAAATTAGTGGCGTTGTCGCAATACAAGCGTTGAGGTATGCCACGCCTGCCCACAAAGCGTTTGAGACACAAAATGAAATTATTTGTTGAGAGATCCGAAACGAGTTCCAAATGGGTTGCTTTCGAACTGAAACAAACGAAGACGGCGATATAAGTTTTGTAGGGTGCCTTACCACGGATGCGATACGATGTTAGAAAGGGACCACAAAAATCGACTCCAGTTACCAGGAACGGGCGGTGAGATCGAAGTCGATCAGCTGGCAGATTACCCATAATCTGCTGTATGAGTTTAGGTTTGTATCGAAAGCAGTGTACACAGTTACGAACTACTTTTCGAACTACATCTCGTGCGTTGATAACCCATATCTTCTGACGTATGATGCCCAGTAAAACCTTTGGACCTGCATGTAAATGAACACGATGCAAGTGCTCGATATATAATTTGACAAAACGATGGTTTTTGGGCAACAATACAGGAAATCGGGCGTCGTATGGTATCGGTGCATTTGACAGTCGGCCTCCAACTCGAAGTAATTTAATGGTGCTATTTCCAACTGTCATCTCGTGGACAAACGGCGATAATTTTTGCAGGGATGGTTGAACTAAACTTCCATTCGCCAGTGCAGAGAGCTCATCCTTGAAATTGGCTATTTGTATATGAGCCACTATTCGCCAAAATGTGTTCTCCAATTCATTCGGCTTTGTTACAATCAGGTCCTTGGGCGTCAACAATCGGTTTACTGGGCATCTGTTGAAAAAACGAAAGATATAAGTGACAATTCGAAGAAATTTCAAATAAGAAGAGTATTTTTCAATTATCTGTTCTATTATGGGTGGTGTGACGTCACGGCACGTAAAAACAGCTGCCTTTCTGCGTTCAACGATTTCAATGTTGATGTCGTCTTCTGTTTTTGGCCAATTTGAATAGTCTTCTCGAAGAAAAGCTGGGCCACTGAACCAAATTGTATCGGGCAATTCTTGAGCACTGCAACCGCGAGACACTATATCAGCTGGGTTACTTTTCGAAGGAACGTGTTTCCAATGAACATCTCGAGTTTGCTCTTGCAGTTCTGATATACGATTTGCAACGAAACAGTTAAGAGTCGACGAATGCAACTTTAGCCATTGTAAAACTATTTTGGAGTCGGTCCAGAAATATATTGCAGAGACAAATTGTTCGATTTTCGGTTTTATTTTGTGCCATGTCTTACTGAGCAACACGCTGGCGCATAATTCAAGTCGAGGTAACGATTGGGCTTTAATTGGGGCGACTTTCGATTTGGCGATCAATAATGTTGATTTGAACGTACCTTGATCAAATACACGATAATACAGACAACAACCATATGCTCTTTGAGAGGCATCCGCGAAACCATGGATTTCTCCAAATGTGCCTGGAGACGTGGACACATATCGAGGTATTTCTATAGAATGAATGTATGACAGATCTGCTTTTATCTGGAGCCACAAAGCCATGAGATGATCATTCAGGGTGTCATCCCAACCAATATTTTGGACCCAAATTTCTTGTAGCAAGATTTTACAGCGAATGACTATGGGACTCAAAATGCCAAGTATGTCATAGATCTTTGAAACAAGTGATAAAATCGATCTTTTTGTAGGATTGCCAACGTCAGGCAATTCAAATCGGTATAGGAAAACGTCTTTGCCAGGTTTCCACGACATTCCCAATGTTTTGGTGACATCAGGCTCAGTCGTTTTTATCACGATCTCGTCATCGTGATTCGAAGGGAACGTGAAAATGTTGCTATTCCACTTAGCAAGTTCTAGGCCATGCAGATTGAGTATATGGACCAATTCATTTTTCATTAGTTCCAGCGTTGCGATATCACCAGCTCCCGTAAGAACGTCATCGACGTATAAGTCTTCTCTAAGAACCTTTGAGCCACGGGGAAATGTCGAGGAGTACCTGTCTGCAATGAGAAACATCGAGCGAATCGCCAAAAACGGTGCGGCGGATAAACCATATGTTACAGTATTTAGTTGGTATACCTTTAGTTCCTGATCCTTGCTAGTCCTCCATAGAATGAGTTGGTAATTTCGATCTCTTTGGTCGATGCGAAATTGCCGATACATTTTAGAAATGTCAGCAGTAAGAGCGTATTTGTGCAGTCGGAAAGCGAACAATGTGGTAATAAGATCCTGTTGAATTGTTGGGCCAACCATCAGGACATCATTCAATGAGTAGTTAGACGAACTACGAGCAGATGCATCAAATACGACTCGGATTTTTGTTGTTGTGCTTTGAGGCTTGAGCACACAATGATGTGGTATTATATAATTGGAACCATTCAACGAGCTATTATAGGGCGACATATGCCCCAACGAGAAATATTCGTCCATGAACTCTGTATACATGGATTTCATAGTAGAATCACGTTCCAGCCTGCGTTCGAGCGACATAAAACGTTTGCGAGCAACTTCAAATGAATCACCAAGGCATTCGGGTGATTTTCTGAATGGTAGTCTAACTTGAATTCTACCATCAGAATCGATACGAGTGTTTTCCACAAAATGTTTTTCACATGCTTGTTCTTCTTCAGAATATGTTTCAGGGCCTTTGACATATTCTTCGATTTCCCAGAACTTATTTAAGGTTTTATCCAAATCAACCTCAGAAGGGCCAATAGCAAGGTTGCACGTCAGCGATGAATTAGTAGCAGCGGTGTTTGATGTGCCACCAACTATCCAACCAAAAGCTGTATTTGTAAGGCTTGGTAAACCACTTCCAAGCGAAATACGTCCATCGAGCAACGAATCGAAAAATATTTCGGTGCTGAGTAAAATATCGATACGTTGTGGCTTGTAAAATAGCGGATCAGCTAACTCGATTGTTTGTGGTATCTTCCAATGTGATGTCACAATATCATCGCAAGGCTGCTGTGCAGAGATGGACCTGGTAATTGCGAGGCACGAACTCCGTTCAAATGAACTTATTCGGGATTTAATTGTGGCTTCAACCGAGAACTTTATTTTTGCTCGTACTTCTCCGATTCCAGAAATTTCTTGAGCATATGGCCGAAATTTGAGCTTTAGCCTCTTCGCTGTCTCTTCTGTAATGAAATTAATTTCTGAACAGGAATCTAAAAGAGCTCTTACCGGTTGAAATGTGCCACAATTATCCTTGATGAGAACCACAGCAGTTGGAATTATTGCTCTCTTGTATGAGCGGGCAATTAAAGTAACAGGATTGTTGGTCTGGTCCACTGATGTTTGCGGTGGCGCAGCGTTCGACGATGATGGACCAGTTTGGCCAAAATTATTAAAAATATGAAGCATTGTGTGATGAGATGAATTGCAATTGCGGCATCGATATTTGGATGGACACTTCGATACGATATGCCCCTTGTGTAGGCAGTTGATGCAAAGTCCATTACGTTTTACAAAATTAAAACGTTCCGATACTGATAACGTAGTAAACGATGAGCATGATACAATGTTGTGCTCTGCCGAATTGCAGTAGTAACAATTCGAATTTGAATTCACGAACGTATGAGCCGATCTAGAAAATGTTGTTTTAGATTTGTTACCTTTCACTTTTTCGAAACTATCGGTTTTTCTTCCATGGCTCTCAAGAAATTGACATCGGTGGCTTAAAGTGTCGTAGCAGGTATCCCAAGATGGCAGCGTTTTAAAATCCTGCTTTTCATCATAATTCTCTTTGGTATCACCATCCACTTTAGATAAAACCATGTGAACCAAAATGGCGTTCATGACGTCCATTTCTGAGCCAAGCGACAGCAACGAACCACGAACAGCAGATACAGTGTCTATAATGTTTCGCAACGAGGCACTATCACCTTTAGCCATTTTCGGAACATTGAACAACGTATCAATATGCTCCAAAAATATTAAAACCTTATTGTCGTACCGCTCTTCTAACCTTTTCAGTGCCTTCGGATAATTTTCATCTAATATTTGAAAAGGCTCTATAACTGCTAGTGCTGGGCCAGAGAGACAATTCAGTAAATAATTAAATTTATCCACTGAAGTAATGGATTGATTTTCATGCACCATATTGTTGAACGTGGTAATAAATCTCTTGTAATCGGCATATTTGCCGTCGAAACGAGGTAATTTTAGCGAAGGGAGACGAGACGAGTTTGAAACACAGGCTACCGAAGCGTTGATAAAACTTTGATCCATTGACACAGAACCACGTTTATTATTTAGCAAACCCCTTATTTTTGCCTTTGCCGCAATAAAGATGTCCTCCAAATCACATCTTGAAGTGTCAGCGGGATTTAGCTTTTCAATTTGTCCCTGTATGTGACACAATTGCTTAAAATAAGACTCTAAAATTTGTAGCCGGCATTCTAATATGGTGGCATCAACTTTGTCGCCATCTTTTTCCACTTTCTTGTGAATGTTAGAGATGTTTCTCTTCATATTACCCCTTTGCTGCTTGAGTGACGCCAATTCTGCATCTGTAGTGTTGTTAGCGACGGCATCGTCGCCATCTTTCGACATTTTCACTCAAGAGCAACACTCACCAAATTGAAGAAAAAAAAAAAAAAAACTATTTATTTTAAATAAAAGCGCGAAATTAGAATATGGCGCTTGGAACGATGTATTTACTGCACCTTGCAAGTAAATATGTATATGCGTGTGTATGTATATGCGTGTGTGTGCCACAATTTGAGGTTATAGTTAACCTTCTCAACAAGGCAACGACGAGAAAACTATGTTTGAGCCTATAAAACTATTCGAAAAATCAAGTTAGTTGTTTCTGCTAAGAAATCACGAAAATTTGATTCCTTTCGAAAATATTTAATCGGTGGCACAATGATTTAAGCTGCTGCACGAAGATCCAAATGTATACGTATATACGTATCCATGTATGACGTTTCACAGCAAATTAGTTGATGCAGTGGTAAATCAACGACGAAAAAACACCAACAATTAGAGCTCCAAAACGTCTTTATTCTCCGCGCTGTTGATTTTAATTATTTATTAATTAATTAAACCACAACTTATGCCACTGGCCGTCCTGTCACGGTCGCCAAAAATGTTTGCACAGAAACTCCAACGATGATATGGAAGGGGGTATTACTTCAATTTCCCCTTACATTATGTAGCCCACGATATGTTGTTCAAAGTAAACTCAGCACTTGTGTCTTCTTTCTATTTCTAATTTTATTTAACAACAGAACTTGTCACTAACCACCAAATTTAAGATCAACTGAATAGCTAAGCAGCGACTGGAAAGGGAATGACAACAACAACGCAGTGGCTGAATGAGAAATTCAAAGTAAATACATGCAATTGTGCTGCTGTTGTTATTGCCATTCTCCCTTCCATCGAATATGAAACCAATAGCAGCAACAACAACATACATACTGGTCCAACGAAAGAACTAATAACCGTGTATATGTATGTATGTTTGTAGTTTGTGCTTGACAAAATGTGAAAACCAAGGTTAGCGTGGCTCGAAATAAAAGAATTATACAAATTAACATTAATAAATTCAAAAATAATAATAATAAATGTTTTTTAGGGCGATCTTATCCAACAGATGTTATTAAAAACAAGGGTGGATACACAAAATATTGATTTTGTTGCTATTGTTTTGCGCAAGTGAATTCCAACTCTGCTGTACATTTTTTCATATTTGTTTTAAACGCAATTGTTGTTGTTGTTGTAATGTATTGGTTTTATAGCTTAATAATACCTCTGTGAAAATAAATAGTAAGCTTTGTTTTAAATATTTTGTTTTTATGAAAATAATGTATTTATAGTCTGGAGTACATTTTGTTGCTTTTGTTTTGCGCAACACTGTACATACAAACTCAAAAAGGAGTTACTATTTGGTGATCTCCTCAAAGCAATTCCGTGTGTTGATTAATCACTTTTTTTTATGGGAAAAAATACCGTCCAAGCTGAGCAATGGCTTCGAAAGAATTATTCGCACTGTGCTCCGTCAAAAGCAACAATTTCCCGATGGTATTCTGAATTTAAACTTGGTCGTGCAGACACAAATGATGCTGAACGTTCAGGACGCCCAAATGAGGCAGTTGTTCCACAAAACAAAAAAAGTACACAAAATGGTATTGGCTGACCGTAAAGTGAAGGTGCACGAGCTAACTGAGACTCTGAAGATATCGAAAGGCAATGTGGGAACAATGTTACAGGAACATTTGTAGATGAGAAAGCTGCTTTCCAAAAGGGTGACGCGTTTTCTTACACCGGACCAAAAACAACAACGTGTCGATGATTCGGAGAGCTGTTTGACACTGTTTACAAAGTATAAACATGAATTTTTGCATCGGTATGTGACAATGGATGAAACATGGATCCACCATTACACACCGGAATCAAAACTTTCGTCAGATAAGGGAGCAACCGATGAAAGCAGGCCAAAGCGACCAAAAACACATCAATCGGCTGGAGAGGCTATGGCATCTGTATTTTGGGATGCGCATAGAATTTTGTTCATCGACTATCTCGAAAAGGAAAAACAATCAAAAACGATTATTATAAAGCGTTGTTGGATCGTTTAAAGGATGAATTCGCGGAAAATCGGCCCCATTTGAAGAAGAAAAAAAATTCTTTTTCACCAAGACAATGCATCGTGTCACAAAACGATGAAAACGATGGCAAAAATACATGAATTGGGCTTCGAATTGCTTCCTCATCCACCGTATTCGCTAGATTTGGCCCTCAGCGACTACTGGCTCTTTGCTGACCTCAAAAAAATGCTTGCCGGCAAGAGATTTGGCTCCAATGAAGAGGTGATGGCTAAAGCGTATTTTGAGGCGAAGCACAAATCGTTCTACAAAACCGGTATTAAAAACTCAGAAAAGCGGTGGAATAAATGTATTGCTCTTGAAAGAATGTTGATGAATAAAGAAGAATATTTGAAAAAAAAGTTTTTTTATTACTTAGTCTCGGGACTTCTTGGACCATGCGCTATTTATAATAAAATGTACAGTAGTTTCGACTATGTCGTAACACAAGACGTAGAATTATTCAATTCGCTTTTGATGACATCTTTTTTAAAAAATATTTAGCAAAATATTTATTCCATACACCTGAGCATATGACCTTTAAAAGAGTGCCGGAGAGGGTTAATATGTGTGACCGACTTTTGCATACTTTTGACCCATTACTTTTGCAAAAGGCACATTTTTGCCTTTGACATCTATTCCCTCCGACCACTTTTTAGGGGAGCTCCCATACAAATTTTATAATTTTTGTATATTTATTCCATACACCAGAGCATATGACCTTTAAAAGAGTACCGGAAAGGGTTAATATGTGTCGCTAACCCCCATTACTTTTGCAAAAGGAACATTTTTGCCTTTGACACCTATTCCCTCCGACTACTCCTTAGAGGGGCTCCCATACAAATTTTATGGTTTTTGTTTATTTATTCGATACACCTGAGCATATGACCTTTAAAAGAGTGCCGGAAAGGGTCAATATGTATCACCGACCCCCCATTACTTTTGCAAAAGGAACATTTTTGCCTTTGACACCTATTCCCTCCGACCACTCCTTAGGGGGGCTCCCATACAAATTTATGGTTTTTGTATATTTATTCCATACACCTGAGCATATGACCTTTAAAATAGTGCCGGAGAGGGTTAATATGTATCACCGACCCCCATTACTTTTGCAAACGGAACATTTTTGCCTTTGACACCTATTCTCTCCGACCACTCCTTAGGGGGCTCCCATACACATTTTATGGTTTTTGTTTATTTATTCCACACACCTGAGCATATGACCTTTAAAAGAGTGCCGGAAAGGGTAAATATGTATCACCGACCCCCATTACTTTTGCAAAAGGAACATTTTTGCCTTTGACACCTATTTCCTCCGACCACTCCTTAGGGGGGCTCCCATACAAATTTTATGGTTTTTGTATATTTATTCCATACACCTGAGCATATGACCTTTAAAAGAGTGCCGGAAAGAGTTAGTATGTATCACCAACCCCCATTACTTTTGCAAAAGGAGCATTTTTGCATTTGACACCTATTCCCTCCGACCACTCCTTAGGAGGGCTCCAATACAAATTTTATGGTTTTGTGGATAAAACCGGAAACTGTCGATAAATAGGTAGCAAACTTAAGCAAGCAAACAAAATTTGTTCAATGCTACCAAGTTCAACAACCCATGTGGAGAGTCGAAATGTCAAAATTTCACTGTCTATAATATGCTCGGATATTTAAATGGCTGCGGAATTTTGACATTTCAATAACAGATTCTGTTAAAAAAGCATGCCCCTCAAAATTACTCAGTATTACTGAGCTACGCTATTCTGTTAAAAACAACATGCCCCCAAAAGTATGCTTTCTATTTTTAATTATCAGATTTATGTCTTCACGCTAGATGGCGCTGTCTTCACCGTCGAAAAAACCGGAAACCGATAAATAGGTAGCAAACTTAAGCAAACAAAAACATCAAATGTTTGCTTTATATTTCATGTAATTGTGTAAAATTTATATAAGTTAGAGATTTCAAACATGAATTTTTCTCCCAGTGAGGATCAACCAGACCAACAAGTGCTAACATCAAAATTGTACGATCAGTACTTTAGGCACACCAAAGGCACAAATTGTGATATAAATACCGACACCTGATCACTATCAACCACCCTACTTACCTCCGAGAATGACGTATTCTACGTCAAAAAACTTTATTTCGCTTAGTTTAATCAAACACAAATTTTTGGTAATTATTTGTTTATTACCCAAATTACCCAAAACGAATTGAACAAAACATGATTTTTTTTAAAAAATATTCCAACTTTGAAGTGTCACAACGTAGCCAAAACTGAGCCTTTCCCCTAAATATTTTGTTTTTATTTTATTAATGCAATTACCTGTCGATTGATACCAATATTGTTAGGTTTTGAGTCACAAAAAAGTCTTGATTTTTGTCCATTGGCCAACGCAGTGTTTGGCGACCTGTGGTTCATATCCATACAGTATATTCATTAATTTAATTATACACTTAAGTATGGTGTGTAACCGGTGTTGAAACTACTGTGACAGGGCGTTGGTCGCATCTGGAGTCATGGAAGTGACGCCCAGGAGAGGTATGACGGATGTCGTATATTCTATTAGCATGCCACGGACGTCCTTAAGATTTATCTCCTGGGCATCAATTCCATGAAACTCGACTCCATAGCCGTAAGGCAACGTGGAATTCAGCCTATGCGGCAGGTGTTCGCGTTTCAATAATAAGGAATTACTCTCTTGCTGGAAAAAAATTAGCCTTCAAAGACGACTACGAAAAGCACCTGCGTCAGTTATTCAAAGAAAAAAAACCCGAAATTCTATGCAATAAGCTTAAGGGGCATACAAATTTCTGATGTAATGACGTGGATAAGAGACGACAGTGGCGGATCTAAGATTCGCCAGAGGGGGGGGGGGGCGAGGTAAGAGAGCAGCTTTGTATCCCAAACACTAAGAGAAAAAAAAAATTAAATTTATCCAAAAACTTTTTTAATTTATCCAAAAAGAGAGTGATTTTTGCACCAATAACGCATTTGCATAAATCGACTACGTAAATATTTAAAATTTATTTGAATACTGTTTTAATTAAATAAAATATTTAAATATTTAAACAGAATTAATAATAAATATATTAAAATTATTCACGAATCTTTTTAAAATATCTTTCAAATATTTACTATTTGAAAATAAAACTATCGCATTTAAATAAAATTTTTATAAAAATATTGAATTTAAAAAACAACATATTTAAATTGAATATGTTATTAATGGTTTTATAGCATTATTTTCTTCATATTGCGTCAAATGCCATCAAATGCCATTTGCCTGCATTATTTATTCTCTGTTTCACTTTCTTCGTTCTCTAATTTATACTATTTTTGACAGTTGGTACAATATTAGGGCACCAAATGTCAAAAATAGCACAAACTAGAGGAAGAAAAAGTGACAAATGACAACCGGGTCAAGATATTTTTGAGTAAATATCAAGTTGTCACTCCACCCTACATCATTTCATCTCTTGGCCAAACTTGCAAGCTATATTACCCTTGCAACAATAACTAAATGAGAACTATAAGAAACCTGCAGCTGCAAGAAATAAACTGCAGGAACAGAGTGCGATGCTGTTGCTGCTTGTCGGAGTATGTGTGTACGTGTGCGATGCTGTTGTTGCTTGCTTGTATGGAATATGTGTGAACGTGTGTGGTATAAATAAAATTCAAATACGGGAAAAAAACGAGTTGTAAGGAAAACATTTGATTTATCCACGTAAATATTTAAATAAAATGTATACTGAGGCGTGGATAATGCTAATATGCGTTATTTCCCTTAGTATAGTGGGCTGAAACAGCATCTAGGGCTTATTTTACTTTATTTCCCATACAAAAAATGCTCCAAGGGGGGCTAAAGCCTTTTCAGCCCGTATGTAGATCCGCCACTGATAAGAGATAAAATTATTTCTTAAGTTGAACAAAAGAATTTTTATAAACTTGATGAAAATACTGCTTAGATTATTCGAGAAGAAATTAAACTTGCTTGCGTCAAGAATTGAAACTCTTTCGTCTGATTAAATAACCGCTTATCGAGTGGAAAAAACCCAATTTTGTTTAGTGCTTAGTTATAGGACTTTCTTTGTTAGATATTTATTTGTCTCAAGAAATAAAGAAAATCCATCTGACTAAATATCCGCACAACAAATAAAAAACATTTAGCGCAACGAACACAAAAGATCCGAGCAAACAAACTTAATGCAAAACATTTGTTAAATGAAAAAAATTCCATTTAAAATTATTTAGAGAATTGGTATAAATAAGCCAGAAAAATATAAAAATTTCAGTTGACTTCAATTTTGTGCTTGAGTTTGATTTAAGTTTGTACTCATTTTAATAGCAGTTTTTGAAAACATTCATATACGAACATATCCTGCATATCCTGTCATTATGGTGCAGTTATCAAATAAAATATTCTATCTAACCATATTGATGAGTTTGTCCTGCATTACTCTTGTGAACGCAATCATTAAAGGTGTTATTTCAAAACTTGCCGAGTGTCCTTCTTTAGTAAGCATACGCGAAGAAGGACAATACTCGTGTACTGGTGCCTTAATAACTCTATTGCACGTAATCACTGCAGGGCATCCCTTCCTACATAATCCCGCTCTGGATCAGTTGATAGTAACAGGCGGCCAAGAAAATTTAAATAATGCTAGCTCAGGATTTAGGCGTGGAGTTGTCAGTGTTACCCACCCCACAGATACTACCATGAATATTTGTATAATAAAAATGAAGCGGAACTTGGAGGAACCTAATACTGCTGTTATAAAATTGGCCACTCATGCAGTGACCGCTACTGACATAGTTAAATTTTTCGCCTGGGGAGTAACACAATCCAATGGTACTTTTTGGTCATTGCCTAGGCGAAAGGGTGACTTCAAAACAAAAACAATGGCTGAGTGCCAAGCGCAATACCCAGGCAGGATCGATGAGGGCACGACATGTATCACGGGTGCTGATGGTACGCAAATTACTTGTGCTGGCGATTCTGGCGGTCCCGGAATACACAATGATGAACTTTGTTTCGTGATATCGTTTGGTAATCAAACCTGTAACCCTAGTATACCATCTGTTGCTACGAATATAATGGCTCCAAAAGTTATGGCATTTATAAAAACTACTGCAGGGATTCCATAAGATCGCATAGAGTGCGATGGTTAAGCTCACAAATGTAATAAGTGAAAAACTTTAAATGTTAATGAAAGTTGCTTTAATTCTAAAATTTCAATAACTTTGTACTATGCTGCTTGTAACGAGTATTCATATACAATGAGTTGGAAAATGCTGAGCCCATTACGTTAAAAGTCTACTCATCAAATTTATAAGCTCTACCAATCAATATAATGTGAAATAAAATGTAATAATATATATATGTATATATATATATCTTTTTTTTTTGAGAAATAAAATTTGAACTTTTCAAGAAATAAAGCAATAGCACTTTTCAATTAATGAATAGAACTTTTAAGCCACTTGTCGGATCTAAATGAAATTTGAATCACTTAAAAAGGGCCTTTCGAAGGTTCATAGCTGAGAAAAATATTGAGGCTTAACGAGCAACATTGGATTTTTTTTTTTATATAAAATTTAAGTACAGATAGTTCGTTACAAAGACTTTCTTTTAAAATTTCAATACTGCGTTCCGGATTTGCAATTACCTTCAGTCACTAGGCTATTCTTTAAGTCCTTAGAGACCTATTCTGGCTGTCAATTTACAAGAAATAATTTGCCAAAATTTTGTCAACCTGACTTATAAAACCGCATGGTTGAATAAATACTAGGTCGTAGCAGTCGCTTAGCAAACGCGTAAGTGTCAAGTAGCCACATACTTGATTAGTACGTTGTGGAGGCAATTTAGTTGAGTGACTAGCTCCAATAGATTTTTCTAAAAACTATATAAGCAAAGATATTAAATTGGTTTTCTTATTTCAATTAAATGAGGATTCTATTTTTTGTCAATAAAATTACCAGATCTCAAACATTCAATTACAAAAAACTGTTAATATATTTTAGTTTAAATACAATATTTTATTGTATTCTTGGCGTCTTTGAACCAATCCTTTCTTTTTATTTATTTTCTTATCATAAGGAATAGCCTATCACAGGGGCGCACCCAGAAAAAAATTTTGGGGGTATTTTATATTTTAATTTATAGACTTATTCAAATTTCATATATAATATTTACAGTACAAAGTGACTTATTCTTTTATTTTGTGTCATTGAATTTAATATGTCCTCAATAATAAAATTGAAATTAATTAAGGCATTGAAATTTTATGAAATTTTAAGAGATTCTTCCAATTTCATATTACTTTCTATGTGGGGTTAGCGTAATTTTCATACGAGATCGCTAATTTGCATTATGATCTTTATATTTTAAATACAAGCTTATAATATATCGAAATTCATAACGATGGCCCCAAAATCTCTGCTGTGATCGTCATTACATGCAGACATATAGACGGAAATAAACCGATATGATTGCACAGAGCTAAATACCACCACATAAAATCCACCAAATTGAGATATTTTATTAGGTTTTCTTATTAATATTACCAAATAATAAGAATTTTCCATAAAGAAATCTTTTCAATTCCATAGAGAAAATCTTATTAAAAATTAACAACTACTATCAAACATTTTTCAATAAGATTTCTTATTGAATGAATGAAATAATGTGGAAATCTTATCAACACTTAACTTTAATAAGAAAATCTCTTTTTTCACTCTCCAAAGTTTAAGAAGAGAAGAGTTTAAGAGTTAAAATTAATAAAAAAATCTTATTGATCTGCTTTTATAAAATTTTTTTATTAGACACCCTTTTAAGAAGATAGTAATGGTGAAAATGCTACTTATTTTTGCTTTCTTTGCTTTAGCTTTCAGTCGTAGTTGTGAAGTGAATTCGAAAAATTATCCGTCGATTTAAATAAAGTAATATAAGAAAAATGTTATAATGGAGAATGATATTTGTGATCCAGAACTTGTTTTCGACGAGGCTAAAATTCTCGAAACTCAAGCCATATTTCAGTCGTGGGCTTGAGTGACTCAATTTTGACTTTATTAAAAATATATGGTAAGGTTCTTGACAAAAGTTGGATATTGAGGATGCCGCCAATTTATTTGAAAGCCTCGACAGCACCGGGTATTTTGGATACAAAGTCAAAGTTAATTTAATTTTAACATATGTATTTAATATTCATAAATAACGACTTTATTTAATAATGCATAAATTTTAATAAAATCTTAACAATGTGTAGATTTGTATGTAATATTATAGGCAGTTAGAGATAGATTTCTAGGTTAAAGATTAGCAAGATTCCGTATTGATTAAAAAGATTTCTTTAATAAAATTTTAAAAGAAATCTAATTAAATCAATAGAATCTCCTTTTTAAGTTTCATGAATAAATCTTATTAAATCTATAAGATTTCTTCCTAAAATCAAAAAGGTAACTTTTAAAATCAATAAGTAAATCACATATTTTTGATAAGATTTCCTTATAGTTTTTAAATGTTTTCTCATAAAAAAATAATAGGATTCTTCTTAAAATTATGTGGTTTTAATAAGACAATCTTCTTGAATGAAAACGATAGAGAAATTTTATTGATTTTTTTTCTATTTTATTAGGTTGTTTTGGCTCTGTGTGGCTACATTTAAATAAAAAAGAACATTGCTTTGGCACATTGCCAAACATGTGGCGTCCGTGGCGTAGTTGGTTAAAGTGCGTGGCCGCTATGTCAAAGAACCTTGGAGACCCAAGTTCGAACCCCAGCAGCGACAGAAAATTATTTGAATTAAAATAATTTTTCTGTACGGCCGCCACCTCTCTGCAGACAATGGCAAACCTCAGAGAGTAATCAAAATGCCATGTAAAAAGCTTCTTGAGAACGAGAACATTCCGCTCATCGCCGTTCGGAGTCGGCGTTAAGCATGTAGGTCCAGTTCTGGGTCAATTGTGTACAAACTTAATAACACGCACAACACAATTGATCATAAGAAGCTAGGTCAAAGTCCTTTAAAGGGCTGAAATGGCCAGTTATTTATTTTTTTTTATTACATTGCTTTGGCAGTCCGTGGATATGTTTGATGTAGACTGATTAAGAGAAGTTTTTTGTTTTTTTTACTAAATAACGATTACTAATTTAACTGCATCTTAATTTTTCGTTGAGATTTTTAAATTTTGTAGAAAACAAAAATTCAAAATTTGGGTAGCTCGAAATACTCGAAAATACTCGGGTAGCGTGGGTGCTCGAAAAGCTTGAAAATCTAGTTCTAGTTTTAACTTCATAGGGTAAAACACCCAGTCCTGAGCCCTCAGCCTATTCTGAGCCCCCCACTCATTAAACTGTCTCTAGCTAATAATTGTCTGGATGTCAGTTAAAACAGTAAATTTATAATTATTCGTCAAAATTCGTTCAGTTCGTTCAGCTATCATGCTGAGTATGAAATATTAAGTTAAAAGTGATTTTATAAAATAAAAAGACGTGCCTCGTGCTCTTACTCAGTCAAGTGATTTGCTGAGCAATATCGACAAGGAGTTAACACACTTTAAACCTTCAGGTATGGACATTTTGTTATGATTTCTATAAAAAGCTTTGGTTATAACAAAAGTTGAATATTATTTATTGTTTATTTCTTAAATATTTCATTTAAAATATTCTCCTTCAAAGCAAAAAAATGGAGGTTTATATCTGGATAACTAAATTCGATGTTTCCAGTTATAAGCCATGAGGGCTCACAATTGGAATATTACAGAAAAATAAAATATCCAAATGTGAGCCCGTGGAGCTCAGAATAGAAAAACAGAAATTTTTATAAACATTCTTATTAACCCGTTTAGCCTGATTATCTTATTAGATATTCAAAAACATTCAAAATAAGAAAATTTAAACTCTTGATATTTGTTTGCAATTAATGCCAGAATCTGCACTTGAACTTGCATGCATTACATCCCGATTCCATGCATTAGCCCCAATTTTTTGGCGGACGTTGGTCAGATTGACTCCACTCACTATTAAATTAACAATTTATTTTATACAAATTAACGAAATTAAGTCTAGCGTGTCAATTCCAGAAGTTTCAAGGAAATATTTAATTCTGCGCCCAATACTCCAACACCGGATTCATTCATAACCGTTCCAATAAGGATCTGCCTGGTCCTTTGCCGGGCTTAACATGCATCGAAGAGGGAAAAATAGTGAAATATATATCTGATAACTATGAAAGAGGTTTCCCAAGAAGAAAACATCAAGTTCAAAGAATTGTTAGATGCATATACACATGAAAATATGTTTAAAAATAATTTTCCTGGCGACAAATGGTATAGCGGATTTCTTAGCCGACATCCAAAAAATATCTATTCGAGTTCCTGAAGCAGTAAAAAATGCCAGTGCAGATCTTTTGGAAAATGATTTAAGAGGCTGGTTCCATCAAATTCAAACATACCTTGATGAAAAGTCCTATGTCCAAAAGGAGAACCAGTTTTAGCTCCTAGAGGTGCAAGTAGCATTTATGAAACAGATAAAGGGAACAGCTAAAGAGAGCATGAAAGTTATGTTTTCATTTCCACCATGATTGTTTTTGCTTATAAAAGAATACCCAAAGATATATTAGAATCAATACCTGAAGGATTAGCTTATACGAAAACTGATTCAGGCTGGAAGACTTCGGATGCATTTATATACATAATGAAAGAATTCTTTTATCCAACACTGGTTTCAAATCAAATATTGCTTCCTGTAATTCTTTACGTAGATGGTCATACAACGCATTTAACTTACAGTTTATCCAAGCTCTGAGAAGAATTGCAAATTGTTCTGATCTGCTTATACCCAAATTATGTAAAATTTTTGTTTACAGCCAGCCGATGTGGGTATTTTCAGACCTCTTAAGATGGGTTGGTTAAAGGAACTGCAATGTTGGAGAATGCATAACATGGACCAACAGTTTACAAAGCATCATTTTGCAAAATTATTAAAAAACATTATTGGTACCTACATAAAAAATGAGACCATTACTAATGGTTTTCGTACCTGTATCCTTTCAATCCCAACGCAATCGATTACAGTAAATGCCTTGGAAAGTCAGGTTTGGATCGAAGTGAAGTTAAGCACAAAACACAAAAATGAATTTGTGATTTATGATTTATATATAATATTATTTTTTATGTATATTTTGTTAACGTTTTCAATATTATTTTTTCATAAAATAATTAAAATTGTAAAAACCAGATGGCTCATAACTGGGCAAATGGTGGCTCAAGATTGGAAATTGGGGGCTCATAATTGGTATTCGGTTCATTTTTTAATAAATCATTATTTTAACATATATTGGTCTAATTGGAATTCAAACAAATTTAATCAATTTATTATTCTTGAATGAACGCGTATTTTAACACTAAAACGCTGCCAAACATGCTAAAAATAACAAAGTTATCATTCTTTTAAGTAAAAAATTCTCTTAAGGGGGCTCAGGACTGGGTGTATTACCCTATCACATTGATAGCGGAACTCGACTTTACAGAGAACAACAGCGTAGTAGAGCATGTATGCGTATAAGAGCCCTGCATGAATATATTCGTTAAACGAATATACACTGCTTAACTGTTGTACACTGAAAAAAATGTTTTAAAATTGACGACAACTGTTATTAATTTGATGAATTTTATGTTTAAAATTTTATGTTTATGAAGGTTTAAAAACTAGCTTCCAAATTTCGTCAAAGTAAGAGCAAACTTTTAAAAAACATGAGAAAAGACAAATTATGAACACATTGTGTTTCATTTTAAGTTAGTTTTTTTTTTTTTGAGTGTAGGAGTACACTGCAAGCGAATAAATGTAAACAACAGATCATGTAGGAAAGAGAAAATCAGCACATGAGAATAACTGCTAATTCGTTCTCTGTTCTCTCACAACACACTTCTTACGCTGATCTGAATTTGTGAGTTGTGTTGTTTTTGTTTCTTAATCGAATATTTGACAAAGTATGCTAATATTCCGCAATGTACTATGGTGCACTGATTAACTGTTAGCGAACCGTGTTTAATTTGAGTTGGTGATTGATGAGTTGATTGAAAAGCAAAATTATTGCGATTTTAAATTAAATTTATATAAAAAAAAATTTTTTTAAATCAAATTGGATATTGATGAAATAAGTAACATAAAAAATAGCACAATCATTTTTTGCTTTACCTTTTAATGAAATGTAAATTTAATTTTATTTTTAATAAATAGTTCTTAAATTTTAATTTTAAGTTTTAGGTAATCTTTTCCTCTTAGGTAATTCTTTTCCTAATTAAAAATGCATAATTGTCTACATTATTTAAAACATTGCCAAATCATACACGTATTAAATGATGTTTCAGGCAAAAAATCATACTCTGGCAGGCCTCTTTTGCGTATACAGATCATAGTTTCATAAAAACAATAAATAACACCATGAAAGTAGCTTTAAACATTCCCACTTAAATAAATAATGCTTTATAATTTGTAATTGTTTTACTTTATACATTTAATTTTTTTTTTATTCGTTAATTTGGGGGAGTTTTAACCCCCAAAACCCCTACCTGTGTTCGCCCCTGGCCTATCATAAGGAATATAACGTAAATTCTCTTTGTCTGATATCGAAAACTGCTTGGTTGAGAATTAATCCTTGCGATTTTTAATATTAGTGGCATACGCAAGTTGTAGTGAAAATTTCTTTCAAGTAAAATTGGTTGATCCTTTTTTTAATGATACCACTACGGAAGAAATAAGTAGAACATTTAAATTGTTGTATTTTGATCCAGAATAATTGGGAAACTTGATCATAACGCACAAAGGAAATTCCTCTATAAATCGGCCACTTTCGCAATTGTTATAGAAAATGTCAACAACCTCACCTGTGGCCATTGCACAGTCCTACTAATAGAAAAAGATTTTGGCTCATTAATTCATGTCTCAATTTTTGGCTTAAGCCTCTTGCATCGTCGAAGGAGTCTGACAACGCTCGTGGGTGTGTAAAGCATTGATGATTGTCACAGGATTGCTAACATTTTTCAGCTTCTTAATGTTGTATTCTTCAATTTAAGCGCTTTTGTGATTATTCACGTTAAAAATTTAAAAAAATGTGTCTAAAAATGTACCGGAAGTTTACCGTTTACATAAAATTTGGCCACAAAGTAACAAATGGTAACATTGATGTCGCAAATGCGGTAAATGTGCGTCAAACGTGATCAACTGCCACCCCAGAGGTCCCGGGTTCGAATCCCAGCTAGGCCATGATCCTACGCTTTGACCTTTCGCGTTTGCAATTTTCTTTCATTAAGTAATCAGCTGAAATTGAAAACTCATCAATATTTACGACTTGGAGTCGTTGTTTGTGGATGAGATTGCCTTATTACTTGAATTGAATTGAATTGAATTGATTGCCCCTTCGCTCACACTAATCTACCACCCCATTTCGAACCAAAGCAGACTTGACTGAATAGGTATTACACCTAAAAACCTTGGTTCAAAGCTTGAAAAAAAAAAATGATAAGGTTATGTATGTTATACTCTGAAGTACAAATCATACTCCATTATGTGTGTCAAATTAAGTAAATTAAACAATACAATAGAAAGGTTACGTTTTATTATAAAATTGACGTTATTAATGCTATAGAACTTACAAAAAATAATAACTTTACATTAGGAAATAATTGTGTACAAATATATGTACATACTAAAATAATCAAAAATTATGAATAAAATCTATATATATAAAAATAAGTTGCATTGTGTATGAAATTGATGTTCTCGGTAATGCGTGAACCGATTTTGTTTCTGATGAAATTTCCCATGAAAGGTGACGTCAATACGAAGGTTTTTTTGTATAAATGGTCTTTGTATGTGTATTGGTTCATGAATTATAGGCATTTTAGTGAACTTATCAACAATACAGGTGTGAAAAATACAGGTGCGCACATATGGTGTATATGGGGAAATATTTGCAAGGTTAATTGGAAATAATTGGAATATTGGAATAATTTGGCAAGTCTCACTTTAGTTTGCATTTGCGCGAAAAATATAGGCATAGTCAAAATTTTCCATACCCCTTTTTTTCCATACCCCTTTACCGCCTACAAATCAATAAAAATGCTATATTTAAGACTTTTTTGGTCGTATTAAACTAAAATTTTGTAAATAAGTTCGTATGGTTACTGTCGGCAACTACAATAAAACTGGGCGTGGTCTAACTATATATACGCCCCCTTTTTAGAAATCATTATTATTCCTGAGTTGTACATGTTTTGAAAGTGGAACTTGATATGTAGACGTTATGGGCCCAAGAGGTAGTTATTATATATTTGAGCGAACATTAGACAAGGGGGAATTTGGCCACACAGGCCAAATTTAAAATATCGAATTGCTTTGGAACTAAATGTCGTATGTTACTATGCAATAGACTCCTAAACTACTCATCCGATTAGCATGAAAATTTGTGTTTAGAAGTTTTTTGGTACGGTGCGTGTTTGTGGGCGATAAATTTTTATCCAACTTGAACACCAGAGGGCGCTGTAGCACAAATTTTTTACAAAACTGCCTAAAACTCACAAACCGCTTATGCGATTAGAATGAAAAGTTGTATATAGTAGTTCTTAGGTACGATGAGTTTTTTGACAGTATCTTCTTTGAACCAACTTAGACACCAGATGGTGCTGTAGTACAAATTTTTTACAAAATCGCATATTTTTAGATGTTACATATGCAAATATATACAATATATAAAATATATCTTAAATTTATTAAAATTAAAAAATTTCCGTTATTTTGACATCAAAAACAAGAACATATCTTGAAAACTATGAAAAATTCTACTACAACGATATATTCAATCCAACATCGTGCTCAAAACCGAGAAAAACACAATCAGAAATTTAATTTTGTGACTTTCGATTCAAATATATTAGCTGCTGTTTTATACACTTTGTTAAATTTTTTTTTTTATCTTAAAGCTTCATCAAAGTACTATAAAAACCTTATTGCAAAAATACCGTTAGTTGAGTATATGTATTTTAAATATTTTTTCAAAAAAGGTCTGAAATTTTGGAGTTTTCCCCAAAAAAAGACTCAAAATTTGTTATTGTTGTAAAAAGAATTTAAATTCAAATTCGCAAATTTTCAACTCTATTTAAAAGCTATAACATTTATAGGCAAAAGTTATTTCAATTTGACGCAAAAATTAAAAAACATTCTTGTGATTAAAAAACAAGGCCTACCGCTTGATTTTTTCGAACAAAATTTTTTTCCAATATTGTGTTTTATATTTTTGAAAAAATAAACAAGCTAAAATAATAATTTATTAAAAAAAATTATCTTAGTATCTCTTACCAATCAAAAGTTATAGCCAATAATCTATATATACAAAAAGCAAAACGCTGTCTGTGTGATGGCTGGAAACTTCAAAATTGCTGAGTCGATAGAGCTGAAATTTTGGTAGTACATTTTTTTAAAGCACAAGATGGTTTTAATTTCTGTCACATCCCCTTTTACCGCCCACAAATCAATAAAAATGCTTTATTTCCTATGGTTTTCGTCGATTTGGCTACATTTTGGTAATTTAGTTTGTATGCTCACTGTCGGCAACTGTACTAAAACTGGGTAATGTACATCTACTAGAAAACTGGGACGGGCATTATATAAGGGGGTGTGGCTCCGCCCATACAATTAAAATTTGTATTATCGAATAGCTTTGAAAGTAAAAGTAGCAGTATTTACATACAAACTCAAAATGGAGTTTATAGCACCCTAGTGTCAATATTATTCGATATATAGTTTGTTTCTAATATTTCAACACCCCTTTGTCCAATAACGCCCACTTTCTTTATAGTCATTTTAAAAAATTGTGTCTACCCCTGTACTAAATTTCAGTACCGTAGTGTCAATACTATTTGAGATACAGTGTTTTTTTAATATGACCATACCCCTTTGTCAAATAACGCCAACTTTATTGATCGTCATTTGTAATAATTGTGTCTACCCCAGTAGTTTTACTGTAAATTTCAGTACCCTAGTGTCAATATGAACTGAAATTCAGTGTTTTTCTTATATTGACACGCCCCTTTGTCGAATATCGCCCACTTTTTCCAAAAAGGACCTCCGCGTTCATGGTATTTATCTGTTGACAAAAAATTACGGAAATCGGGCAAGTGCTTTAGGAGTTATCGATGTACATACATTTAAAAAAAAAAAAAAACCCGGACAAACCAACGAACTTGAGAACCTCCTCCTTTTTGAAGTCGGTTAAAAACTGAGCAAATGTAGAGCGCTTTTTTTACCAATGGGACAATGAGAAACTACAAAGCGACAAAGCGCTTACAAAAGCAAGAGTAAAATGCGGGAGTGACGCAAACATAAAAAGAGCTGAATAGCATTATTATTGTTGTTGTTGTTGTTGTTGTTGTTGTTGTTGTTGTTGTGGTTGTTGTTGCTTTCTCTTAACTTCTCTCAGCGTTAAAAAAAGGTACAGTAGTTTCGACTATGTCGTAACACAAGACGTATAATTATTCAATTCGCTTTTGATGCCATCTTTTTTAAAAAATATTTAGCAAAATATTTATTCCATATACCTGAGCATATGACCTTTAAAAGAGTGCCGGAGAGAGTTAATATGTGTGACCGACTTTTGCATACTTTTGACCCATTACTTTTGCAAAAGGAACATTTTTGCCTTTGACACCTATTTCCTCCGACCACTCCTTAGGGGGGCCCCCATACAAATTTTATGGTTTTTGTATATTTATTCCATACACCTGAGCATATGACCTTTAAACGAGTGCCGGAGAGGGTTAATATGTATTACCAACCCCCATTACTTTTGCAAAAGGAACATTTTTGCATTTGACACCTATTCCCTCCGACCACTCCTTAGGAGGGCTCCAATATAAATTTTATGGTTTTGTCGATAAAACCGGAAACTGTCGATAAATAGGTAGCAAACTTAAGCAAGCAAACAAAATTTGTTCAATGCTACCAAGTTCAACAACCCATGTGGAGAGTCGAAATGTCAAAATTTCACTGTCGATAATATGCTCGGATATTTAATTGGCTGCGGAATTTTGACATTTCAATAACAGATTCTGTTAAAAAAGCATGCCCCTAAAAATTACTCAGTATTACTGGGCTACGCTATTCTGTTAAAAACAACATGCCCCCAAAAGTATGCTTTCTGTTTTTAATTATCAGATTTATGTCTTCACGCTAGATGGCGCTGTCTTCACCGACGAAAAAACCGGAAACCGTCGATAAATAGGTAGCAAACTTAAGCAAACAAAAACATCAAATGTTTGCTTTATATTTCATGTAATTGTGTAAAATTTATATAAGTTAGAGAGTTCTAACATGAATTTTTGTCGCATTCGGGATCAAGCAGACCAACAAGTGCTAACATCAACATTGTACGATCAGTACTTTAGGCCCACCAAAGGCTCAAAAAGTTATATAAATACCGACACCTGATCACTATCAACCACCCTACTTACCTCCGAGAATGACGTATTCTACGTCAAAAAACTTTATTTCGCTTAGTTTAATCAAACACAAATTTTTGATAATTATTTGTTTAAGAGAACCCAAAACGAATTGAACAAAACATGATTTTTTTTAAAAAATATCTCAACTTTGAAGTGTCACAACGTTGTCAAAACTGAGCCTTTCCCCTAAATATTTTGTTTTTATTTTATTAATGCAATTACCTGTCGATTGATACCAATATTGTTAGGTTTTGAGTCACAAAAAAGTCTTGATTTTTGTCCATTGGCCAACGCAGTGTTTGGCGACCTGTGGTTCATATCCATACAGTATATTTATTAATTTAATTATACACTTAAGTATGGTGTGTAACCGGTGTTGAAACTACTGTGACAGGGCGTTGGTCGCATCTGGAGTCATGGAAGTGACGCCCAGGAGAGGTATGACGGATGTCGTATATTCTATTAGCATGCCACGGACGTCCTTAAGATTTATCTCCTGGGCATCAATTCCATGAAACTCGACCCCATAGCCATAAGGCAACGTGGAATTCAGCCTATGCGGCAGGTGTTCGCGTTTCAATAATAAGGAATTACTCTCTTGCTGAAAAAAAATTAGCCTTCAAAGACGACAACGAAAAGCACCTGCGTCAGTTATTCAAAGAAAAAAAACCCGAAAGTCTATGCAATAAGCTTAAGGGGCATACAAATTTCTGATGTAATGACGTGGATAAGAGACCGTGGCGGATCTAAGATTCGCCAGAGGGGGGGGGGGTAAGAGAGCAGCTTTGTATCCCATATACTAAGAGAAAAAAAAATTAAATTTATCCAAAAACTTTTTTAATTTATCCAAAAAGAGGGTGATTTTCGCACCAATAACGCATTTGCATAAATCGACTACGTATGTAAATATTTAAAATTTATTTGAATACTGTTTTAATTAAATAAAATATTTAAATATTTAAACAGAATTAATAAAAAATATATTAAAATTATTCACGAATCTTTTTAAGATATCTTTCAAATATTTACTATTTGAAAATAAAACTATCGCATTTAAATAAAATTTATATAAAAATATTGAATTTAAAAAACAACATATTTAAATTGAATATGTTATTAATGGTTTTATAGCATTATTTTCTTCATATTGCGTCGAATGCCATCAAATGCCATTTGTCTGCATTATTTATTCTCTGTTTCACTTTTTTCGTTCTCTAATTTATACTACTTTTGACAGTTGGTACAATATTAGGGCACCAAATATCAAAAATAGCACAAACTAGAGGAAGAAAAAGTGACAAATGACAACCGGGTCAAGATATTTTTGAGTAAATATCAAGTTGTCACTCCACCCTACATCATTTCATCTCTTGGCCAAACTTGCAAGCTATATTACCCTTGCAACAATAACTAAATGAGAACTATAAGAAACCTGCAGCTGCAAGAAATAAACTGCAGGAACAGAGTGCGATGCTGTTGCTGCTTGTCGGAGTATGTGTGTACGTGTGCGATTGTGTACGTGTGCGATGCTGTTGTTGCTTGCTTGTATGGAATATGTGTGAACGTGTGTGGTATAAATAAAATTCAAATACGGGAAAAAAACGAGTTGTAAGGAAAACATTTGATTTATCCACGTAAATATTTAAATAAAATGTATACTGAGGCGTGGATAATGCTAATATACGTTATTTCCCTTAGTGTAGTGGGCTGAAACAGCATCTAGGGCTTATTTTACTTTATTTCCCATACAAAAAATTCTCCAAGGGGGGCTAAAGCCTTTTCAGCCCGTATGTAGATCCGCCACTGATAAGAGATAAAATTATTTCTTAAGTTGAACAAAAGAATTTTTATAAACTTGATGAAAATACTGCTTAGATTATTCGAGAAGAAATTAAACTTGCTTGCGTCAAGAATTGAAACTCTTTCGTCTGATTAAATAACCGCTTATCGAGTGGAAAAAACCCAATTTTGTTTATTGCTTAGTTATAGGACTTTCTTTGTTAGATATTTATTTGTCTCAAGAAATAAAGAAAATCCATCTGACTAAATATCCGCACAACAAATAAAAAACATTTAGCGCAACGAACACAAAAGATCCGAGCAAACAAACTTAATGCAAAACATTTGTTAAATGAAAAAAATTCCATTTAAAATTATTTAGAGAATTGGTATAAATAAGCCAGAAAAATATAAAAATTTCAGTTGACTTCAATTTTGTGCTTGAGTTTAATTTAAGTTTGTACTCATTTTAATAGCAGTTTTTGAAAACATTCATATACGAACATATCCTGCATATCCTGTCATTATGGTGCAGTTATCAAATAAAATATTCTATCTAACCATATTGATGAGTTTGTCCTGCATTACTCTTGTGAACGCAATCATTAAAGGTGTTATTTCAAAACTTGCCGAGTGTCCTTCTTTAGTAAGCATACGCGAAGAAGGACAATACTCGTGTACTGGTGCCTTAATAACTCTATTGCACGTAATCACTGCAGGGCATCCCTTCCTACATAATCCCGCTCTGGATCAGTTGATAGTAACAGGCGGCCAAGAAAATTTAAATAATGCTAGCTCAGGATTTAGGCGTGGAGTTGTCAGTGTTACCCACCCCACAGATACTACCATGAATATTTGTATAATAAAAATGAAGCGGAACTTGGAGGAACCTAATACTGCTGTTATAAAATTGGCCACTCATGCAGTGACCGCTACTGACATAGTTAAATTTTTCGCCTGGGGAGTAACACAATCCAATGGTACTTTTTGGTCATTGCCTAGGCGAAAGGGTGACTTCAAAACAAAAACAATGGCTGAGTGCCAAGCGCAATACCCAGGCAGGATCGATGAGGGCACGACATGTATCACGGGTGCTGATGGTACGCAAATTACTTGTGCTGGCGATTCTGGCGGTCCCGGAATACACAATGATGAACTTTGTTTCGTGATATCGTTTGGTAATCAAACCTGTGACCCTAGTATACCATCTGTTGCTACGAATATAATGGCTCCAAAAGTTATGGCATTTATAAAAACTACTGCAGGGATTCCATAAGATCGCATAGAGTGCGATGGTTAAGCTCACAAATGTAATAAGTGAAAAACTTTAAATGTTAATGAAAGTTGCTTTAATTCTAAAATTTCAATAACTTTGTACTATGCTGCTTGTAACGAGTATTCATATACAATGAGTTGGAAAATGCTGAGCCCATTACGTTAAAAGTCTACTCATCAAATTTATAAGCTCTACCAATCAATATAATGTGAAATAAAATGTAATAATATATATATATATATATATCTTTTTTTTTGAGAAATAAAATTTGAACTTTTCAAGAAATAAAGCAATAGCACTTTTCAATTAATGAATAGAACTTTTGAGCCACTTGTTGGATCTAAATGAAATTTGAATCACTTAAAAAGGGCCTTTCGAAGGTTCATAGCTGAGAAAAATATTGAGGCTTAACAAGCAACATTGGATTTTTTTTTTTATATAAAATTTAAGTACAGATAGTTCGTTACAAAGACTTTCTTTTAAAATTTCAATACTGCGTTCCGGATTTGCAATTACCTTCAGTCACTAGGCTATTCTATAAGTCCTTAGAGACCTATTCTGGCTGTCAAATTACAAGAAATAATTTGCCAAAATTTTGTCAACCTGACTTATAAAACCGCATGGTTGAATAAATACTAGGTCGTAGCAGTCGCTTAGCAAACACTTACGCGTTTGCTAGCTAGCCACATAAATTGATTGGAACGTTGTGGAGGCAATTTAGTTGAGTGGCTAGCTCCAATAGATTTTTCTAAAAACTATATAAGCAAAGATATTAAATTGGTTTTGTTATTTCAATTAAATGAGGATTCTATTTTTTGTCAATAAAATTACCAGATCTCAAACATTCAATTACAAAAAACTGTTAATATATTTTAGTTTAAATACAATATTTTATTGTATTCTTGGCGTCTTTGAACCAATCCTTTCTTTTTATTTATTTTCTTATCATAAGGAATAGCCTATCACAGGGGCGCACCCAGAAAAAAATTTTGGGGGGTGTTTTATATTTTAATTTATAGACTTTTTCAAATTTCATATATAATATTTACAGTACAAAGTGACTTATTCTTTTATTTTGTGTCATTGAATTTAATATGTCCTCAATAATAAAATTGAAATTAATTAAGGCATTGAAATTTTATGAAATTTTAAGAGATTCTTCCAATTTCATATTACTTTCTATGTGGGGTTAGCGTAATTTTCATACGAGATCGCTAATTTGCATTATGATCTTTATATTTTAAATACAAGCTTATAATATATCGAAATTCATAACGATGGCCCCAAAATCTCTGCTGTGATCGTCATTACATGCAGACATATAGACGGAAATAAACCGATATGATTGCACAGAGCTAAATACCACCACATAAAATCCACCAAATTGAGATATTTTATTAGGTTTTCTTATTAATATTACCAAATAATAAGAATTTTCCATAAAGAAATCTTTTCAATTCCATAGAGAAAATCTTATTAAAAATTAACAACTACTATCAAACATTTTTCAATAAGATTTCTTATTGAATGAATGAAATAATGTGGAAATCTTATCAACACTTAACTTTAATAAGAAAATCTCTTTTTTCACTCTCCAAAGTTTAAGAAGAGAAGAGTTTAAGAGTTAAAATTAATAAGAAAATCTTATTGATCTGCTTTTATAAAATTTTTTTATTAGACACCCTTTTAAGAAGATAGTAATGGTGAAAATGCTACTTATTTTTGCTTTCTTTGCTTTAGCTTTCAGTCGTAGTTGTGAAGTGAATTCGAAAAATTATCCGTCGATTTAAATAAAGTAATATAAGAAAAATGTTATAATGGAGAATGATATTTGTGATCCAGAACTTGTTTTCGACGAGGCTAAAATTCTCGAAACTCAAGCCATATTTCAGTCGTGGGCTTGAGTGACTCAATTTTGACTTTATTAAAAATATATGGTAAGGTTCTTGACAAAAGTTGGATATTGAGGATGCCGCCAATTTATTTGAAAGCCTCGACAGCACCGGGTATTTTGGATACAAAGTCAAAGTTAATTTAATTTTAACATATGTATTTAATATTCATAAATAACGACTTTATTTAATAATGCATATATTTTAATAAAATCTTAGCAATGTGTAGATTTGTATGTAATATTATAGGCAGTTAGAGATAGATTTCTAGGTTAAAGATTAGCAAGATTCCGTATTGATTAAAAAGATTTCTTTAATAAAATTTTAAAAGAAATCTAATTAAATCAATAGAATCTCCTTCTTAAGTTTCATGAATAAATCTTATTAAATCTATAAGATTTCTTCCTAAAATCAAAAAGGTAACTTTTAAAATCAATAAGTAAATCACATATTTTTGATAAGATTTCCTTATAGTTTTTAAATGTTTTCTCATAAAAAAATAATAGGATTCTTCTTAAAATTATGTGGTTTTAATAAGACAATCTTCTTGAATGAAAACGATAGAGAAATTTTATTGATTTTTTTTCTATTTTATTAGGTTGTTTTGGCTCTGTGTGGCTACATTTAAATAAAAAAGAACATTGCTTTGGCGCATTGCCAAACATGTGGCGTCCGTGGCGTTATTGGTTAAAGTGCGTGGCCGCTATGTCAAAGAACCTTGGAGACCCAGGTTCGAACCCCAGCAGCGACAGAAAATTATTTGAATTAAAATAATTTTTCTGTACGGCTGCCACCTCTCTGCAGACAATGGCAAACCTCAGAGAGTAATCAAAATGCCATGTAAAAAGCTTCTTGAGAACGAGAACATTCCGTTCATCGCCGTTCGGAGTCGGCGTTAAGCATGTAGGTCCAGTTCTGGGTCAATTGTGTACAAACTTAATAACACGCACAACACAATTGATCATAAGAAGCTAGGTCAAAGTCCTTTGAAGGGCTGAAATGGCCAGTTATTTATTTTTTTTTATTACATTGCTTTGGCAGTCAATAACAATAGAGTTTAGCTACTACAGCTTTTTCGCACATTCTCAGCATTAACCCATTTAAAGCCGCAACCCAAAAATCTTTGAAATTATCAACGATATTGAAGCTAGTGGCTCAAAATAAGTTAATGTGGGAAAAATTTACCCACCAATATATGGTTGGGCTCAAGGACAACACAAGACATCACGACTAACCATGCAAAGACATAACCATGCAATTACACAATAGTTTTTAATCTACTTTTGAGTTGACCTTTAGACAAGTTAACATCAAAAAAGCTACAATTGTTAACTAATATACTCATACGGTTTAAAGGAGCAGTTAACATATAATTTGTTCTACTAAATGGTAAGCAAATTAAATTGTTAGCATTTCTACTGCTTCTACGATTAGAGTTAAAATGTATAAGAGAAAGAAGTTCTGGAGAATCAAATACACCGGTTATGAGTTGGTGTAAATAGACGATGTCTGCAGACTTCCTTCGCTCACTCAATGATTGCATTTTTAGAAGTTTTAAGCGATCCTCATAAGGAGGAAGGTTTAAAATGTCAAATCCACTTAAGCCCCTTAGGGCAAACCGAATAAAGCATTTTTGGATGCTCTCTATTCGATCAACATGCACATTGTAACTTGGAGACCAGACTTGACTTGCGTACTCCAAGTGAGGACGCACTATTGCATAATACAATGTTGTAGTCGTAATCGTGCTATTGAATTCTTTGGCCCAGCGTTTAATAAATCCAAGCATATGTTAGAAGATGCTTTTTTACAAATGTTATCAATATGAATGTTAAAGGAAAGCTTAGAATCCATACATATTCCCAGATCTTTAACGACATCCACACGACATAAAGCAGTACCTTTAATTTTATAATCAAAAACTAAATTATTCCTTTTTCGCGAAAAGGTCATAGTTTGGCATTTATCTGGATTAAGAAACATATTATTTTTAGAACACCAAACTTCAAAAGATTTCAGATCGGACTGGAGTAGGGCTGAATTGTCTTGAGAATTTATTTTTCTGTATATTTTCATATCATCCGCATAAATAAGCAGATGAGAGTTTTTAATGATATGGGTCACATCATTAATGGCTAAAATAAACAGAAGTGGACCTAGGTGACTTCCTTGAGGAACACCAGATAACGCAATAAACTCAGCAGACAAAACCCCTCGGAATCGTATTTGATAAGATCGTTCTGTCAAATACGATTTAATCCAGTTTACAAAATATTGTGGAAATCCAATGGACTTAAGTTTAAATAGAATTAAATTGTGTGGTAACTTATCAAATGCTTTGCTAAAGTCAGTGTAGATACAGTCGACCTGGCAACCAGATTCAATGGTGTTTAAGCAAAAGGTTGTAAAATCGAGTAGATTAGATACCGTAGATCTGCCATTAACAAAACCATGCTGTCGAGTTGTTATGACTTCACGGCAGTGAATTTTTACCCGATCATACACGATTCTCTCAAAAAGTTTTGGAATCGATGACAGTTTAGCAATGGGCCTGTAATTAATAACATCATTCCTGCAACCTTTTTTATAAATAGGTCTAATAAATGATTTTTTTCAAAACAGTGGAAAATAAGGCCCCTATTAGGTACGACAACTCAACTTAAGTTGACGTGAGTTAAGACACCTCAACTGAACTTTTTTGCCATATTACGCATAACATACATTTTCAGTTGAGCTGTGGTGTAAAATTGCTGTTTCTATTGGAGCATGATTACACCGAAATTTTGATACTTTCGTTGAAATGAATCAGCTGTTCGCATTAATTTCAATTTTTGTGTATATGTATTTTGTTCACAAGTAATAAAGCAAGGAAATAATAGTATAGAGCAGGAGTGCCCAAAACTTTCTTATGGAAGTGCAAACACTAATACATATAAAATCCTGCAGCCTTTCGTAAACGAAAGCATACTATGTTAGACAACAACAAAATCTACGTAGAAGATCACTGTCACCAAAATGTACCAACAAAGCATACGAAAGTGTTGTTGCTTGCACTTCGGTATAAGCAACGAAAAAAGATCAAAAAGAAAAAAGACAAATTTGTTTGTGTATTTTGTATTGCTTAGTGCGGAGTGCTGTGTGTGTATATTAGAATACACAGCCTATGCCTAAATGCTTTTACAAAAACAAATGTGCACCAAGTGCATAGGGCTTGGGCACCTCTAAAGACGCTATACAACTAGCTCAAAGCAGATGTAAGTTTTTGACAGTTTTTACACTCGAGACATAGTTGCATTGTTAAACCTAATACCACAAAAAATACATACACATCTCTGAGATACATACTTGTCAGTCGATAGACACATATGTACCTCAAATGTGTAATAGACAATACAAATTTACAAATTACACACTCAACTTAAGTTGAGTTGTCGTACCTAATAGGGGCCTTACTTTCGTCTATAGATTTATTAAATAACAAAGAGAGTGGTTGACACAAAATTGAACCGCATTGAGTTAACACTGCGGCAGGAATTCCATCAGGTCCAGCGCTAAAATCTTCATCGATCGAACTAATATATTTTAAAATATCCTCTGAGGTAAAGGATAAAGAGTCCATAGATACTCTGGGTGTAGTATTCATATATTCAAAATACTCCATATCTGGATGAAAAGAATCTGAACAAAATGATTCTTTAAAAAGATTGGCAAAAAGGCCACTTATTATGACAGGATCGTCTGTAAACCCATTTTGGGTCTTGAAAGATGAAGGAAACCCGTCAGATTTCTTCTTAGTATTAATGAATCCCCAGAATCTCTTTGGATCAGACAGTATTCTAAACTTAATATTATCTAAATACTCGTGGTATAATATAGATGACTGATTTTCAAATTCCAGAAACAAACGTTTGTAGGTTTCCAGGTCATTTGAGTCCAAGCTACATACATATTTCTTCCAGGCCCTGTTCCTATAGTTGCGAAGCGTTTTTAATTCCCTAGTGTACCAGGGATATGCTGAGTTTTTTGCAAATTTGAGGCTAAACGGCACAGACTGAGAAATTATAGCAAAGAGTTCACAATAAAAAAAATTAATGGATTCATCAAGGTTGTGTCCATTAATGTATTCTAAAATATAATTCATATTACAATCAAGTAAATGATTCAGCTTCAAAAAGTCAGCTTTTTTAAAATTGAATTCATAAACCTTGTCCATTGAACTCGAATTTACTATGTTCTCTCTGTCCGATTTATACCAAATGCTCAATGGTGGATGGTATTCATCAATAGGAGTCAGAGCATGGAAAGCCCTCTTAACAATGACATTGTTACTGTCTGTAGTTAAGACCAGGTCAAGAAGTCTTTCAAGACTATTATAAATACAACTAACTTGTTGTAAGTCAGAACATATATTGTCAACAAATATATGTTCTTGGCGGGTCTTCGAATTTGATGCACAATAATATGTATCATCGTCAGAAGAATGCCATTTTAAGTTAGGCAGATTAAAATCGCCCAGTAATAAAATGTCGTCATTAACGTCAAGTTTGTTTATAACGTAGTCTAAGCAATCTGCAAGGCTTGCATAGACCTCTGCACTACTCGTTGGAGGAACATACGCATTTATAACATATACATTGGAGTTACAATGTATAACTTTAACGCATATTAGTTCTATGTTAGATGAGTAGGGAATATCAACAATGGAAGTTACAAAGCAGTTCCTAACAGCTAAAAGGACACCACCACCGACAGAAGAACTGTTGTCAGTGAATCTGTCCCTTCTAATTACCTGAAAGCTATTGTCAAACAATTCCAAGTCAGTAATGCTTCCATTCAGCCACGTTTCTGTTAACGCAATAATATCCTCAGAGCAATTCTGAGACGACAGAAAAATGTTTTGAGTCTTAGAGCGCAGTCCCCTTACATTTTGATAGTAAAGGGATAGCCTATTTAGTTTTTTTGAGTCTGACGGTTGGCTGGAGTCGTCCTTCGAGACTTATTTTTAGGCTTAAACTCAGTAACGAGAATATTATCGCCCCACATTTTTGAATTTAGTACAGTTGCAAAGTCTTCAGCTGCAACTCCAAGTATAAAAGAGGCGTGGGAAGGCTTATTACCTATTTTCTTACAAGAACAGAACGCATTTGAAGCAACTAAGTTGTTTTGTTTAACAAAACGTCACTATATTTTCTGATGTAGTGTCAGGCTGTAGACGCGAAACAAAAATGTTTTGGGTCCTCGACACAGCTTTTAAAGTCAAATGACTATTGGGCGCAGTTGAAATCGCATTCAAATTATTACACAGTGGAGGAATAGAAGAAGGTGTAGAAGAGATTCTATGTTTGAAGTCCGTGGATATGTTTGATGTAGACTGATTAAGAGAAGTTTTTTTGTTTTTTTTTTACTAAATAACGATTACTAATTTAACTGCATCTTCATTTTTCGTTGAGATTCTTAAATTTTGTAGAAAACAAAAATTCAAAATTCGGGTAGCTCGAAATACTCGAAAATACTCGGGTAGCGTGGGTGCTCGAAAAGCTTGAAAATCTAGTTCTAGTTTTAACTTCATATCACATTGATAGCGGAACTCGACTTTACAGAGAACAACAGCGTAGTAGAGCATGTATGCGTATTAGAGCCCTGCATGAATATATTCGTTAAACGAATATACACTGCTTAACTGTTGTACACTGAAAAAAATGTTTTAAAATTGACGACAACTGCTATTAATTTGATGAATTTTATGTTTAAAAACTAGCTTGCAAATTTCGTCAAAGTAAGTAAGTAAGTAAGTTTCATTTTAAGTTAGTTTTTTTTTTTGAGTGTAGGAGTACACTGTAAGCGAATAAATGTAAACAACAGATCATGTAGGAAAGAGAAAATCAGCACATGAGAATAACTGCTAATTCGTTCTCTGTTCTCTCACAACACACTTCTTACGCTGATCTGAATTTGTGAGTTGTGTTGTTTTTGTTTCTTAATCGAATACTTGACAAAGTATGCTAATATTCCGCAATGTACTATGGTGCACTGATTAACTGTTAGCGAAATGTGTTTAATTTGAGTTGGTGATTGATGAGTTGATTGAAAAGCAAAATTATTGCGATTTTAAATTAAATTTAAATAAAAAAAAATATTTTTAAATCAAATTGGATATTGATGAAATAAGTAACATAAAAAATAGCACAATCATTTTTTGCTTTACCTTTTAATGAAATGTAAATTCAATTTTAAGTTTTAGGTAATCTTTTCCTCTTAGGTAATTCTTTTCCAAATTAAAAATGCATAATTGTCTACATTATTTAAAACATTGCCAAATCATACATGTATTTAATGATGTTTCAGGCAAAAAATTATACTCTGGCAGGCCTCTTTTGCGTATACAGATCATAGTTTCATAAAAACAATAAATAACACCATGAAAGTAGCTTTAAACATTCCCACTTAAATAAATAATGCTTTATAATTTGTAATTGTTTTACTTTATACATTTAATTTTTTTTTATTCGTTGATTTGGGGGGGTTTTAGCCTCTTGCATCGTCGAAGGAGTCTGACAACGCTCGTGGGTGTGTAAAGCATTGATGATTGTCACAGGATTGCCAACATTTTTCAGCTTCTTAATGTTGTATTCTTCAATTTAAGCGCTTTTGTGATTATTCACGTTAAAAATTTTCAAAAATGTGTCTAAAAATGTACCGGAAGTTTACCGTTTACATAAAATTTGGCCACAAAGTAACAAATGGTAACATTGATGTCGCAAATGTGGTAAATGTGCGTCAAACGTGATCAACTGCCACCCCAGAGGTCCCGGGTTCGAATCCCAGCTAGGCCATGATCCTACGCTTTGACCTTTCGCGTTTGCAATTTTCTTTCATTAAGTAATCAGCTGAAATTGAAAACTCATCAATATTTACGACTTGGAGTCGTAGTTTGTGGATGAGATTGCCTAATTACTTGAATTGAATTGAATTGAATTGATTGCCCCTTCGCTCACACTAATCTACCACCCCATTTCGAACCAAAGCAGACTTGACTGAATAGGTATTACACCTAAAAACCTTGGTTCAAAGCTTGAAAAAAAAATGATATGGTTATGTATGTTATACTCTGAAGTACAAATCATACTCCATTATGTGTGTCAAATTAAGTAAATTAAACAATACAATAGAAAGCTTACGTTTTATTATAAAATTGACGTTATTAATGCTATAGAACTTACAAAAAATAATAACTTTACATTAGGAAATAATTGTGTACAAATATATGTACATTAGTGTGACCGTTATTTTTTTTTCGTATTTTCACTTGGCAAACCCCTTAGATTGATTCCAAATTAGAAAAAAACAATATATAAAAAATTTTAGATCGTTTGCATAATTATTGGGCGTGCCTTGAGCCCACAGTTTGCTAAAAATGCTATTTTTCTCACTATGGCTCGCTTTAATTGTTCATAACTTCAGTAATATTTATTTTAGACAAAAACCTTATTCACAAATATTCTAGGGCTATATCTGATGAACAATTTTGCTCTGTATAAGTTTTCTTTAACATTAATATTTAATCCACAAAAAAAAACAAAATAAAAAATAACAGCGAAATTTTCACATATCTTCGCATTTTTTGCCTGGTGATTATTTTATTTATTAGATGGTGTAATTATAAAAAGTTTTGTGATAAAATCTCCTTCGTGCTCATAAGAAATTGTTTTTGATAGTTTTTGACTACTTGCAATATATATTGTTTTTGTTCCTCGTCTTTTGTGAGTATTGGGTTGTAGTATTGCATCAATTTTACCGCTCGTTCAGCTGTATCATTTACCACGTTAATGACATTAACAATTTGAAGAGGAGTTTTAAAATTATTATCCGCAGGCCATGAAGTTGGATCATTTTTCAAAAATGCTGTATTGATTTTAAAGCGAAGAAAAAAATTGTTTGTCTCAAAAGAAATGAACTGATCCATTCCGCCTTCGATAACCTGCATAACATTTAAATTTTGAATTGAGGCGCGTTTTACGTCTTCATCTAAAGCCTCACGACTCAATGCCCTCACCATCTCTTTTTTTGACTCAAAAGAAACACTGTTATCAAAAAATGCTAAAGCCACACATTCAGGACTCAAGTACCATAAGTGGTTTTTAAATTTTTGTAATGCAACTTAAGATATATCAGCATCAATTTTTTTAAAAGCATCCAGTTTTTTCAAAAGCTGGAAATCTTTCTATGGCGCTTGGGCAGCAGAAGAGGCAGTGAACCACATCTCAACATATATTGAAACAATAAAAATACATATATTACGTAAAGCTTTCCTATCTTTTACTGCCAAATCAAATTCACGTCGAAATAAAAATATTTTTAAGCAGTATATAGCTTTTGCCATCCATCTCGCGTGGTGGACAGCACCAGGGGCGCGAAAAGCTGCATTGCGAATAGGTGGAGTCTCGCCAAGAAATATAAGTGTTAGCTCAAGAAACTCCCTGTAATCATCTCTTGGCTGTTTAGTTTTGATCGCATCGTTCACAAATTCAATTATTTTATCTTTATCTGCTGTTAAATATTTTTTGACATCATTATCTTCCATTCCAGACTGATAATTATTTTGGTTTATATTTCCCCATGTATTTTTAAATTCCTCAAATATTTTTACATTTGGGCTTTCGGTTTTGCTCATCTTAACTTCAAAGGCACTTTTTAATACGACTTCCAAAATGTGGTGACGGCAAGGTAGCCAAAGAAGCTGCTTTTGAAGACTGTGTTCAATAGTCGTACAAGTTCCATTAAAACGGCCTGTATTTACGGCAGTTGTATCGAACACCAACGCTTTTATATGATCTTGAAGTCCCCATTCAAATATAGCTTTACAAACTGCAGACGCCTGCTCTCTGCCAGTTCCACTTTTAAGTGCGGGCACTTCAAGTAGTTGCTCCGTACGCCCGCATGAAATTATGACTGGAAGTCTGTCAACTTTTCCATTCCCAGTAAGAGCTGGTAACAGCTTTCCGTCCAGTGCAAACAAATTGCACCAATTTCGTTCTTGTTGAAACGTTCTTTTATATTTTTGAACTGTTCTGCTCGTATTTTTTCCCTTGCATTATGTATAGACGTTTTATTTATAATAAAGTTTTGTACTTCAAGACCGACTGCTTCCACCACAGATATAATTAAATGCACGGCTTTTCGATCACTGACCTTGCAAACATCTAAAGCGGCTGCAAGTTTTGGAGTCATTATATTTTTAAATCCTCTCATTTTTTTGGCTGGCGTTCGCGTTACAGCTTCTGCTCCCAAGGCCAGCTAAAAAGGAATTAAATGTTCTGGTTATATTTTTGTAAGGTAACCGTGTGTGTTTCAATTATTTCTCATCTACGTTTTTTATAGTTTTATTCTCACGTTTTAATTATTATTTATAAACTTGAACTTACCTTATAGCTAGCAGCGATTTCGCTGATATCGCTCTCCGAACTGCAAGAAGAAAGTTCAGCTGTTTCATCTGAATAAAGGCAGTACAAATAAATATATGTAATACTATATTAAAAATAATATATAATTTCTTCTTACTAGAAGCAGCTAATGCACGATCGCTCTGTTCTTTCCGTTTTAAGTGATTTTGTTGACGTTCTTTCATTCTTTCTTCACTTGCTGCTGTTTTGTAATCGATGCCATACATAAACCCCGGTCTACCTTTCTTTCTTTGATTCTCCAAAAATAATTTGTCCTCTGAATTTTTAATAAGGTCCAGTGCATTTGCACTTGCTATATCAAATAAGTCATCTAACTTCGACGTCCACGCCTCTTCTCTTTCTCTTTGCGTTTCCGATTTAATTTTAGAATTTTTATTCACTTTCCTCCATGCATTATATAAATCTTCAAGCTTTGTAATGCAGTGTTGCTTGGTTCTAGTGGGGATTCGAGCTTTTTCCCAAAAAATATTCACTTCTTCGACCACTAATTTAGCACTCTCACGTAAATTTAATTTTACTGCTCGTAAATTAAAAAATAATACCTTCATAACTTCTTTATTAGAAGGTAGTTTACACCCACTTAAGGAAGGAGAACAATAACCTAACAAATAAATTTTTTCACGTAAAATTCTTGATGACATGTCTAATTACTTTCAATGCACGACAATAAATGAAATGTAGTCGTCATTACGTAACAACAAAAATGATATTCTGCTCTGCTACTCAGCAAGAACTAACGGTAAACTGTTGCAAATAATTCGAAAGAAATCCACAACAATTTGAGTATTTACTCGAATTAACAATTAAATAAGTTCGTATGCAAAGAATGCGAAGATATGTGAAAATTTCGCTGTGATTTTTTAAATTTGTTTTTTTATTGATTAAATATTAATGTTAAAGAAAACTAATACAGAGCAACATTATTCATCAGATATAGCCCTAGAATATTTGTGAATAAGGTTTTTGTCTAAAATAAATATTACTGAAGTTATGAACAATTAAAGCGAGCCATAGTGAGAAAAATAGCATTTTTAGCAAACTGTGGGCTCAAGGCACGCCCAATAATTATGCAAACGATCTAAAATTTTTTATATATTGTTTTTTTCTAATTTGGAATCAATCTAAGGGGTTTGCCAAGTAAAAATACGAAAAAAAAAATTTTCCATATAACTTGCGGTCACACTAATGTACATACTAAAATAATCAAAAATTATGAATAAAATCTTATCTTATCTTATCTTATCTTATCTTACTTCTTACTATTATATAAAAATGAAACTTGAAATATTGCCTTTTTGGCGTTGATGAAAGTAAACTCAAGAACAGCTGAACGGATTTAAATGAAATTTTCACTATTCAAATCGCAATTAATTGTAGATTAACACCGTATACTTAAAATTTTAAATTATTTCAAAGCTTAGAAGTTATTGGCTAAGAAACTGGCGAAATTCGGTATTATTAGAAAAAGTTGGCGCCTTTTTCCATTTTCTGCTTAAACCGTAAAAGATAAATGAATATGATATATGGACAAATGAATGATCTTGCCGATTCCAACAAAAAAGTCGATGGTGACGTGCATCTAAGATCAATAGTTTGGTCGTAAAATTAATATTTTATTGAAAAATTAAATCATTTTGTTGCAAGCATTGATTTGTTGATTGGCTTCGGCGCTATCATTGCTTGCAGCTAGCAGAGTGTTGCTTTGGTTTCGCTACAAAATGTTCAATGCTCAGAAAAGAGATTCTCTGCATGGAAGCAGAGATAAGCTATCTCTTTGTTCACGAGCAGCAGAATGCGAGCAACAGTTAAAATTTAAAGCATTTTCTCCAAGCGCGTCGTTTGTTGCTGCTGCTTCAAAGTTTCATTATTCAGAGAGAGTTTTTATATTCAAAATGTTGAATAGCTGCGTGCAGAATTCTTAAGCTGCAAAATAGAAGTGCATGAAATTTATGGTAAAAATTTAAGCTTAAATTGAAACGCCGTGCGATGCAAATTACATCGCTTTGAAGATGCGCATTGGTATGGGTTGAATGGCTTTTTTAGCATGTTTTTACGGCATTACATAGCGTTAGTGTATAATTTCGTCACTGAAATAAGACCGTTGAAAATATTTTAACTTAATTTTATTTTATTTATTAAAAGTGATAAGAAGTATTTTTAATTCATTCCATAAACATAAATTTACATTTGAAAAGGTAAGGACTTATTAAAACCAATATCTTTCCAAAACAATTCACGTGATCGAATACGAGTTTTATATAATTGAGCTACAAATTGTGTTAATTAGCCGAAGTGCATTGCATAAAATGTATTTTCATACCATTTAATAATATGGTTAAATAAGTAGTGGATTTTCTCCGGTTATGAGCCATGTTTAATATTAAACGAAAGTTAATATTTTAAGCTTACTTTTCCCCAAAGAAAAGTTTTTTCGCTTTAGTTACAAGCAAAAAAATTATGAATATTTGTCAAAATTTGAAAATATTGTGTAAAACCTTATTTTTTGCTTAAAAGAATTTGATCCTGGTTATGAACTACCCCAGAAAATCAGTTGGAATTCAAAAAACTTGATGTGAGATCGACACAAATGTAGAGACTATGAATGAATTTTATTTTTTTATTAAAAAAGGAACATTTCAAAGCAATCTAGAATAATAAAGAAAAACTATTGAAGCGCAATGCTTGCAGGTGTACAAGCTAGCACGTGCATCAACAGATTTGGAAGGTTAGTAGCTAAAAATAACTAAAATGTATAAATAAACAAATAATTAACTAAAAACATTGCAATTTAATTTAATGACAATGCTTCATAAAAAATACTAAATATCAAATTTTGTAAGCTGGCTCACAGCCGGGTACTGGAGTGGCCTGAGTAGCAATTTGTACATGACATTGCATTATTTTATGATATCTTATTCGTTCTTATCACCATTATATCAGTTAATAATGGCTGTGTTCGAAAATGTAAAAAAATGCGCAAGATGCTTTTACAGTGGAAGCATTACGTTCTGAAATGCAAATCTGACAGCACTGCGTACGTCATGTGTTTTGTTATGTCAATTATACATCAGCAGTTGCGCATTTATTGCATCATTTTTTATAACACTGCGTACGCTTGCATTGTTTCACGTTGCACTGTTGCAGGTTGCGCATTTTTCTGCATTTCCGAAAACAGCCAATATTGTCCTACAAGTCCCAATCTATATTTTAAGCAACAATACTGATGTTTTTTAGCGAGTCACATCCAAGTCTACCGCTTTGAAAAAAAATTCAATATTACTTTCAATACCGTTTTTTTACAAGATATTTTGCTTTATATCAAACGACAGTCTATCCAGCGCGATGAAAAAACAAAAGTGACCTTATGAAAAGCGTTACCATTGACAGTACTAATCAGGGACCGTAACTGTTATGACTTTTTTCAAAAAAGTCAATTAATAATAGTTATTTTTTGACCGATTTTTTTTTTGGTCAAAAATAAAAGTTAAAAAATTACTTTTATTTTTCCGGTCAAATATATATGTAAGTTAAAATTTGACTTTTACTTTTTCGGTCAATTATAATTGCTTTAAATTTTAGAATACCAAACAGTTGAGCTCTTTACAATTACGCAGTCGATCAAAAACTAAAGTTAATGTTCTCAAACCTATTCAAGTGAGCTACAAAAAAAACACAAATATGACGAATTACACGATTAAAGAGGAATTCTGATTTGCCTTTGAATATATCCCGTTATTTTTTCTGTATGTCATGAGTAAACAAATGAAGGTTCAAAACAAGCAATGAACATGAAAATAAATGCAATAGAAATGAAGAGGGACGAACAAATGTAAGCAAGTTTTTTCAAACCTATTCAGTTGAGCGGCACTGTAGTAGTTCTTAGGTACGATGAGTTTTTTGACAGTATCTTCTTTGAACCACCTTGGACACCAGATGGTGCTGTAGTCCAAATTTTTTACAAAAACGCATATTTTTAGATGTTACATATGCAAATATTTACAAAATATAAAATATTTCTTAAATTTAGTAAAATTTAAAACTTTGCGTTATTTTGACATCAGAAACATGAAAATATCTT